>CM036940.2:49844599-50193607 GCA_020352615.2 Yoshiicerus persimilis
TGAGGATTTACAAATGTATTAGTAGGGAGAACTATGTACTTTCGATTTTATTAGTAATACAATACAACAGCGAAAATATCTATCACCATTGATAGAGAATTTTATGAATCTTTTAATTAACAATCTTGAAAAACCATGCGAAATGGAGTGACATTTACAAATGTTAATAATACTTTGTGAATTTTTTTTATTTTCTAGTTTGAAGTGTCCTTACTGTCGTGTGGAGCAAAACATAAAGGATACAAAACAAATAGTGTTTTAACTGTAGCTAATTGTATACTGTATTGTACTTTTATACAATGTAAAATCAATGTAATTTCAGTGGGATTGATTATTTGCTTAATGAAGTGCAATAAACAATTTGAATTAAAATATTTCAGCGTGTATACCTAGTTCTATTGGCAAATATTCTAGTTTCATTAATCATGCTGAATACTTAAAAATTATACCACCGTATTTGCTAGGTCTCAAAATCTAAGTAATTTACTCAATACATTAGTGCGAGAGACTTTTCAGGGCAGCAAATATTTTACAGACGTAGATTTATTTTATATAAAATATAAGTAAGAATATTTTGTAGAATAACTGGGAAAACGTTTTAAAAATTGATTAAAAGGTTTATACCAAGGTGTTTGCATAGATTATTCGGATGTTTTTCTAAACAGTGGAGGCGTTTAAAGTTTTATCACAAATAGCGTTTTTGGAATTTCACGTCAAATTTGCTATCGGTTGCAACATAATCAATATGATCTGAAAATGGACGATTAACCAGTTCATTTGTAGCACATTGACATGACAGTCCCATTAAATAGTCCATGTAAAATTCGGTAATCTCCTCATTTGTTTAGAAAAAATCCCAATAACTAGAGAAACACATCGGTTTATCCATTCTTCACAAATGGATAAGTTTAACGATTTCTTGTCACAAAACGAATAACCAAAAAACTTACAACTATGGCTACACCTACACCAACAGCTCCTATGGCAAGCGAAGTGTACGGAATATCTTCATATTCTGCTTTTTGGTGGTCAGCTATATTTCTGAAATTATTCCACAAAATATATTTAATTTACGACATAACATAAGGGGTCCGTTAAATATTGTTCTGACCGTTGAAACATGTTATTTATCCCAATAGTAAAATTTGTATTTAATAGCGTATTTGTTTTTTAGCTATTTACCGTTGTTTTTCCCGTTCTCTTTCGATCGCTTCATTTCCGAGTTTCAAAGCATCTTCTATTTGTCTATTTTCTTCTTCATTTGTAAATCCACGCCGCAGTGCGATGTTTTGAATTGCATCAATTACGTTGTTTCGTTGTTGCTTTAAATTATTCAATTGTTGCTTTAGATGAGGAGCTATTCAAAAAATGACAATGAAATTCAATTATTTTTTATTACTTGGGACGAGACACTCCCTTTGTTATTGCAAACGTGCTGCAGAAACAAAGATTTGTAATTACCTTTCTTGTTGGTGTTATTATTGGATTTAATAGTTTCATTCAAAACTGCAATTTGCTGATCCAAAGAAAGTTTTTGGGTCTGTAAATTTTTCTCAATAGTTGCAACCTCATCTTCAGCCATTGGAAAAGTTGACACCTTATTTTCTGCGTAACAAAATAATTTTGTAAATATTTACTATTATCACTATTAGTAGATTTAGAAGTTTGAATTTAATTAGGTTGTGGTCCAACATTTAATCCAGAACGAAGGTTTTCACAGACAATGTCAGGGATATTAGATTGCGATATTCCAGGTGAGCTCCGTGTCGGTGTCCAGTCCAGAGTGCGTTCTCTACATAAAACAATACAAGAAAAGAGGATTCAAAGAAAGTTCGGTACTAAGCGATTAATCATAGAAACGAATTACTCTTCATATATGGCTTTTTGGAAATTACGAAAAAAGATCAGTCGAATAGTGAAAAATGCTTTCCTCGTGTATTTAAGCCCCAGGAGAGAATTAATTATAACAAAGTTAGAGGCAAAATTGTCATTAATTTTTTTAACATGTTTGCAGCCCGATCGATTGGTTCGAAAGCAATTTTTGCCTTCCTGCTTATCTGAAAACTGATTACAGTCCGCCCGGGTGAATAAAAAAATATTCTTGCTGTCAGACATCTGAAGACGATTTTAAATTTGCCGATCTTTACCAAGTTGTGTTATTTTGAAGAATTTAAAACAATTTCATATTGAAGTCGTAATGACAAGGCCATACGGTACCTTTTCAATGAATTTCTGATGTTTTGAGTCGACTGTGACAGAATAATAATAATTACACTGCCACTTTCCACTTGAAATTAAAAATTTACATTCGTAAAGACACGATGTAGATAACGGTGCCCGGCCTATTATTGAAAATGGAAAATAATTTTCTTCCTGTATAGTGTTTATAGCATTTTTTTTGCGTTCTATAAATAACTTTTCCTAAATTCACTTTTTTAGTTAATATAATATTTAAAGCAGACCCGCTCCGGCCGCTCCCGCTTTTCTGCACCGAATGGCATAATATGGTCTTTTTATGAGGCGAAGAGGTTGTTGTAATGACTATGACATTAAGTAGCAGAGCAGAACGGTACCGAACATTTCTGTGAGAGAAAAAACTCAAGATGAAAGCATTGAAATAGTTAATTAATTTCTTTTACATATCCATATTAAATGCACGATAATTCTGACTAAATTCCTTTTGTTGCATGTGATAATTGTGCAAAATTAAATTTGCTTTGAATGGAAAATTTTATGAACTACAAAAACAATGCCAGTTACTATAAATGTTCATTAGGGTTGTAAATGTAAATAAATATTTCGTTCATGATTAAATTTTACTAAAACTCCCCATTTATGATCATAAATTTTTTATTCACTCATGTATATTTTGGACATTAGTACAGATTAAAGCCAATAGTTTGTCTTTTGTCGTAATACATAATTTTTATGCTAAACATCATTTTTTACGGATACCAATTTTAACATATATTTGCAATTGTACTTAATGAAATAATGATGTAAATAGTATGAAACTGAATTATCTGAAATACATTAACATTTAGAAACAAAAACAAAAACGTGTTCTAAGTTGAGAAAACTGTCACGGAATAACAGGCAACTTACTAGAGTAGAACTACGATTAATAATTGATATGTCACAATTCTATGAATCTTCTATTTGTTAAGAAAGTAGTAAAGGAATCAGAGTCTTTGGGAAATTGAGTAGTTGTTGTTTCCAGGTCGATCTCTGCCCCACCAGGTCCACCCCTTAGCATTGTAAGGAATTCTTCTTGTTCCTGCTTCATAAAATCCAACGCTTAGAGCATGGTGGTTACTTTCGGCACGAAAATTCTTCTGATATTTGTAGCATGGATCCACAGACACCTCATTACCATAAACGTCCTGTTTCACCTCTCGGCCATTGTACAAACGGAACCAGTTCTCCATTATTCTGTGTAAGTCATCTAAACCAAGGTCATTTTTCCCCTGCAATTACCACAAAATAGTAAACATTACAAAGATCTTCATAATCTCTAGTAGTGTAAGTCATTTTTGAAATTTTGTATTGCATTATATTTACAGTCAGTGCTGTTCTGACGAAAGAAAGTAAGCCATCGTGGTTACAGTATTGAAAAGGTAACATGGATGGTCTGAGCTCCTTCTTAAGGTAACTGGAGTATTTGCGTAAATTACAGAAATAAAAGTTCAAACCTGTACTAGTGAGATAAAAGTCTGAGGGTCCATGTTCCCAAACATTTTCTCCTCGAACTCACAAACGGTATTCCAATCCTTTTTCGTGGGTTGAGTATGGAGATAAGGCCTGTTCCAGTTGCAAACTTGTTTTTTCTCTTTCTCCTTTTCAAGCATCTTTAACTGCATCATCAAAAATTGCCGAATTCACGCTATTAGTCAACTTATTTGTATTATGTGGGCATCGAAATATCGAACACCAACTTACAAATATTAGAAAACAAAGCCCCAAAGACAAAAGTCTCGCACTTAAAGCCTCGAATGTACCTTAACTTTATAAGTTAAAAGGTGAAACCACTAATTACGAACGCATGGCCAAAGTCGACTATGATCATTACCTCAATCGCAAGCAAATGGTTTGAAAATTCGAAAATTGAAAAAATGGGTAACCTGATGAATATGAAAAGTGCACCATTCTTGAAGTAAGCGCCACACATCACTGGACAGCATGGGCAATTTTCCGAAGACGTCTTTGGCACATCCGCTGTTGATATCTTGAGTGCAATCAATAAATTTTATGGCTTCTAATTCTTCAATGTGGGCAGCATAGGAATCTTTTAAGTTGGCATTTTGTCCCTTGGGCCATCCGTGATGCTCCTGCATGTGTCTCGTGACACGTCGACGAAGCTTACGGCTGGCGCACACCATTTCCGGACAAACCGAAATAGTCCCATTAAGTGTCGATACACTCATCTCTGGAAAGGGGATCTTATGGAGACTCCTCGAGAATTCCATTTCTTGGTTGTCTTAACTGCTTTGTAGACTGAGGTCAAATAAATTTCTCGTTCTCCTTTCTTTTTGTCACCTACTTTTTAAAGAAAAACAATAAATTACTGAAAATTATTCTATCTGTATTAGATGAAATAAGAATGATATTAAACTATCAATATTCCTTGTTGCTTAAGCATCCAGTGGATTAAGTAAGCTTTTACCTTGAATTAGGTTTTGTTGTCTTTACTCCTCACTGTATAATGCTACTAGAAACTATTCCTCACAATTGGAACCGAACAAACAACAATTTTTGGCAAATTTGATGAAAGTGTCCCCTTGTCACTTTGATCTGCACACACATCGACTGAGTCTCCACAGGATTAGCGTAGATGCAAAATTGAATTCACTTCAGCAGAGGAATACAGAGAACTGAGCAACCACCAACTCCGGTCGACTTCTCAACACAAACTGAATTTCCTAATTCTGAAAATATGAACGTAGTTGAAAAAAGGAAGACTATTGCTTTCTGTCGTACCACTCCGTGCAACTTTTCATCTTCGTTCTGCGCAGTGATATCTCCTATGTAAATTCTTTGCGCGGATATCTCCAAACGACATTTTCAACAAAATTTGAATATTTGGAAAGCTATTCCATGGTTCTAAAGTCCATGCAACCTTTGTTTGTTGTATTCGCTCCTTCTGTACCGAAATATCTCAGGACACTAAAGTTGTGTTGAAATATTCAACGGTAGGATATACATTTCTTGCATATTAAAGTCCTGACGGTTGATGGATTCCAATAGGAATTTTTTAATTGCTTCCAACAAAAAATCACTCAGTAATTTTAGTTTGCAAATTCAGAACATTTCCGGTCTTTTATTTATTCTATTATTTATCCGTATGCAAATTAAAATGTGTACAAAATGTACTTGAGCACAAAATGTTTTGTGAAACCAGTTTACAAATAAAAATTACTTGAATTTCCTGTATTACGTGTTTCTTTTAGGCTTTATTGAGGAAAATCATTAAGTCATTCACTAATAAAGTTTTGATAATTACAAAACATCATAGCCTCAAATTAAAATGTGTACTATAAAATGCTCTTGAGCAAATAATAATGTTTTGTGAAACCAGTTCCTGTTGAATTATGTTTCTTCTGCTTTATTGATCAAAATCATTAATGCATTCACTAATAAACCTTTGATAATCATAAAACATTATTGCATCATAAAATCTTACAAAGAGTACAGTAATGTTGCAGATAGGACGAAAGGAAGAACTACTTGTAGGTTTGGCAGACATTTTAAGCATTCGTAATTATCTTTAAATAATACATAATAGTAAGTTTTGCAGTCTCCATTAATATTTCTTGCTCACGGCTTATTTTTCAGTGACTGTCACGCATTTTAAGTTCTTATGTACATTTTATTCAGCTGCAGATCTTTAAAAATAATTATTATCGAATATTTTGTCAATTTTAGTATAAATAATAATTCTAGTGTGCCAGTTTTAGGGCATAGTGCGTCTCTTATTTGTTTCTGTGTATGGACATGTATCCTTTCCTTACTGATGCATCAAGTATAAAATGATCAAGAATTTTAAGTTTTTATGTACATTTTATTCAGCTACAAAATTGTCATTTGTCTCTATTGCTCCTGACACTTATTAAAAATAACACTAAATCACTCCCAAAGCAAACAATCCCAATTCATCAAAATTTCTACATACAATTGGAAAATAGTTAGTTATAATAAACAGACGGTAGCAATAAGGAAAATTCATTCATTATAAATTACAACAATGCAGCAAGAGGCAAAATAAAATAAGACATTCGCCAAGAAATTCATAAAAGCAAAGCTCTAACATCTCATATCTAGCTAGTATAGTAATTAATTGATTGATAACAGTATGCACCCCAAGAAATACTAACATTGGAGGTTGGTGGGGCATTTCAACTAATTACACGAAATAATGCATTAAATACGTAATAATAAAGATAGTGGACACAGGAAGTCGCAACTGCTGGACATCTGGATTGTCAACATCTGGAGTTTATGGATTTCCTGGTGCAGCCTTCTTTGTGAATCCCGGTGGGTCGCAACACACCCTTAATATGTTCCTTATCATGACCAATTGCTTTACCACAGCTACCCTTTCCACGTTTACCTCCGCCTTTTCCTTTTCGTAAGTATTGATCAAATTGGCCATTCTGGTGTACTCTGCTTCCAAAAATGCCAAACGGATCTTCATCCTTTTTTCTTTAACTTCTTTAGCCAAACGGCTTTTCCGAACAGAAATAGTATTTTTCAGTCGAAACTGTTTGTATTTCTCGTCTTTTAATTCCTCAGGGACAAACTAAAAGATAAATAGAAAATTTAGTCCTAAAAATAAAATAATCTTCTTTGTTTGCTCTTAGATTTCGAAAACCTTCCTACCTTCCTTGAGGATTTCCTCTTCCAATTCTTCCGGAGTGAATGGAATTGTCTGCAGTTGGGACACGGGAATCTCCACTCGGATCATTTGAACTTGTGAAGAATCTGCTTCCTGGATTTTCTGAATCACTGGTGGGATGAACTCCTGCTTCTCCTGTACAACAATTTGAACATCTGGCTGTAGGAAGTCTGCCTGTACCATTGGAACTTCCGGCGTGACAAATTCCTCTTGTACCAGTTCAGCATGTAGAGCTTTTTCCTGCACACTTGGAACACCCGGCGTGATAACTTCTTTCACCGTTGGACCATTTGGTGTGATAACTTGTTCCTGGGCACTTGGAACATTTGATGTGATAATTTCTTCTTGGATGATTTGGTTTCCTGGCGTAAGTTCTACGATAGGGTTCTGAACTTCTGTTGAGGAATAGAAGGTAGCATAATTCTGATCAACCATGCCGTTGTCCACGGTAAAATAAACGATTTGGTTTTTCATTTTCGACGATGTCCTTCCTTGATTCTTGATCGTTACACAGGAAACCGATTTTTGATAGCAGCTTTCCTGGTGTTCTACAAAGATAGCATACAATCTCATTAAGTACCTTTTACTTAAATGTAATAATAGAAAATAAATGAGATCCACTGTTAACTATCTGCAAAATATTTCAATATTTTTCTTTATATATTTTATCACAAAATTTTACCTGAATTTACAATATTTAGAGTAGATGAGAATATCTCGTTGATCTGAATACCCAAGGACTCTGCTCTGCTGGAATAAAGTAGATACAAAATAAATTGAATTCACTTCAGGAGAGGAGAATAGATAACTGAACAGCCAACAACTCCGGACGACTTCTGAGCTTAAACTAAATATTCGAATTCTGAAAATATGAACGCACTTAAAAGATACTTCATGCCGTACCACTCGGGGCTACTTTTTCATCTTCCTTCTATGCAGTGATATCTCCTACGTGTATTCTTTGTTCTTTCTTGGGGATATCTCGAAACGACACTGCCTACCGAATTTAAATATTTGGAGAGTTATTTTCCAAAGTCTTTGCAATTTTTCTTTGTTGCACTCGCTTCTTCTGTACCGAGATATCTTCTCAGGACACTAAAGACTTATTTGAAATATACAAGGATTGGATATACATTTCTTGAATTTAACATATTCTCCCCTTTTTTGCTTGCTTGTTTTATGCTTTTAACAAAGAATCATCTCTTAAGTTTGATAAATGTTACTGGTACTTTATTATGGTACTTTATTCACAGCAAAAATAAATGTGCCATTAAAGCATTAGAAACTACATTAAACTTTCATTACATAGTTGAAAAGCATATTCTGTATTAAAAATTATTATTGTACACGCATATCTTACGTTTGCAAATGTCTCCAAATTTTTGTTATCCGTTTTGAATTTTAAGTACCTGATAGTACAAACATCACAGCCAGGTAACAGTCTTGAGGTTTCGTGAAGAACAGAGAGAGTACAAAGCGCACAAATAGCATCAGCATTTTATATAAGCCCGTTCCACTTAACCTACATTACATTTTTCTCATTGACAATTTCATGTATCAATTATTGAAATTTGTCCATTTTTTCTAATTCTTATTACTTGGATTACTATATGATGATAAGGAAAACATAATTGTGCTTCGTATATTACATAAAGATAAATAATTTTAATTTGCTTTCTGATTTTGCATTCATTATTTCATATAGCTTTCAAACATCCAGCAAATCTAACTGAGGGCCCCTAGTGCAGTAACTCCCAAATAATCGGGGAAATAAAAGTTACAGGGGTTTTCCGTAACTTTCACCAGGCCCCAGTGGCCAAAAATTTAAGTATGTGGAATGCGCCAGTATTAGCATAATATATATTTTACAATTTAATCACAGTTCTGGATATTGAGTAAGGCATCCAAAACCGGTGCTGAATTTCAAAATCGAATTTCGATTTTCCCCTGCTGAAAACCGGTTTTAACCGGTTTTGAAAATCGAAAATTTTATTACCTATGCCAACCATCTTAAAATGATGGAATTCTTAAATTAGCCAGAAAGATGACCCGAAAACTAGTTTATTAGATCTTCAAAAGAGAATGTTATATTATATTTGCTATTGCTATCCTATGTTTTTGGCTTACTTTTTTGGTGTTTCCCATTTTATGAAGCGGTAAGCTAACTTTTTTGGTGCTTCCCACTTTATGAAGCGGTAAGCTAACTTTTTTGGTGTGTCCCACTTTATGAAGCGCTAAGCTAACTTTTTTGGTGTGTACCACTTTATGAAGCGCTAAGCTAACTTTTTTGGTGCTTCCCACTTTATGAAGCGGTAAGCTAACTTTTTGGGTGTTTCCCATTATATGAAGCGCAAAGCTAACGTTTTGAGTGATTCCTACTTTATAAAGGGATAAGCTAACTTTTTGGGTGTTTCTACTTTTAGGGTGTTTTGGGTGTTTCTACTGCTATGAGAAAAGTATTTAATTTAAGATTATCAAATTATAAATGAAACAACTAATTTTATACTCTGGCTCGCTTTCTGTAACGGCTTGGCGATGTTTTTAATATTTTGTTGCAGTTTTGTATTTTGCAATTGGCAAACTCCATTTTCTTTCTTCACAATATATTGCCAAATGGAACTACTGTTTTTTCCTTTAGGATTCTCGAGGAAAACAAGTTGCAAGTTTGAATCGGCCATTTTTTGATAGCACTAACTGTCTCGTTTACTGTTGTGATTATTGAATTTAAAAATTGTTTTGGTTTAGTAAGTACATTTTTTCAAATGCTATATATGAAATCTAACATGAAAACTGAATGAATCACTTCATGAGTTGATTTTTTATTCTCAAATTTACGCGCATATATGTCTAAATTCATTATCACCACTTAGAACTATGTACTACAAAAAACCGGTTTTTCGATTTTTAAAACCGGTTTTTGGATTTAAAAATCCCGGTTTTATTCGGTTTTGAAAACCGAAAAATAACCGTGATTGGATGCCCTAATATTGAGTAAGCACAAAATCCAAGTCAACAAAAACCAATTAAAGTTTATACGATAGTAGGCATTCAATAAGCAATCAATCAATTTTCTAGAAGGGGAACAACTTTATTAATGATCGATGCGGTCTTTTATTATAACAGTGTACGGTTGGGCTGCCAAAATAAATCCTTGGCCAGGTTCAATTGAAGGTTTCGGGTTTGAAGGATCCGGTAGAATTTGAAATCTTTGAAAGATGCCCGTGAGGAACAAGAAGAGAGAATCTCTGGCCAAAGTTTCTCCAAGACAGGCTCGTTTTCCGATTACAAAGGGTAAGAAAGCTTCTGGTTTGCTCATGAGCTTTCCATCCTTCAGGAATCGTTCAGGACGGAAGTTTTCTGGATCTCCCCAAATCTCTTTGTCATGGTGAACTGCATGCAAATTAGGAAGAATCCATGTTCCTTTAGGGAAGAAAAATCCTTTGTATTCTGTGTCGAAAAGAGTTGTGTGAAAAACTCCTATTGGAACTATAGACGAATAGCGAAGAACTTCCATTATCAAAGCTTCAGTGTAGTGCATGCTAAGAATTAAGGAATGTTAGAAAATTAAAAGACAAATTTTTTTAGGAAAAATATACTGCATATTATGTATAAAATTGGCATTAAATTTTAGATATGTTTGGTAATTCTGTATAATATTTTGTGAAGTATCAAGCGTACTGTGGTCTATCACTTAAAGAAGGGGTTCTCGATTTTCCAACAACACTATCGATTTCTTTTTGAAATTTTCGTTGGATCTCCGGTTCTCTAAGCATGTATAAAATAGCCCAAGCCAGTGTAGTTGATGTTGTTTCTGCACCAGCATTAAACAAATCTTGTACGACCGCCTTCAAATTCTTTTCTGAAATATTATGAATATTTTATCACCTTTCGAATAAAACGTAAATACTTTATTGGGGTTTTACGAAAAATGAGTACCTCCCGTTTCCTTGTAGAATGTTGATTGTGGATCTGTAGTTTTATTTATCTCCTGAGTGTACAATTGCATGAAGTCACTGTAATGGCAAATAATTAAAAATGAAAAAATCAAAGAAAAATACATGAAAAATAATTTTACAAGAAAATAACATTAAAACACATTTTAGCAACATCATATGACAAATAAACCATAATAATTTGAAATGAAAGAATTGATTTGTAAATAAGCTTACTTTGCCTCACCTACGGTAGTTGAATTCTTTTGGTGTATTTTTATTTGTTTTTCTACAAATGTCTGAAGCTCGTTAATGGCCCATTGGAATTTATTATAACCGGATATCTCAGGTAAACGTTTAGCCAAATAAGGAGCAAATATTAAAATTCCTTTTCCAAAAACTTCGTTAAATGCTCTGACAAAACAGTTTACACCATTAAATCTTAATTATTCTTTCTATATTAAATTGTTACATTAAGCATGGTACTATAATATGAATTCTTTTACTTGTTGGTGCTGTCCAACAAATCATTTAGTGTAGTGTCATTCTGTTCGAATCTTTGGCCGCTTACAATGGTCCACAAGGAGTTTAGAACAGCAGAAGAGAATTTCCTGTTTAAACTAACGGGGTGTCCTTCTTCGTTTTTCATCCAGTCGATAATTTCTCTTACTTCCTCTTGAATTAAAAGTTCCATTGTGTTCTTACCAAATCCGAAATCTCTCAAGTGGCGGAGGGTAAAACGGCGCTGAGCTTCCCATACAGCTCCTTCAGAGTTTAAAACTCCTACATGTAGTCAAATTTTAAGGTATTAAAATTGCTTGATGTTTAATTGATTTAATGACTCCTTCATCAAAGCATCTTTACCGTAATTTCCACCACAAATAGACAGAAATATTTCATTTTGTGGTCGCCCGCTGAAAGCTGGTTCGTTAAACATTTCTCGTATCATTTTCACATCGTGAAGAACTACTGCCCTGAAATAGTTCCATGAGGTTTGCAAAATTTTCATTTAAATTTTTGATACAATGCATACACTAATTATAATTATAACTAAACATTGCCATAATAGGAAAGGATGAAGTAAATAAAGTAATGGGAATTTTTAGTGGGTTTCACAAATTGTATCCAAAAGTTCCTCCGACCTTGTTTGTGAATTATACAACGAAATAATCGTAGTTACTCACTTGTCCATTGCAAATTGAACAGATAATGTTTTCCCGTATTTTTTAGACCATTCTGCAAAAGTGAGATGAGAATGGCTTCCAATCTGTAACGCGTTTCCTAGGATTGGTAATCCCATGGGACCTTAAGCCACATTAAAAGCAAAAAGAGAGGTGTAACATCATAAAATATTCGAATACGGTTAAAAGTTTGAATAGCCGGAAATGAATGGTGTGACGCAGAAGATATATTCAGAATTTGCTTGCAGACTAAAATAGAAGACAAGGCATGAAACATTTTTACCTGGAGGATACTTATCCATTCTTTTATCTCTTTTGAAAAAGAAATAGAATAGGGCAAATATGATCCCTAAAACTATGAGTGAAGTCACAGAAACCATTTTCAACTAATGTATTTAAAATAATATTGCCTAATGGTCCAATTGTAGTACACCAAATAAGATTATTGGATATTCTGCTTAAACTTTGTAGTTCGGCAAACTTTACGGTCTTTATTCTAGCACAACAGAGCAATTTATGACATCCTTGTCAAAGAAAATGGCATTACAATGTGAATTGGACAAAAATTAACCTCAACCAGGGTTAATCCCTATTGCAAATTTATCACAGATTCAAGTATAAGCCCTAATATTACAAGTGGTTTTATCTTTTTATTTTTGGAGAACCCGCAGGACATGATGGTGGTTATATAACACATACACATGAAACTCATGACCAATGACCATGAATTACTGCACAAGTTGTTTGTTGTTTATTGTACTGCATCTTCACACATGCAAATTAAATTCAATAGAAATCATTATGGGACACAGATTGCGTTATAGTTTTGCTGCATTAATAAATGGATATTTAGTTGTGTAAGGCATAGTTTTGTTAACTATGTATTCACAAATTATTACAAGCTAATAGAGAAATAAAAAATGTACTTCATACAACCAAAACAGTATCATAAGGTAAGTAATTAATAACGGGGAAATGTAAACTCACTTCAAAAATAATAGATTTACCTCTAGATAACTAATCACTTTGCCTCATATAAATACATTTAACCAATAAATATTTATCCAGTCTCAAGTATCACTACTCCAAACTGATAATATATATTTACCTCAAGTTACAATGCAATCGGATAATGTCTTAGTACATTTACCTCGAGTAAAGTACAAAATTCTCAATATACTTGAGGTAATAATATACTAAGACATTAACAAATTGCGTTAAAACTTGAGGTAAAGATATATTATCACTTTGGAGTAGTGATATTTGAGACTGAATAAATATTTATTGGCTAAATGTATTTATATGAGGTAGAGTGATTATTTTTCCTAAGGTAAACCGGTTAACACTTAAATACAAACCATTTAGATGTATAGCCAATTATCGTAAATATCCATGTTCATTGTTCGTAATAATTTGACATAAGTGACGACATTCTGCTTCATTGAGTATGCCAGTTAACTAAAGAAGATTAGATTCGTACGAAATGAAAAACAGTGTTTTCCAATTCAGGCTAATAAATAACAATTAACGGTGAAACTTTTAAAACTTGGGGTATATGTATATCGAAGTGTGCAGTAGAAATGGAAACAGTGAAAGTTACAAAATATCTGAATAATAATTGTACATAGGTATATGCTGTGGGTATTATTAAGACTTCGTTTAATATCTTCAATTTCACCACTTTCTAAAAAGTTAAGACCATGAAAAGTTAAGATCAAGACATCTTGCGCGATGCTTGTTAATTGCACTAGTATAAGTTACCTATTATTAATGTATGATTACATAGTTACTACTTATCTAGTAATATTAACAGAAAGAGTTTTAAAAAGGCTGAAAACAATTCTCTTAATTCTTATCTTAATTATTATAATTTGCATAAAAAATTCGTCAGCGATGCAATTATTTCCCTGAAAACAATGTTCCACAAAAATCGTTGACCGCATGTTGAGCTTGCAGTTAATAAATTGTTTCCTTTATCTTTAACAGAATTGATCCCCTCAAGCTTCTCTAAAATTTCCTGGAAAATTGCAAAGAATTTTCAACTCAGTTACCTAAAAGCAGCTTTCATTAAATCATGGGAAGTGTAGAAAAGTTTTCCCTAACTCAGTGCTTAATGTAACCTTTGACTATAAGATACCCAAGTTACAGTCGTTGAATTATTCTGTAATCAATGAAGTCAGCTTTTTGATATGCTTCTGTTATAACAATATATAGTTATAACTATAAATTGTGATAACCGTTACAAGAAAAATCCATTATAATTTCAGCAATATTTCTGGCAATCTTTGTGAACAATAAGCCTGCTGGGAACATAGTGTTCTTATCAGCATTCGGACCTCATTCAGGCACTTCAACAAAACCTCTGCCAATTCATTTCTTGTCAAATGTTGTTTATATTGTTGTTCCAGTAATTGAACGTATGCTGAATGGAATGTAAATTAGAAGGAGTACATGCAGCCACTAAATTATCAATCAAAATCAATCTGTTAATTACTGATAATTTGCAGAATAATATTACCTAAGACGGGTTATCGTCATCAACCTCAATCACATGATATAAATTGGCGAATTCTTTGGGATTTGATAAACTTAATAAATAACACAGATGGTATTCAAACATAAGCAATTTTTCAAGGAGGTTTCTACAATTTTAGATCACTTATATGCTTAATATTCAAGCTGTGGTAAAATAATAAATGGAATTTTCATGAAAAATTAGCTATTGCAGAAACATATCTTTGAGTATCAACCAATAAATAATAAACCTTTAAAAAAATAACAAAGGTTTTCCAAGAGAGAAATGAAATTCACCCTGTTGATACCTAAAAAATAAAAAGTATTTATAGCCACTATCTCTCATTAGTTCGATTGGAGGTGATATCTCCTAATTGACAATGCTATACTTTAAATGACGCTGGCATATACTTAAGGTGACATGTAGCAATAACAAACCATATGTCACCGTTTGATAATCTGATGAGATCAATTAAACAATTTGTGTCATTAAAATTACTTTATTTATACGTACAACACACAGCTTTTCAGATTCAGTAATCATAAGGTGTTGGCTTTCGTTTTGGCAAAAAACTTATATCATGGCTTTAATTGCAGCTAACACAACGCTTGTGCTGGCAAGTTTAAGACAGTTGATGGTTTTATCTACCATAACTCCAAATAACTTGTCAGCTTACATAATACCATTCGTCGACGCTCATCAAGTAAGATAATTAATTAAAGTTAGCCAAATACTATATTATTATTATTACTCGAACTGTTGTTATTGTTTACTAAACTTACAGGGAGAAAATATAGCGGAATGTGACGAACGATTAAAATTTATTTCCGGCTTTAGTGGAGTAGGAAGTACAGGCCTTGCGATTGTAACAATGGACAAGGCGATACTCTGGACAGATAGTAGATACGCGTAAAAAGAACAAAATAAAATATCATTTACATGGAAATTAATTAAAAACTGCATTAGTAATGATAGACAACATTTACAGAGTTCGAGCGGCAGAGGAACTGGATGATAACTGGGAAGTAATGATGGGAAGTAAGTTTTCGAAGTGAATGAGAAATTGTATTAGCAGTATATAGTTGTTTTTGTAATTGTAGACAAACTATAATCTGAATTGCTAAATGTTTCTACTGAGAATATTCCAATCTGCTTTCCACTTTGGATTTCATTGATGAATTCGGAATATCTTGGATATGGGGACTGTGAATGGATATAAATAATAAAATGACTAATTTTAATTTAGATCCTGCGAATTTAATCAATAGGATTGGAACTTGGTTGGTTAACAATTTGTCTGAAGGAGATTATGTAGGAGTGGATCCATTTTTACTTAGTTATTCTTCCTGGGAATCATTATCTGTCAAATTATTCAACAACCGAATATATTTATCGGCTGTGGAAAGAAATTTAGTTGATTTTGTTTGGGAGTCTCAAGGACGGCCGTCTTGTACTAGAAACCCAATATTCTCTTTAGAAGCCGAATATTCGGGAAAACAGACACATGAAAAGGTTTATGATGTACGAATGAATCTCCGAACTCTTGGATTGGCCGCTTTAATTATTTCGGAATTGGACGAAATAGCTTGTGAGTTGGCAATAAATTTACAACATCAAACTACAGAAGGAAATTTTTCCGAGAGATTTTTAAATTCGTTTATATCTCTAGGGTTGCTGAATATAAGGGGCAATGACATTCAATTTTGCCCGACATTCCGGAGTTATGTTCTCTTAACGAGAAATACGTTTTGGTTTTTTATTAATGAGACCCAATTGGACGAATCCGTCAAAACTGCATTAGAATTACAAATTCCTGAAATTCAATTCAAAGATTATGACTCTGTTCTTGACGCTATTGAGGAATTCGTAAGTTCACGCAGACGATTTAAAGGCGAAAGTAATGTACAACGAAATTAACTGTTGTTATAATTATTGCTTTTTAATTTTATGAATTTCAGGGTTTAGAAACGGGCGGAAAGGTTATGTTTAATGCGAAAACTAGTTATGCAATTGGCAATCTCATTCCTGATAGTCGGCAATACATACAACAGTACACGCCAATTTCTTTAATGAAAGCTGTAAAAAATGAAATGGAGTTGTCTAATATGGAAAAAGCTCTTATCAAAGATGCAGCCGCAATTTGCGTTTTGCTGTCTTGGATTGAAAATTCCTTGGATAAGAATAAAATTGTCACAGAACTTTCGGCTTCTAAAAAACTTGCTGAAATTAGAACGTGAATATTTTCTGTTTCTAAACAACACATTACAAATAAAATAGAAATTCAAATAATGATAATTTTTTAATTCTACGCAGAGAATTTCCGTCATATTTGAAGGATAGTATAGAAACGATGTCAGCCTCCGGACCTAATGCTGCTCTTGGTTTATACCAGCCCAGACCAACTACGAATAGGAGAATCACTACTCAAGAAATTTACTTGCTGGAAGCTGGAGGCCAATATTTGTGAGTTGAAATAGTAGTACAGTGATTATTGTAATGACAAAAGTAATAATTGCCGTTAATGTGAATGAAGCGATTCAAAAATAGAAAGAAATAATAATTTAAAATTGTGGCAGTGAGGGAACAACGGATCAAAGTCGAACGGTTCACTTTGGATCACCTTCAGATGAAGAAAAGGATCGTTACACGAGAATATTAAAAGGTCAAATAGCCCTACAAGAGACTTCCTTTAAAATCGGTACAAGTCATTCCCGACTGAGAGATATATTGTATCAATTTCTGGAAGAAATTGATATTGGTTTACCTCCCCATGCATCTGGACATGGAATAGGGGCTTTTTTGCACATGGAGGAAGGTCCATCCTCCATTGGTGGATTCGACACGGTCGATTTTGCAGAGAATATGATAATGACCAATGGTTTGTGGTCCCTCTAAATATGACATAATTTGTAATACTTTGAATATCCTACTATTTGTAATTGAATTGAATTTTTAGAACCCGGAGTGTACAATGTTACAGCTGGATACGGCATTAGAAACGAAAATGTTATGAAAATTACCCGTGTTTCCGAAACTGATCTGGGATTTGAAATATTAACATTTTTGCCCTATCAGAGAGAACTTATGGATTTGAAAATTATGACAGCTAGCGAGGTATGCAAATAATGCAATGTAAGTACATTACAAACAATTAATGCAAGCATGCATAAGATATAACGATGTGGAATGTTTTGATGAAGGTGGAGTATATTAATCAATACCACTCACAAGTAAGGAAAATTATTGGAAATTTTATACGAGATAACCAAATGCCGGAAATTGCATACAACTGGTTAGTTAGAGAAACTATGCCGATAGATCTTGGTACCACTCTAATCCCAACATCGACAACAGAGGCGTCAACAACAGAGGCATCAACAACAGAGGCATCAACAACAGAGGCATCAACAACAGAGGCATCAACAACAGAGGCATCAACAACCGAGGCATCAACAACCGAGGCATCAACAACAGAAGCATCAACAACCGAGGCATCAACAACAGAGGCATCAACAACAGAGGCATCAACAACAAAGGCACCAACAACTGCAGCACCAACAACCGAGGCATCAACAACCGAGGCATCGACAACAGAAGCATCAACAACAGCGGCATCGACAACAGAGGGGTCGACAACACCAAGCTCTTCAAACTTAAAATCAGTGACATTATTTTTGCTTGCGATAACTTTCTGTATTTCATTGATGTAATCCTCCTCCTTTTGACAAATACTTTTATTCAAGATCTATAGCCTTAATTACAAAATTTTCTTATTTACTTATTAGCATTAATTCAATTTCTGGGGAAATGAAACTCTTCAAAGGTGTAGTTCTAAATGGTGTAATTCTAAACATCTATATCTGTGTTTCAAAGTAAAGCAGCAAAGATATGAAATAATGATATAGTACAGTCACACAAAACGAGTTTGCTAAAATGGTATTTAACAATTATTTTTTAATTCCAATTTAGATTTCATGTTATTTTTATGATGCCCAAGTTTATGTGATAAAAGTCAGACTTCTGTTTTTTGAATCCAGATCTCTGTAAGTCGCTTCCTGTATAAATGAGTATATTGCGATTAAGTAATGTAAAAAGATGGCAATTTTGGTCCACAGATGTAGAAAATGAAAGATGGTACTTTCATTTTCGCATTTCTGAAAAACTTGAAATTTCTCATCCTTCCGTTTTTGAGTGCACTTCAAGTTTTGTCTCTGCTGATTTGCCAATATCTACAAAACAAAAATTTTAATTTGCATGGTCCACCACAAGAATCAAACAGAATTATTTAATGATTATAAAATACAGAATCCTACATAATTCACAAATCCGTATGAATAACCAAATTACTTGTTAACGTGTCAACCAACTTACCCTTTTAATTATGTATGGACTTTGTTTGCGTCTGCAAAGAAGTGAGATTTCTGCTTTTCACACAGGAAGACAAACTGAAAAACAAATGAATGAAAGATTGTGCACAAATAAAACACTTGTCTATAGGTATTGAAAAAATCGAAAATGAGTGATTCGTCTTGGCACAATAATTGTAATCGCACAATATGCAGGATCACGTCATTCTTTTATGCAATCTTTAATATATTGTTAGCGAATGTGGCCAAATAATGCACTTTTAAATTTTTAAATCAAAAATTCAATAAGAATGGTGAAATAAACTGGTTTAAAGCTTACAAACAACTTTGACATCAAAAGAGTCATAATTATTTGAGAAATGCACACACAATATCAATTTTAAAGCACTTTTACTTTTAAAAACCTCCAATAAGCCTACAGATAAATATTTAACTAAATTGTTGATTTGACTGTTGTATTAATTTTGTATTTTTTTAAAAGTTTTGATATGATGACAAACAAGAACCATGTGTACTGTTCGGATTTCCGGAAATAAAACGCTGGTTAGGTTAAGGATGAAGGATGTACGGTTGTACAACCTTTTAGGGAAGATGAGATTACAAAAAATCTACATACAGATATTTCAGTTTACAAAATGAAAAAAAAGAGATCTTAATTTAAAAAAGAATACAATACCTGCTCTCATCAAATTTTGAGGTAAGGTATATATGCTTTCCCGAAATTATAGAAAGTTGTACAACTTGCCGCACTAAGATTGTTATGATTCATTCAATCGGGAACCCGGGAAAAAGCTGAAGGAGTAGAAGTAGAACTTTGAAGGAACAAAATTTGAGGATCGAAAGTTAGAGCAACTTAGAACTTAATGAACTTTTGCCCCTTATATGAAATACTCTGGATTAAGCTAGTTTTTCATAAAGGACAAGAAAATATGGTAATGGAGTTTATTACCTTTTTATTGCTTAGCTCAAATTCAATATTATATAAGCTCTTCAACATAAAGTCATAAGCTATATAATACATTTATTTAACATCCGGTTTGTACCATTGCTTTGTTCATTATTTATGTACAATGCAGAAGGAATGAATTTATGTAAATTATACAGTGGAGGCCAATACTCTTCTCTGGATATTCTGCTCACTATCAGTGAAGGGAGAAGACACCTTTGTCGAAAACCAAAATTATCAAAATATTCCAGAAGGTTGCATAAAACATTTAAGGAGTCACATTATAAGTAACTCATCTCTACAGAATTACTCTGATGAATCCTCACTGCTTTGTCAGGAATGTTACAACTCCTCGCAAAAGATATATGCTGCTAATAAGCAGATGAATGAACTTCAAGAATCGTTATAGTTCTTTATAGAAACATTTTCCCATGAAGTAAACTTGCGAATTTCAGAAAACATTAATAGAAAAGCGAGGAAAAGGAAACGTCTGAGAATTTCAAATATTCATCTATGACTGAATTTTATTATGAAGAAGTGTTTGCCAATTGCAATCTGATGTTTCTAATACTCAAACTCAATTCAAAAAATTGATTTCGGAAAGTAATCATTATTTTTTTATTTTTAGCGGAAATTAAGGTACTGTTTATCTGAGCTTAAATATTGAGATTGTTCATTAAACCAAGCAATCAGTTTATTAAACAAATAATTTTCTTCACATTATTTTTGAAATTAATAATTATACACAAACGAGATCAAATTCAAATTGCTAACAAGACGAACTATTATTGCATATTTATTTTTCAGAACGCCCAATTATCAACACCAATGAAGACGTATTAAGACTTGACGCAGCTTTTGAAACCAATTCTAATGACAAGATGATGTACAATCCTGTTTCCTAAGAGTAGTTTTAGAAAGTAAGAAACCTTTTAATTTCATCTATGTGAAAACATTAAGGTTAGGTTAGCTAAGAATCAACTTTTCACTTTGAGTGGCCAACAAAATTCTCAAGGTTTGTAAAATTGCTAGATTAATTTTTGCTAAGTGGTTTATGAAAATAATATTTAAAACACTATTTATTAGAATGTTTTAACATTTACAAAATGTAAATCTTATAGGACTTCATTTGGAATAATGTGGGATAAGCATGGATATGGTTGATCTGAAGCAACATCATATACATCGCCTTTTCTTGTAAAGCCATCCGTAAAGCAGAAAAGCCAGCTGCATCTAAGTCACCGAAAACTGCTAAAGCTACCGATTTAAAGATATTGTCCCAAAATCATTTTTATCCGCCTCAAAGGTTACTAAAATTACTTTGGGAGAATTATAAACTTGCAGTTATAAAATTTCTTCAAGATTTTGTAAAATTTGTAAACTAGCAAACTCAATGTAAACTGTTTTCACTTTTCAGGAGAAAGTGCAAGTTGCTGGAAAAGTCAGACATCCACCTGTCTTCGTCATGTGAGAGGTTCATTTTAGTTTTGCTATATTTTTCTATAGTAATGCATTCATAATAACCGTTCAGTTATATAAATAATTTAAATACAGAATAACCAAAATCCGTTTCAGTTTTATTAAGTTTTATACGACACTACTGTTGTTAGCTCATTTGAATGACCAATTGCCTGTTAGGTCTGCAGCCTAACTACCCGTGGCTCAGGGGTACTCAGGCTACAGACTGTACTCAAGGCCAGTGAGACTTAAACCACATAAACACAATAATAGTCGAAAAGTATTTTAGGTTAAATACCCTAATTTCAATGCATTCTGTGTCAGTTTCAAAGTTCCATTATTTGGCGGTGCAGGAATTTTAATCAGTTTACAGAATAACGGAAATAAATCCGTATTTTCAAAAGGTGGTATGTTAACTCCGGTCTTGAAAGCCGGTCCGTAAGCCAGAAAGAAGGCTCGCATGGGTGCCGCTCTGTTGTCGTAGCCGTGAACACCGTATTTTCGGTCATCACTCGCTTTTCAGCCCAGGATACAGTAAATCAATTATTGCAAGTATTAATTTCATTAATAGCTATTATCTAAAATTCAACTACCTGTAAGGTTATTTTGAGAGTTGACTATTTTCGCTACTCTTTCAAAATCATCGAAAACATATCCTAAATCTGCAACAACTACTAATGGCATTACTTGTCGATTTTTTCCAAAGTGCCACTCTTCCGGAAGTTCTTCTTTCTTGTAAACTGAAAAGCGCATGTTTTCAGATGCATCTTTAAGGTCTTGGTACACTTCGTCTAGGTGGCCTGAAGTGTCACAAATGAAAGTCAAATTATCATACGACTCCGTCCAAAACCGAATTTGCTAATTATCCATGTTTTATTTATTAGTTAAAGTATTGTACTCATTGGATTATTTAATTCATCTTTAAGTAAGCTGGTATACCTTCTTTTGGTGTGAACTGCGTCAAAGGAGTATTAACAGAAGGGGATATTAGTAAAGATGTGTCAATCAAAGCAGTAATGTTAACCATATTTTTCAGTGAAACTTCTTGAAAACCATGATCGCTCAGAATAATAAGGTTCACTTCATGTTTATCTATTCCCTCATTGTGGAATCGAGTGAGTAGTAAGTTGGTAATTTTATCCATTCTTTGTATCTGGGTAACTACTTCAGGGGATTCCGGTCCATACACATGACCTTGGCCTGTTATTACAAATTCAGCAGTGAGAAGCAAATATGGACCAAAATCCATTATCAGAATATGAAATTACAAAATGAATACTTGATTTTGAAGGATAATTGAAAAGCTCACCGTCGGGTTCATTAAAATACATGAAAACTAAATTAGACGGTTTATCTTCATCTGTGAGCCATTTCACAACATAGTCCACTCTGTCTTCAAAACTCAATGATTTGTTGTAGGTCAAATAGTGAGTTGGGAAAGTTCTATTTTGTCCATAAGGATGATTGTTTCCTGGCCAGTAGACTCCACTATAGCGTGTACTATTTGCCCACTGGTTATAAATCTACATTTCATATTAAATCATACAGTTTTCTGCTTAAATAAGTGCATAAGTATTGTAATTTCATATTTTCTTAGATCCTACCCAAACAGGAACAACAGAGGGACTGAAGCTCCAAAACCCTTCGTTATATTTTTGATACCCACTAAGAAATCTGCCATATTTTGGGTCGTAGACTTCACTATCCATAATTCCATGACTCTCAGTATGAAGTCCTGTGGCTATGGATTGGTGATTAGGAAACGTCTTGGTGGTAAATTGAGCTTTCATGTATGGACTGTGAACGCCTTTGAATATCAAACGATTTAAAGTTGGAGTATTTGTTTTGTAAATGTAATCATAGCGAAATCCATCGAAAGAGAGAACAACCAATTTAGGATGTTCGGATAATTTCAGTTTATTAGAATTACACTTCCTATGATTGTTTGCACTTTCTGCACCCAAGTTAGTACTGTAAACTATTGCTAGGAAGAGAAATATCAGTTTAACTTCGTCTGTAATTCTCCTTAATTTGTACATTCTGATGTAGTATTTATAATATTTGCAGTTAGAAATGCAGCATGCATCGTAACACTGAAAAATATATTTCATGGGACATTTGCACCAACATCTGTATCTGTATGTATTCAAGAATACAGTTTCTCCATTTGATGAAACAGACGGTGAATATAATTACCGCTTGAATAACAAAGAAGAGCTTGTGTTATCGGATGGCAATATGCATTTTTTGCATTTCTATATCCACAGCAATGCAGTTAATTGGAAATCCTACCTCACAAGACTTCCAGCCGTAATCCGTCCGTGCACTAACCTATACTTCATTTCAGGTTCATAAGGGACATTATTTATAGCTGAATTTGGATCATGTTTATATAGCAGACCTTTTTTATGAGTTATGCGGACAAGTTAATTACTAAATACTCTACCCTAAACTAATTACACAAGCAATTTTATAATAGTGTTTATACTGGGATTACGCATATGGTGTGCTTTTAAGGAATTCGGTTTAAAAATATGTTATTAAAATTTCATTCTTTTTATTCTTAATATTCTCATTTGTTTATAAGACACAATACTGGAATTCCTAAGAAATGATCAATGGCAAAACATCTTATCACGAATACACAGCTTCAATTTTGCAGTTGCCATTATATACTAATGTTTATCATATAGTAAATATATACGATTAGCTGAGAATCTAAAATGTTTTCATCATATGTAACATTTTCACCATAATTGATTAAGACCTATGAATTACAGTTGATTTCGTTATTAATTATTAGAACCTACTATTTCGTTGACAGTTGCGTACATTTACATTTATAAAATCCAGATACATTATTATCGATACAATCAATGCTCACTGCAATACAAATGGAAATCCCACTAAAAAATGGGCACTAATTCACTACTGGGAATTTCTTAGAAAAGCAGATTAGATCGTCTCAAAGCTGATATTTTTTTTCTCATTGGTATCCTCGTCCATTTCCCTGTATTTATTGCTAAAATCTAACCTGAGATGATGGACGATAAAAAGAAGCCAGACTCCGTAAATGATAACTAAAAAGTCAATTATCATCATTCCAGGATCAGAAAGGTCAACCCAATATTTGACAATATAACTAGAGCCATTCACAACCAATATCACCATGCGGAAGATAGACCTATGAAAAAATAACTATTTTAAACTAAGTTTAAATATGAAATCATGTAAAGCTAAATTAAAATTTATTATTTAATTCAACTCTCTAATTACCAAACTTACCAAACTTTCAAGAGGCTATCTGATTCCTGTAATAAGTATTAAAAATAGCTTTTATTATTAAATTACATCTCTATTTTGATTTTTACAGCCAAATAAACGTCTAAATTAAAATTTATGCCGCACAATACCTTTCGAATGCCATGAACAAGGATGGACCCCAGAGTGATGGTTACCACCCCCTGAACAAGGAGCAGACCAGAACGCATGTAGAGTAGAGTAGCCATTACGGAAACCAAAATGTCAGCTAGAATTATGTAATTTAGAAGTATGATATTAATTAGTAAACAATTCAGGGGCCAAAAACTGACTCTTACTTTTAGCCCTAAATCTTGCTTGACCACTGAATTAAAAAACTAAAAGGCCAATTTGATTTGACAAATCTTTAAGCAACTAAATAGAGTTTTAAAGAGAAAATCAGTAAATGGTTTGACTTTACAGGTTTGTTCAGACGGGTACTTCATTGGCACATTTGAGTCAGCAATCAGAATCTGAGTATTGCTACCATTACTAATTTCATTGTCACTTCCCCCAAAATTTGACAAGATCACTCCAAATCCCAATGCAACAATCGAGCTGCAAATTGTGACGACTCCAAAGAACTGAATAAAAAGTAGTTGAAAACTTTAGGAATTTGGTCATAAGCAAATGATTCAGTTACCTAACTAATTTAATTACAATGCATTTTTAGTATTGTGTTCCTTTCGAAGTAATTAATCGGAAACGCATTATTAAGCATCGTGTATTAAATTTACCTTTGACAAAGGAACACACAAAACATTTTAAATTCCATATAGATATATTTTTAAAAGTAGCTTTGAATAAAATAAATGTAATTTCTAAACAAAATTATATTTTAGTATCATTTTTTAATACCGACAGTTCGATATTAAAATTCTAAGATTATTAACATAAAAATCAGACTTACAATATCGATAGCAGCACAAATCGTTCCCGTGGTTCTCAACGAGAAACACAAACCAAGAGAAGACGTTTTCATTTTAGTTGATAAAACAATTAAATACTCAGGAATAAATGCAACCGATGCTTATAAACTTTTGATGAGTAATTTCTACTAGAGTTTTTGCTCTGCAAGGAACACCCAAATGGTAAATGGAATAATTCGTAGTAAAACAGTCCTATTTATACGATTGCATTGTTGTCTGCAACTGTAATTAAATGCTACTTAAAACTCTAACGATTTTTATAATGCTGTATTGCTTACATGGAAATACTTGTTTGGATTGGAATGACGTGTTCTTTTTGAGTCTCATCATGCCTAGGACAGTACGTATACCAAATTATAATAACTACAAATCAGAAAAACTTTTAAGGTGAATCATCAGCAGAAGTTTTCAATAATCTTTTCCGTACTTATAGCTATAAATACTCAATAGTTCTCAGAACCATAGGTGGACATGCAGGTTATCCATTTTTATGTATGCCCAAGGGAATTAGGATTTATTCTAAGCCAGGATTATCTAAATATGGCCTTCGGTGCAGGTTAAAGTCATTGAAAGTACACACCTCTACTCTAATATCTTACCTTTTCCAGTTTAGGGAAAAGAAGTAAACTATATACCTACATCTGATTACAAAGCTATGTTTACATAAATTTTCAGTAACAAATCGGAATATTTATGGATCGTTGATTATACTATAAGAAGGTTCATTTATAAAAGCGTAGCTAGAAGTCTGGTTTTGTTAGCTTTTGCCTATCCGTGCTTTCTCTTGCAATGCATTGCAATGGTACAACCAAATGCATAAAGACCGATGCTTATTTGTAAAAATTCTGAGAAACATATAATTACAAGCAAGCGAAGTAGTTAACTTCTGCCTCCAATACAAATAATTTCGGCACCCCAAATTACAACATGCAAACTGCGACAAAAGTCATCAAAGTTCTTCTACATTGTTCTTAACTTATTTGACCTTTAATTAAAATACTTTAAAATGTACTATAATGCTGAATTATGATTATTTAAAGCTGACACAATAGTTAATATCTTAGTTCGATAAAAAATATGAAAGCCACAATAACAAAACATAATTACAACGTCAATAATAAATCCACTGACAAATATAATAGCATCAATATTATTTCTATTGTCGTAATATCTATCGTAATATCTATCGTAATAAATAGACTATTACGTGTAAATAATTAGCTACTTACTTAATTATCGTTTTTAGTAGATTATTAATTTCCTAATATGAACATTTGCATTTTGCATTGCAGGCTGTAATTTATTGACTGATATTATTTTAGGTAGCATTATGCGATTATGTAATGAGACAATTTCCTTTTACTCCAATTTGACAAATCGTTTGCACCACAATGGGATATGTAGCAATGAATTGCAATACATCACATGATCATTCGAAACTGCGTGTGGCATCAAGTGAAAGAATATTTGTTTGTCGTTACTGACTGTGATGTACTTTATTAGTAATTAAAATCGCTAATTGTAATTCATTCTTCTAGTATTTTCTGATCACTCGAGTGTTCCGATGCTAGAAATATTGATACTTCTACTTAGCGCTTACAAAAGCTTCATTATATAGCATTTTTAGATTTTTCATTTATATATTTTGTAAGATAATTAACAGACTTGTGAGGTTGATTTTAATTTCCTTTTTTGGAAAATGGTATTTTGGTATACTTTTTGTTTACTTTATGCATAAGTTTAATTGACGAAATGGATGACATATTACATGATATTTGTACAAATGTAAGTAGGTATGTTGAAAAGGACAACTATAGCTGTGCTTTTTGGATGAATGGAGATTATCATTAACCTAATTTCAATGCACGCTGTTTCAGTTTCAAAGTTCCATTATTTGGCGGTGTGGGAATTTTAATCAGTGTACAAAACAACGGAAATAAATCCGTGTTATCAAAAGGTGGTATTTTAACTCCTTTCTTGAAAGCTGGTCCGTAACCCAGGAAGAACGCCCGCATGGATGCCGCTCTGTTGTCGTAGCCGTGAACACCGTATTTTCGGTTATCACTCGCTTTTCAGTCAAGGATGCAATAAATCAATTATCGCAAATCTTAATTTCATTAATAGTTTGTTATCATATACCGTAAATGACGAAATAGTTCCAGGGGGAATTATTGTTTCAAGCGATTTGTTTTCTGCGCAAAGTGCTATATTAAGGTTGCATGCGACTTTATTTCGCCGTTGAGGCATTATTGTTTCAATACAAGAATAATTTATTAGCTATGAAAGAAAAATGATAATTGCAAATGAAAATTGGTAAAATTTAAAGTATTAGTCAGTACGCAGTAAGCATTACCGTCAATCTCAGCTTATCATGTCCTGTTATGAGCATCATTTACGTGTTGTCTTGTATAATTTGCTTATCGAGCTAATATAAGTTACCTTATCCATACATACTACGTCGCAACTACATGTAAATGCCTACCTATACCAAACCATGTGAAGACGTAAAAATTGAGATGGGACACTATTTCGCCCTATGGGACTCTATTCTTCGAAGCGTCTATTCAGTCGTAAAAACGAAATAGTGTCCCAGGATGGGGAACTATACCGACGTGGTGAACTATTCCGTCATTTACGGTAAAATCCAACTACCTGTAAGGTCATTTTCAGAGTTGATTCTTTCTGCTTTCTCTGCAAAGTCATCGAAGACATATCCTAAGTCTGCAAGGACAACAATCGGCATTACTCTTCGGTTCTTTCCATAGTGCCATTCTTCAGGAAGCTCTTCTTTCTTGTAAACTGAAAAGTGCATGTTTTCAGATCCAGTTTTCAGATTTCTGTACACTTCTTCAAAATGTCCTAAAGGGTAATAGCAAAAGTCAAGTTGTCATTTAATGCAGTATAGATCAAGATCAAAACTTTTATTGCTATTTGGTAGTCAAATATTTGTTAGTTATATACATTAATACCTTCCTTTGGTGTGAACTGCGTCAAAGGAGTATGAACAGACGGGGATATTAGTAAAGATGTGTCAATCAAAGCGGTAATATTAACCATATTTTTCAAAGAAACTTCTTGAACACCGTGATCGCTCAAAATAATGAGATTCACTTCATACTTATCTATTCCCTCAGTTTTGAATCGATTGAGTAATAAATTGGTAATTTTATCCATTCTTTGTATTTGGGTAACTACTTCTGGGGATTCAGGTCCATACTTATGAGCTTCGCCTATTACAAATTCATCATTGACAATTTATTAATTTTATTCTCAATAAGACTTATACATAATTTCTGTACCCTTAAATATTAAAAGAATGAATAAGGTATAATTGAAAAGCTCACCGTCGGGTTCATCAAAATACATGAAAACTAAATTGGATGGTTTATCTTCATCTGTAAGCCATTTCACAACATAGTCCACTCTGTCTTCAAAACTTAATGATTTGTTGTAGGCCAAGTAGTGAGTTGGGAAAGTTCTATTTTGTCCATAAGGATGATTGCCACCTGGCCAGAAGACTCCACTATAGCGTGTACTATTTGCCCATTGGTTATAAATCTATATATGTAATCGTATTTAAGAATTCCATTTTTATTTTTTATCTTTAGTTAACTACTTTATACTTTATGTTTGCATGATTCTAACCCAAACAGGAACAACAGAGGGACTGAAGTTCCAAAATTCTTCGTTATATTTATGATACCCACTAAGAAATTTGCCATATTTGGGGTCGTAGACTCGATTGTCCATAATTCCGTGATTTTCAGTATGAAGTCCCGTAGCTATGGATTGATGATTGGGAAACGTCTTGGTGGCAAACTGAGGTTTCATGTAGGGACTGTGAACACCTTTGAATATCAAACGATTTAAGGTTGGAGTATTTGTTTTGTAAATGTAATCGTAGCGAAACCCATCAAAAGAGAGAACAACCAATTTAGGATGTTCGGATAATTTCAGTTTATAGGATTTACACTTCCTAAGACTGTTTGCACTTTCTGCACTCAATTTTGTACTGTCAACTATTGCTATAAAGAGAAATATCATTTTGAGATTTGCACTCCTACATATTTTGTACATGTTTTGATGCTAGTGACAGCGATTGTCTGAAGAAGCAAAAGCAGATGAGTGAAATGAAAAGGTAGACTGACTGTGTGTCTCGGACATTGGCACTAACAACTCTATTGTTGTACAAAAATTTACAGTTTCTCAATTTGGGAAAGCAGACGGTGAAACTATTGTTAACTCTTATCTAGTAACAATCTAGAGCTTCCTAATTTCATGATATGACGAGCAATGTGCATTTTATGAGGTTCATTTCCACAAATAGGTAGTTAATAGACAATATGCTTTCTGGACAACGCCGTTTCATTTAGAAATGTCCCACTCATTTGTCTGACAACTTATCTATAAGTTATTTCAACTGCACAGGGTTCCTTTATGATTTAATTTGGGTCATGTATGTAGAACACACCCTTTCTTTTCATTATTCTATAATGTATATGAATGAGCAACACTGTACTCTGTACTCAGTCGATATCTCAGTCGACTGTATCTTGATGTAAATACCTAGGTTCTTTACCTTTTCGGCAATATAAATTGACTTCAATTTTTGGGATTTAATCTTTCCTTTTTGTCTAATTAATGGAAAAAGCCTTTATCACCTATTACAATTCTAAGTCTTTGATAAACAAGCACGTATATATATCTAAATCCGTTTTAGTCTAAAGTATAAAGGGAAGCAGTTTTATTGTGTAACACAGGAAGTCTTTTTGAAACCTACGTTTTAATTAAAAGGTATTATATTAATTGCGAAAATAGTAAAGGTATACCATTATTGGGCCAGTATTCTTTAAAAGGAAGAATACAAATCGTATGCATTCATTTTTTAATTTTATTCTGATACAGGGGATTAAATTATTAGAAGTGTTGAAAATTTCAGTTACTGTCACAAGTTGGCAAAATAATCTGTGACCTGCTAGCAAGCCGAAAGTTCTTGTTCAATCCTCTTTACTAGACCTACATTTTTATACTTCATTCAATGTCACCAAAATTTGGTGACTTGAATAGTGTTATCAGAAATCTTCGTTTGAGGGTCAAAAACAGGAATAATTTCAATGTCCGATTGCTTTCGCTCTACATCGACGCATTCGATTTCCTTGTAAGGAGATGGACCCTGTATGACCCTGTATGAATGAGCACCGTTACCAAAATATACCCTCATTCTATAATATTTTCTCTCCGGACTTAGTAAACTTAAAATGCATATGCAACTTGAGATATGTTAGGCGTCTCATAGATACTTGTGTTAAACATGCTAATAATGTAATAACATTTCATACTTTATATGACTTTGAACAACAGAATATTCATAAGGGTTTTATTTTTGCAGTAAATCTGTTTAATGATTAATAGCTACAATATTAAAATTTCAAACAAATAATAAACTAGAAACCTTTTTGCCAATAAAACGTACTGTTACAATTTTTCACTTGTCATACTTGATACGTAATTTTTCGGGGGCTAAGATAATATTCTAATATGTAAGCAGTGTAGTATTACAATTTACAATATATGACTACAATTTACGGGGTTTACCAAACAATTATTATTTTCACTTAGTTTTAGTTGCTACTATTTCGAGGAAAACTATATAAATTTCATCTATTCTCTTTGTATATTATAATCGGTATAATTAATCCATAATGCTTAAAGACCTACAGACGAAATTTAAAATTGGAAAATTGTATTGCCAGAAACACTTATTAGATTTTGTCTAAGCCGAGAGTTAGTTTCTCATTTGTGTCTTTGCCCACTTTCCTGTATTTATTGTTAACATCCCTTCGGAGTTCGTGGACGATTAAAATCAGCCAGAGCCCAGCGAGCATAATTAAAATGTCGACCAACAATCCAGTAGAAGAAAAGTGAATGTAATGCTTGGCAACATCGCACGAGGCTTCCACAATCAAAATCAGGACACGAAAAATAATCCACACTTTCATCAGACTAGCTGACTCCTATAATTAAAAATAATTTTCATTACATTTCTGATTTGGATTTTACTTTTTACTTCAAAAGTCTCAAAAACAAAAATTTGTAGTAGGCACAAACTTTTCGAATTCCATGAACAAGGATGGACCCCAGAGTGATGGTCACCGCACCCTTCACAAGGAGAATAGCAGAAGCAATATATAACACAGCAGCAACAATGGACAGCATAAGATCATCTAAAAGATTTTTATAAATTTCATATTAGTAAAGAAATAACTCAGGAGCATATTTCTCGATTCTAACTCAATTTACCTTATTGCAATATTTTTAAATAGTAAATAAGAAATTGTTGTAGCATACCATTTTGTTCAAAAGCCTTCTCTCCATTTGTTTGATCAACCAGGGCTTTAGCATTAGCGTCGGTTCCGGTTCCTTTGTCAGTTCCCACAACACTTGCGAAGAACACTCCAAATCCCAATGCAAGAATCGCTTGCAAAATCGTATAGACTCCAAGGAGCTGAAATGCCAATAAAATTATAAGAATTTGCTTACTCCGAACAATATGACCTAGTTGATTGCTTGAAATGCGTTTTATGCACCATGTAAAGTCTTACATATTGCATCTATTTGCATCTAACACAAAATACATGATACGTTGATACGAAGTGAATGTAAATAGTGTCCAAACTGACCTATTTGGACAATGGAATTGACTAAAACAAATTAATCACCAGTGGTAGCTTAAAATTTTTTAAAATTGTGATTGCTACTAAGCAAGTAGATGCTATTTGCACATAAAAGACAGAAGTGTTTGGGAGAAATACATTACTATTTCTGTAGCTACTTTCAATGAAATGATGAGATGTGACAATTATTACAAAGTAATCAAATGTACTAAATGTAACGAAACGAAATTTTCAAAATTAAACGAACAGTATAGTAAAGTCAAATTCTTGGATATTTTATAAGAAATTTTAATTCTACTGCAATTACTAAAATAATTTCATTAATATTTTGATTAAAATCGAACTTACAATGTCGATAACGGCTAAAATCATTCCACTGTTTCTCAAAGAGAAACACAAACCAATTTGGGACGAAGACATTTTTCTAATTATGATGACACTATTAGTAACACCGAACGATTGCCCTTGAATGTAATGGTTGTATGATATTTTGAAGGAGATGACGTTAATTTTCTGGTTTGAGGCTTCTTCTTCAACCAAGATCCAAACTGTAAATGAAACAGATCTACCGAAGAAATCTGTTTTATATGAATGTGTGGTTTCTGTATATGGACATAAAATTACATGCTACATAAGACGCTACTGGGTTTGCTGTTGATACAAAGCCTACTTACATACATGGAATGACGTGCATCGGTTATTTAATCCTTGTCATCCCTAGTTGACGGTGTACACTTATACATATACGTATTGTTAAACAGAGATAGAAAATATAAGATATGTTTTCAAGCTTCAACTGTCCGTTTTCTGTAAACATTTTGTGCTGTTGTTGACAATTAGCGGAAATGTTAATGATGTGCTGATGCCGAGGGCGGAATAAACTATCGTCAACCCATCATAAGTCTGAATCATGTCCTGTGAATTAATGTTTATAGTTGAATTCTGAGGAATTTTAATTATGTAATTCTCATAAACCTATTAATATCAAGGATTCTTTTTTATGGCAAACTTTTTGCCATTTAAGTCGTTCATCATTCACATAATTCGGATCCCTGGCATCTCGTCGACAGGCAACTGGCACCCGGGCAACTCGTCGACACTTAATTCGCCACGCAGGCAACTCGCCACGCAGGTAACTGGCCACGCAGGCAACTGGCCACGCAGGTAACTGGCCACGCAGGTAACTCGCCTCGCAGGTAACTCGTCACGCGGTTAATTGGCCACGCAGGTAACTCGTCCCGCAGGTAACTCGCCTCGCTTGCCACTCGTCGACAGGCAACTCGTCGAATTTTTAAGATATTCGAATAAGCCTATATATATGCGCATTGCAGAAATTAACAGCAGTCATATTTTGTCATAGTTAAGTCATTATGATTTTATTAATGCAATTTAAAAAAACATTACAGGCAAAACATTAAATATTCACCAAACAGGTTCGTCTTGTCATTTACATTCTCATTATACTTATTTTATCAAATTTAAGTCATTGTGGTTAACATTACTAATGTAATAAAAATCAGCATTAAGGGTAAAACATTCAATCTTCCCCTAACATAGGATCTTGCTCCAGTCATCTTTTCTTTGATTTAGCCTTCAGTGTACGAATGCATGGCACCCTTTATAAATTCCAATCGATCTTTGTCGCTATATTTGGCTATCAAGTTAAGCAACCTAGAGTCCAACTTAGCGTAGCTATCCCTTTTGTTTTTTGGAAGTAAACCCGAAATCATGTTTGCAATTTTTTCATCTGTGCTGCGTTGCTCAGTTTTCAGTAAGCCTAATAAACTCCAACACAACAACCTAAGCGACAGATGACATGCTTTTGCATGTCATCTGTTAAATAATTGATTAGCATAATCCTGCAAATTTAAATTTTTATGCCCTGTGTACTTATAGTACATGAAGCAAAGCAAAGCAAGCAATTCAAAGACATATACATTGGCTGAGGTTATACACAAGCATTACAAGTAAAACTAGAAAGCAAAAAATAAACTGATCATTATCCTCCGTTTTTACGAATTCGACGAGTTGCCTGTCGACGAGTGGCAAGCGAGGCGAGTTACCTGCGGGACGAGTTACCTGCGTGGCCAATTAACCGTGTGACGAGTTACCTGCGAGGCGAGTTACCTGCGTGGCCAGTTACCTGCGTGGCCAGTTGCCTGCGTGGCCAGTTGCCTGCGTGGCGAGTTGCCTGCGTGGCGAATTAAGTGTCGACGAGTTGCCCGGGTGCCAGTTGCCTGTCGACGAGATGCCCTGTAACCACATAATTCACCGTGTAATGCTGCACATTGCTTGATATTTTATAGAAAGTAAGATTAAAAGACATAGACAGTTTTTGAAAATTGGCACAAACTTCTCTGACCCAAGCAGCCGGAAGAAATATCAAATCGTTTGTCTTTACGTAACGAACGTCTTGTCCGTTAGAAAAGTACACGAAAGTAGACTAGATAGGGGAATCGGGGAGACTTTTGATGCAAATTATGTATAACCTTCCCTATCCATTGAGCAAAATATCTCACGTATTCCTAATTCTACGTTATCAAAAGGCTTGAAGCTTTGCTTTAGCTAACATACTGGACCTTGTAACTCTATCGCTACGATTTTAACAGTAATAAATAAATTTTGCTTAGCACACCAAAAAAGCGTTGTGTATTTGTCCTTGTATCCAAATACCTAGATATATATAGTTTACATCGTTTTAATATTTTCACTTATTTAATCTTAAAGAAGTTGGAATTTATGAAAGGACAGAAAAGTTGACTCAATGATTGAAATTATGTTTACTTTCTAAATTTTGCCTTTTTGCATATAAATCCAAAAAACACTTTAAAAAGACTGAAATTGCCTTTTTGAAAACTGCTATGTACTGAATCACGTTGACTTCATTTCATTCATGAGTATAAGCTTAAAATAATAGCAATTAACAATAACTAAAGAGTTTTGTGGAAAGTTCAATCTACAGGGTACATTAGTAGTTGTGCAATAGTTAATTAAATTGTGCAGCAATTAAAACTCGGTGAATTCCAAAGTTATAACTTGAGACGCAAAGTAATTATTATATTAATTTGCATTATTTCTAGGCTGAGTTCATCAAAATTATTTTACGTGAAATAATTTTATGGCTTTATAGTAAAGTAGTTTAAAATGTACCATACTAATATAATGTTGCATTGTGCATACGTATTTTAACATTAGTGAATACTCATTGTTGGGTAAGAGGCCAGGAAATAACAGAAATGTAGCTACACAAGTAAAATACTTAATACATCGTATATAATATTTACTTAGATATTTACTTTAGTGGGGCTTACAATTGCAAGATAAAGATACTACAAATAACTTTACGAAATGTATAATTGTTTTAGTTTCGTTTAATTGGGGATAGTAAGGAATGTAATCTTGTGATGTCACCACATAGGTAATACTTAAGACTTGTCATTTATGTGCATACTTCAGGACAGTTAAACAAGGTTTATTAATAGAAGAAATTATATTTATGAAATAAGAAAATAAATTGTTAATCCCACAATGTACAATATGTAAGTTGGGTAGATAGATGTAAGCTTTGCGTCAGTTGAGTAAAAGTTAAGGAGAGAATAATAAAAGTGACAATGACTCATCGATAACCTAGATATCCTTCAGAATGAAAATGTCAACGTAAGCAACTCTGAACCTTTCGTTCTTTGAAAATGTATTCTAAGCAGTAGAACACACATGCATACATAATTTATAGGCATTCAAGTACATAAGACTTACGTTACTTTTAAAAGCAAAACATTTTATCCAAGACTACTGGACTACTCGATGTGAAACAATCATATTTAGGTATACTTGTATCTGTATTCCAGATTTTCTTTCTTGAGTGAATCATTCTGAATTCGTCAGAACAAGAAACTCTTCAGTCTTCAAGTACTCACAAATAATATTATTTTACATGCGTATATTTACGTCTTTTCTTACAATTCTGTGCTTGTGCTACTAATTCAGTCGTTCTAATTCAATTGTACATAGAATGCATCAACAGTATAAACACAGAAGTTCATGTTAGGATCACGTCACATTTAAGTAAGCAAATAAATTCGGTAAATAATTAAGATATGTCTATACGTCTTCCCTAATCTGTAGATAAACAGTATTAATGGTAAAGACAATGTCTAGGTTTACTGGTTTACAGAATACGTCTCATCCGCATGAAGATGAGATATTAGATTTCGGTCATAATTTATGTTTGCAAGGCTGGTGATAGGTTGGTTAAAACATTAATTCATCACAGCTAGTTATAACATAAAGCGCAGATACCGCAAAACTTTGCTGCTAGGTTTCGAAAGGCTGTAGTTATAAATGAAATAGGAAAATGAATTATTTTCCTGTCTGTAATGTATTTCTCTTTAGTTTACATGATACACTTCAGCAAGTGAAGATTATAATTCATTTTAGCATATACACTAGGTCTAGGGTCTATAGTTTTTCTAATCAGAAAGTACACTACATGTTTTCAACTACTCAAGCATTTAATGTAGGTCACAGTCAGAGTCAAATAAGTAATTGAAGGCAAAACACTGAAAACACAAATACTTCACTCAATTTCAAAAATGAGGCAACTCAATTTGAATACTACCTACATTCTATAATATTAACAACATTAAGATGAAAACAGAGAATACTATCAATGTAGAATACTTTATGTATGAATGTGTAGAAGGACGAAGTTCGAAAAGCAACCAATCAGTTCAGTTGAATACAGGAAGGAACTCATGAATTCTTACCCTAAATACTAGAAAATATGACAGTTGGCCCTAGGCAGTCAAGACTGCTTTTCATAATGAACCCGCTGCAAATATTTTTACTGAAGACCACTTGAATATTGGCAGATTTTTTATTTTCAGTTTAACTATTTGTATTCCTAAAATTTTGAATGATGAATTTGATTCTGTAATCCAAATGATTACTCATGGAGAATAATTTCCTATTTCGACCAATGCAACTAGCGAGTTTGAAACTCTAATCCCAAAGGGATTTAATTTCTATTTTTATTACCTACCTACTTAGAGAAGGGCAAACCGGAACCGGAACCAGGTTCGGAACCGGAACCGGTCCGGTTCCTCGGTTCCGGTTCCTAAAATTTGAATTATTTCTGGTTCCGGTTCGGTTCCGGTTCCAAAATTTCTGGTTCCGGTTTGGTTCTGGTTTCGTAAATTTTCTGAGAAGTACAAGTAAAAAGTACAGAGGTGGTCTGCTTTACAACTTTAACTGTACTGAAACTAAGCATTACTAATTATTATTATGCTACACCAAACTCAACACATACTTACACTGCACAGTAAGCAGATGCAGTAAGGAAATAGGAAAGCACACTAGTTCGAAATGAAAAATTAAATGAAGAATGGCTTTACTATAGCGAGTAATTGCTCTAACTGGTAGCAGAAAGAATTCTCGAAACTGCTATGTGTAATAAGTAATAGAAGAGCGGACTATTTCCATTGCATTTTAAAATAAGCTTTCTGTTTGCATTAATTTGTACATCAATATGCAATTAATTTACCAAACCGAGTTACCCATTTCGTAGTGTACTTTTTATAATGTATTCTAATTAGGAGATTTTAAGCCTTCAATCAACTATCTAATAAACTACGGCTTAAGATAACTGTAGTAACATAACACAATTTTTGATTTAGCACACGAATGGTTCCGGTTTGGTTCCGGTTCCAAAATTTCTGGTTCTGGTTCGGTTCCGGTTCCTAAAATTTGAATTATTTCTGGTTCCGGTTCGGTTCCGGTTCCAGAATTTCTGGTTCCGGTTTGGTTCTGGTTCCTAAAATTTTCTGAGATGCCCTTCTCTACGTACCTACCCTCTCTGGATTGCAAGTTTGAAAAAGCTTAATGAATTGAAGAGGTAATATTTCTGATGAAGATATTTTCTAAAAGTATAATGTTTATTGCAAAGTAATTTTGGACAAACAATATATGCAATGCATAATGGAAAAATGGATTTTTGCTAAAACATTGCCCATATATTTGGAACGTTCATTTTATTTTACTTGATCAAGACACTAAAAGTTTACTTCAGGATTTATCAGATAAATAGGCAATTTAAATTTTTAAATACTTCACACTTCACACTGAACTTATCCCAAAATATGCTGAACCAAGTAAGCTATTTTTTTAATTAACTATTAACAAGTGAAAAAATTCTAACATCATAAACAGTAACAAAGACATTACTTATTAGTAGACAGTCCATCCAGAAATGTTTTTAAAAATGACACTTTCCCAATAAAAATTTTACCATATCTACGATTTTGCCTTCAATATTTCCTGCAATCAAACAAAGGGCAAATTAATAATCATCATAACATTGGAAATTGGAATTATTAATTAGTACTGCATTGAACATTTTCAAATGGGTTTTCACTTACTGAATAACTGTAGGTACACTATACACTGTATGCACGAGTATGCATACATCGTACATTGATGCTCCTCAAACATTACGAATTCCAAGAGCTTGTTCCAATTCCGCTCTTTTCTGTTGCAATTTGGAGTAGAAATATCTGCAAACTGCCTCTTGAGTCCAAGACTGCCAATAGAAGTCTGACCGTCGTTCTTCTTCCGGATTTCCGACGACATCCGTCATTGTTTTCAAATCCCGTGTTTGGGACATGAGCCATCGCGTAATAAACTGTTGCGGATCCTTTCCAAAACTGAGGAAAAACTCCCTGTTGGTTTTTAACTGGTTAATTGTCTCGACAGTTTCATGTATTTTTGAATCAAGACTCTGAATTTCTTGCTGACTGGCGGTAGAAAGGAGGAAATTATTCATTTGCGACTTCAGAGTGTCATCCACTTCGACCTCAATGTCATAGCAAGCTGTTTTCTTTTGCTCCGCGCCTTCAACACTAATAATGTGATTAATTACAATTGGGTCTGGTGGATGCAAAAGGGGATTCAATCTCTGGGGGATTTCGGCAAACTTCATTCTCTGAACACCGAAAATTTGATCTAAGTATTTGTCACAGTTAATGAATTCCCTTTCATGGGCATCTTGGAGGCGATGCGTTTTAATGTACTGCCACAGAGCAGAAATGATGATCGGTCGTGTCTGAGTATGAACTCCAAGAAGCCGAGCAAGTCGGGGATCCAGTTTAAATTGCAAAGGTTGGTAATCCAGTAAAAGAAGAATTGTACAACGGACATTTTTGTCCCCAGGTCTTTTAACCTGAAAGCCGTCAGTTTCTTGGGTCGTTGGAGTTCTGTGCCACTCCACCAAATGGTTATCCGGTCCGTACAAATCCTTATCCAATTCGATCACCAAACTTTTGAAGAACGAAGAAAACTTGCGCTTAACTTTATTTGGGTCATTCTTACTGTCATCCAGAAGACGACCCTCGACTCGCAGCTCCCAGCTTGCCACAGTTCCCTCTTCCGCCTCAGTTGGCTCCTTGGGTGGGTAGAAAGTGTTGGAAATAAAAATTCGCAGCTTCCGCTTTTGTTTCATTGGCCGCTTTAAAGCCTCTTGGATGTCAAGTCTTTTCCTCATTATAGTGGCATCCAATTTTCGTTCAAAGGCTAATAAATCCATGTAAGCTTGAGATTCAGGTACCAAATCCCGTACCTTTTGTGGTAAAATTTTGTCAGCTTGCTTTTTCTTCTTCTTTGTAGGTTGGTCGCTCTTTTGCGGTGCAGGTCGAGTATCTGCAGAAGCTTGCCTCTTAGAACCAGACTGCGGGGTCATCGGTCGCGGAGAACCACCATACTGCCCGGTAGGCTGCGGTGTGTGTGGTGCTCTTGGAGGCATCATCATTGGCCCCGCTGAACCAGTGTAACCAGGTCGAGAAACGTATCCTGGAGATCCAAATGGTCTTATTGGGGAGCCTGAGGGTCCTGGAAATCTGGGGGGACCAGGAGATTGCTGACCCTGAGCAGGACTGCCGCTTGGAAAACGCTGCGCCATATTCCCCTTCAATTCTAACGACCCCTCAATCTGTAAATGCATTTTACATATTAATAATGAAATTAAAAAACTGTTTAGTAAGCTATTTTACTATTGGACTATATTGATACAATACAAATAACGAAATATTCGTATCTTGTATATCTGTCTTTACGCTTTGGCTTTCTTGTGATCACAATTTTCATTTCTGCAAGATAGTAAAGTGAACCACATATTTAATTTTTAAATTTAAACTGTTTGTTTGCCATTTAATTCTTAACTGTTCTGAACTTTGAATGTGAATCATGTCAATATCAATGAAATCAATATAAACTACAGGTTCACTTTTCTTCGTCTTTACAAACAAATATTACGAGTTATTTAAAAGCACAAGCGAACTTAGCAAACAGCAGCTATTATGAGAAATTGTGAACCCTTAAATTAAATCACGACATCCAATACTTCTGTATATTCCGTTGTTGACAACATATCATCTGTTCTTTGTCTGTTCCAAACTTTTACATTAAAGTCCACGTTAAAGTCAGATAGTGAATTGAATACCCATTTAAATTAATGCAAAACAAATAATAATGTAACTTAAAAGCTCGGATAAGATTCGAAAGGCAATCTTGACATAAAAATTTCAGATTTTAAATGTTTAGTAAACGAAAATAGTTATATTCGCCTATATGTATAGCTATGTAAGTTTTGAAATGTACAGGTGTTTTACCTTGAAAAATTACCCGCTGGTCAACGTCTTCGTTTATTAAGATGTCCGTATTTAGGAAATACCATAAATGTCAAAATTTTAAACTGCAATACTGATGTAGAAATCTAAATTAGATATTGAATTTGAAATTTGCAAATCTGTAAAGCCAAACCGACACAAGCTTGCAGAAAGTTAACTCTTGGCGCGGCATCCGCCTAATAAATCCTTGACTCTCATTGCAGGAATCATTTCCTGCGTTCCACGGTACTGTTTTCTTCCCTACTTTATTCATTAAGTTCATCTCTACTTATCGTACGTATATATTTTATCACGGTGCCCCTTTAGTACAAATCAATATTATCATTAACCAATCGTTCATGTTTTATAGATTTTTTAAATGATCATTGATTACTATTGTACTGATGAGTCAGTGTTCGTTTATATACTAATAAAAAAGTAAAGCTGATCATTATCACATTCATAAGTATAAATGAAATTGAATTAATTAACCAAGTGACCAAAACAAATCCATGTTAGACAATTACATTTAATTAGGGCCAATAGGGCGTCATATCTATGTCACATTTATAATCGCATATATCTTGTAAAGTAAAAATAGTTTTAAACATTTAAAATACTTGCCTATCTGCACATGCTAACTTTCTCTTCCTATTAACAGGTGAGTTATTGGCACACGAATGCCCTAAATGTTTTACAATAATGCAAGTAGGAAGTTTCTTTGACATTTTGTAAAATATAATTGTCCATTATTATTTCTGTACCATTATACATAGATATTTTAATGTTACTTTTAGTGTGGAAAAAATTACAAACTTTAAAGTTGGTATTCTAAGTATAGATTTGTCTAGCTTTTTACTTATAATTTTATAACATTTTCTACTTTACGTTTGACGAAAAGAAAACATGAAACCTTTCATCAGGATTATTATATTGTCGGCTGGACTAGTCGGTTTTTTAAGCTCTATGTGTAATGGTATTGTGCCTATCTATTTGAAACACATTAGTATGCTTTAATTTGTAACAGGTTTCTATTTTTATTCGTTTTATTGTATAGGAATGCTAATCAAAAAGCACGTGGAGAGTTTTTACCCAGTATGTGGATTTACACCTGAGCAGTGCACAACGGAATTACACTGTCCAAATGAAAAAATTATTTGTCAAGAGAACTACAGGGCATCTCAAAAGACACCTTTGTGTGTCTGTTCAAGTATTTCTGCAAGAAAAAGGAAACCTATTCATCACGACTGGGAAGAAACTTCAGTGGAAACTTGATTCGTTGTAAAACTAAATTTCAATCACAGTATTAGAGCAGTTTATAAACATACCTAACTACAAATCTTTCTGAAGTCTTATTTAAATTGTTATTAATTTATTTATTTAGCATACATAATTCATACTTCTCAATAAAGGTGTGACTGTTTAAAATATAAACAAGTCATAACAAAACAAAATATACATAAATAAAATAGTCATGTAAGACTTGTTTTGTTTTTAAGTGTCAAGTTTTAAGTTTTAAGTTAATGGTTTATTAAGTACGAATACATTGAACAAACACATGACGAATTAGTGTATTTTGACTGTATTTCAGCTCCGGTCTCCGATGAGTGCTTTTTATTTTATCTTCGACTCAATACGACTTAAATAACTTCTTCAACAGGTTTCGACCGTGTTGCTTAAAACACCCAATGGATTTCTTCTTCTATAGATGTATTTAATAAAACATAAAGCTACTAACTTCACTCATAAGGCTCTGTGGAATATTTGACTATTCCAGAAAACATACTTGTAAATATATAGTGTTAGCTGCTGTTTTACAGTTTTAGAAAACTTTTCATTTTATTATGCCTTCTTCTCGAAACAGTGATAATTTTGGCCAAATATTTAATTTGACGTCGGATCGTCGGAAGATAAGTATAGGCTGTCCAACACAATATTGGTGAAAGCTTGGCTTGCCTTTTAGCTGTATTTCAAGAAATTAATTTAAATAGTGATAATAAGCACTTTAAAACTTTGGTACACAGACTTTATTCTACTGATACCATCATTATCATTTATATAAATGCATTTGTGCAGTAGCGAAAGGCTAAACGCTGTTTCTCTGTCTGTGTTATTGAATCCGGAAATTCAAGAATGCATTAAAAAGTTTTCCTGAAACTTACTGTAGCTCTTCTTGGAATTAAATGTAGGCTCACTAGGCTCCCTTTCTAAATGGGCAACTCCTGAACTATAACCTCCGAATAAAAAAATGTAAAAAACTTAAAAACAAAAATAAATAAAATACATAAATACAATACAATAAAATATAATACAATAACAAATGCAATAAAATGTAATACAGCAATAAATATAATTAAAAATGCAATAATAAATATGTACAATAAAGTACAATAAAATGTAATATAGTAAAAAATACAATAATAAATGCAATACATGGGATTGAAAAGACACGGGTTTCAAAAGACGCGTACGTGTGGGAAGCATGGGTTTGAAAAGACACGGTTGTGAAAAGCATGGGTTTGGAGAACATGGGCTTGAAAAGACACGGATTTGGAAAACTAGAGATGTGAAAAACCTCAGGGGGTTAAAAATCGCTTCTCAATATCTCCATATCGCATAACTGATAACGGCTTTGTCCAAATACGTATTCCGTGGTCAGAAATAATAATACGTTTACCAAGAAAATAATATTACCAGCTTAAGATTTCTAAATGATGGTAATTCTTATTTAAAATGTGGTGGATACAATGCAATATAGAATGCGATGAATACTTAGCGTAACAAAACAGATATTGACTAGCATGCAAAATAATTACATTTAGTCTGCCTTACGTCCATTTCGGCCTTCGATTAGTGCTATTTGCTTTGAATTCCCGTGAAGCTCAAAACTTCTAAACCCATTAACCAAAAAACTAAGATTCTAAACCTAAACCTTCTTCAACAAAATGAGGACTAGCATGTTCCTTAAGACATTGGATTCCTTCTTCTATATCTTTAATGACATATTTTCTCCAACAGTGTTTAAGTGGTGTCCCCTTACTAAAGGATTGCAATTCAATTCTAGTAAAGCGAAACTATTAATTTGGGCTTGCTTCTTTGTTCTCGGAATTGTACTGAATTTAAGTGTAACCAGAGTTCTAATTTTACAAATATAAGTTCGAATTATTAAAACTGTGTATACAATATTGAATAATATCTGTCCACCATACTTCCTTAATTACTTACATTTTGATCAGGATAATTCAATGAACACTAGATCTAATGTTTACATTAAAAGGGGTTGTTCAACTAGGCAATCAACTTTTGGCAATAGAAGTTTTTCTGAACAGGCTTTGATCTACTGGAATACAATTCCAGTTGAAATTCGACTAGCACCCTCTCTATATATATTTAAAAAATAAACTAAAATGCTATCTTCTTAATCTTCAGGAATTGGAGTCGTTACCTGATGATGAATTTAGTGACACTGATCTTGATTAATTGTGTACTTATAAGTTTACTAAGTCTATAGTATTAATGATAATAAGCAAAACTAACAATAAAATTATGTTCACCAATTCTGAAATATGAGTAGTATGTAACACTATAAATTGGGTTATTATATTTAATATGTCTATTGTAATTCTAATTAAACTCAGTATAGTAATTTTTTTTGGTCAAGTGATGTAATACATGACTGATTGATCTTAGGAATTCCTTTCACTTAATCTGGTATCCTTGTTCATAATAAGACAATGTAATTTACCTCATTAGAGGAAATTGTCCGTTTAAATAAATAAATAAATAAATAAATAAATATTCACACCATCCCTTAGGGTCGAAGGGTCGAACAAATTATCGCTCTGATCCTGTCAATGCTAATACTGTCCTTAACACAATTTTTTAATTTGATTCTATTCGCAAATAGAAGACTCTTCTGTATTACTTTCAATTGTGTATTGAACTTGGATCTTGCCCTTTACGGTATTAATACTATTCTTAGAATATGATCACATTCTAAATACTTGCTAATTACCTCCTTACACTTTATTTAGGTAAATTAGGGCTAGGCAAAGTAAAAAAATAACTAGCTGCAAAACCATGGGGGAGATAATTGTAGAACGGAATGAGATTACAAGCTCAAATATAGATTGCCCTGTATACCCATTACATTTTTAGACTTACTAATGCGTAATGTTGATAATTTTGCAGAAAAGTACCGCCCTCAGCACGAGATTTTGAAGTTTGAAAAATATCAAACCCGCGCTTGGACCGCTTACACTTGCTACAGTAGAATTCAGTCCACAACTTTATATGCTCCAGGTTCTGGAAATTGACTTCTTGGGAACTCGATTAGCAGCCATTCCAGTTTTTGCAGTTCTAATAATTCATTTATGGTTCCCTGTAATTTTAATAATTTACACTGCTTGGATTACTGTAGTGTGGTTGTGTTTTGGTTGAGATTGATTTTTGGAAAGACATCCTGCAAAAATAATTTTAGGAACTACTCTCGTGTAAAAAAGTATTTCTTCAGAGAGCACCCATTTCTGTCAATGCACATCTACAGAACCTGGAAAATTGTAAATCTGGATATCAATTATTTGCTGGTATATCCTTTTGGACCATCTACTTTGTTTGTCGCTGGCTTGCTCAATATTCTGTTTAATTTTGCAACGGTGAGGATATACAGGATAATGCCATTCGGGGGCTACCTAACCTGCCCCACCATGGCCCTTTTGGTTGTCATTATTGAAATCCTAGTAATTCCTGCCATGGCGTTGATCAACACAGAATCTTTGAAGTACATCCAAGAAATGAAGAGAAACGAAAAACGGATCGTCCAACAATTTTTGAGAAGCATGCGAACATTGCGGTTTGCAATTGGTCCATTTTTCAACATGACAAAATCCACAACGTTTATTTCCTGAAAGTTGTGGCCATCCATACGATGAATATGATGTTGTCAGTTCAAATTCAAATTAACAATTGGGAACATAATTTCCAATATTCCTATGCCCCTGTCAGTTTACTCAAACATAATCATATGCTAAATAATTACAAAATGAATATTGAAGTCATTGGAAAATTTGACTATTGTAATTGTAAATGAAATAGCCCTGAATTGTCGGTCTTTTATTTATTTACTGGGCATGCAGTCGCCGTTTTACATAAGTAATGGCTAAGTTATTAGTTAATAATCATTAATGATACATTTTTGGCCCTATTGTTAAAATATAGTTTGACACAATTGGTTTCTGACAAGTAATTGACAAAGTAATTATGAAAAACAGTACTTGGTACTTCTGGTTGACATAACTGCTGAAAGGAGGAATACATAAATATTACATATGCCGAAACTTAACAAGGCCTCAGGTTAATATTTATTAGAAGCCATTAGAAGTTCTAGGGAAATGAGCAGGATTTTCCAAACTCTATTTCTGCTGTAGTAATCAACAAGAGAAGTAGGCACATCTCCTTTACTTTACCCTTTAATGGAATTGAATCTTTATTTGTCATTTTAAACATGCTTTCCAAAAGAACTCTAAAATTATTTGGAACTTATGTGAACATATTGGCATTTTTGAAATTGACCCCATTTTTATGGAATTCCACTACGTCCACAATTTCAATAGGAAAGAGTAAAACACAAAGAATTGGATGGAATATAATATGTTTCTACAGTTTTCTTTACTTCTTTTATTTGTGGGTTCAGCTTCTCCTTAGAATTTCGAATCCCAGTGAGAGAGAGGATTTACCATCCTTAATGTTGGCCATCCTTTTCTCGACGGGGATGACTTGGACCATAAACAGTTGCCACACGTTGTATAGGAAAAAGGAAGTCATGGTCGAATTCTTAAATCAACTTTCAGAATTAGACTCACAATTTGAAAGTTAATATAACTATAATAATTTCACAAATATTAAATACAAGTATTGTTTTTCAATTTTATTAATTTATTATTATACTTTTGAAATAGATGAATTGCGACATAAACCCGCTTTGAAGAAAAATCCTTCAAAGGTCATAGATATTCTTACACTGCTTTATTTGGTCATGACAGTCAATAATTCTATACTGATAACAGCCATTTTGGCTGTTTCATTCCGAGACAGAATTTCGTGGACGTGGCTTCTTCCAGAATCGTATCAAACAATATGCATGCTTCTTTTTATTCCTTTTGAATATTACTTTCATATTGGTCTAATTGGAATTTCCGCTAATACTTTACTCATCACCCAAATTTACATGGTTTTCGCTCCTTATTGGATTCTAGTATTTTGGTAATGAGATTTTTTAATATTTTAGAAAAATTTGAATTTGACAATAATAAGGTTTGAAGGAATTTCTGTTACGATTAACATTGCATATTTTGGAATTTTCAGTAACCTGCAAAAAACAAAAAAGAATATTTTAAATTTCAAGAGACTAAATATTCTCAACTCTTTCTTCAATGATTGCATCAGTGATAAATATTTCCCCATTGTAATTTCCAGTCTTGCTTGGTTCACTGTGTTTCCACTATTTTCGTCATTAAGACTATACGGAAAATTGGACATCGCCAGATACGCTCTCTATCCCATTAGTTCAGTTGTTTGCCTTATAGTTGCAGCTGCACTTCTGGGCGAAGCCTCAAAGATTTATGAATTTTCCGAAATATTTATACAACAAAATAATTCCCTCTCTAGTTCCTCCAGTTCAAATTCAATTAATCGTCGGGAAATAAAATGCTTACGGCGATTTGGCATAAGAGTTGGTGTTCTACGGGCCATTAGATATCTTTACATTTTTGCTTTTATTTACGCCGTATCTAATTACACTGTTTCGTTGTTAATTGCGATTCCTGCGTCAGCATTTTAAATATATTCACCAACCTCCCTCATTTCTTTTTAAGACGATTTTCCATTCCCTTTGTCGTTCACTCCAGACGTAGACTCCAGACCAGATTTTAAAATGCATTGGTTATTGTTGACTAATTAATGAAATAAATAAATTGCAGACCAAAGCCGTTTTCAAGGTATTACTTATAATTAACTTGTCACTCTCATTATATGACCATGCGTCCTCAATAAATGCGTCATTTGTAATGCTTTGTAATTACGATTTAAGACGGTCTCCATAACTGAATTTATGTGATTGACATCGTATTGTAAAGAATATTAATTCGTGATAAGCAAATTATAGGAACATCCGACAGACGGGGGAGTAGCATCCGGAATCCTTTTCATTGTGTCCCCGTTAATTCTCACAAAAATGAATAAGTAAGACATTCTCTTCCCTACGCTTTTTGTCATGCATAACTTCGTTATGCACATGCACAACTTCGTTATGCACATGCACATTTTCATCAGTCATCCAAAATCTTTCAACCATTGTACTGCATCTTATTCCACTAAAATGCTTTCTAAACGCACATTAAAGCTTTTTGGGATGTTCGTGAATACATTGGCTTTTCTCAAAGCTTCCCCTTTTCTGTGGGATCATTCCACATCTACGATGTCCATCGGAAAAAATAAATTACAGCAAATAGGATGGAGAGTTATGAGTTTATACTGCTTCCTCTACGATTGCTACGAGTGGGTTCAATTATATATAGTAGTCACGAATCCAAACGAAAGGAAAGATTTGTCAAAACTAATGCTATTAGTTTTTTTCGCCTCTGGCTTTACCTGGCCCCTCAATTCCTACTATAACTTGTACAAGAAGAAACACAATATGGTGGATTTCCTAAATAAACTCATACGTTTAGATGAAGAATTCGAAAGTTAGTACTACTCTTTATTCCAATACATTATTGTAGCTAATTTTATAAATGTGTCTCTGTCACCATTTTTTTCGATCAGAAATTAAAACAGTGATTTGGAGCATTATATTATGCAACAATTTGATATAAATATCAGAACTATGGTATAATTTTATTTCACCATCTGAGGTTATGTTTAATAAATTTCTAAAATTGGCCGTGATTTTTAATTAAGGATCATTAGTCTTAATATTAATTTTCTTAATATTAATTTTGTTAATATTAATTTTCTTATAGATGAAATGCACACTATTACACAATTTCAGAAAAATCCTTCAAAAATTCTTGATCTACTTACTGTATTTTACATGAACAATGCTTTCTGCGCACCGATACTCTTAACTGCAATAATTGCAATTTCCTTCAAGGAACGGCTGTCGATAATGTGGCTTCTTCCAAACTCTTATCAGAACGAAAATAATCTAATTATTTTCATTCTTTGGGAATATTTCACTAAAGTCAGTATAATTGGAGCTTCGTATACGTTGTTACTTTTCACGCAATTCTACATGGTGTTTTCTACCTATTGGATACAATTGCTTTGGTACACCAAATAAACCTTCTTGAACACAATTACAAATATATGTTAAAATAACTAATGCAATTAATAATTTGTATTTAAGGACTCAAAAATCCAAGAAGACCGTTTTGAATTTCAAAAAGCTTAATATTCTGAATTCATATTTCAACGATTGCATCACGAGGAATTTTTTCCCCACTATAATCAGTCTTCTTGCTTGGTTCATTGTCTTTACCCTATTTTCTTCAATTCGGTTCTATGGGAAAATGGACAAGACAAGCTATTCTATAAATCCCATTTGTGCTGTTCTATGCTTTATAGTCACAGCTGCCGTTCTCACAGAAGCTTCTCAGATTTATGAACACTCGGGAAAGTTTATAGGGAAATATAAATCTGCCTGCGGTTGTAACGCTATTATACGTCGAGAAATAAAGAGTTTGAGACGTTTTGGGATTCGAGTTGGTGTTCTGAGAGGAGTTAGATATTTGTACATTTTTGCTTTTATTTATTCCGTTTCCAACTACACAGTCTCCTTATTAATTGCATTTCCTGCACATACATTTTGAAAACTTATTGTGAAGTGTAAATAAAAATGTAAAATTGATTGCTTTAAAGAAATAAAATTAGTTCATTGTCTATCCGATGTTGTTCTTATGGCTTTCCACTTTTACGTATTTTATATTATTAATTTATACCTTTTTAATTTTTCCATTGTACGAGACGACATTCCTTATTATTGGGTACCTGAAGAAAGAGTCCTATATTATAATAGAAAAGCATTTTACGTACATAATCAATTTAAAAATGGAATAAATATTATGCCGAATAGGATGAAAACTTGCTGGTTTGACCAAGGTGAAGTCAAACCAACAAATTCATTAATCCGTTAAATACGTCATAATAACAGTTGAGCAGAAAGTATATATATATATTGTAGATCCACTCAAAGAAGTCCATCTTGGGTTGTCAGCTTTCCTATGCATATTTTAGATTTTTTCTAGCAGTCACCATTCAGGAGTTAGGAAGGGTTGAATAGGGTCAGTAACTTCTGGATAACCCAGATACATTATTTATCTAATTTGATTTGATTGGCATTTCCGTACGTACTACACTACTGCATTGTACAATGTCTTTCGGCCTTTTTGAAAGCGTTTACACATGGCTTTTAAATTCCTTATACCGTATTATTTACATGTCCATTAGGCAATTAGATTATGCATTCCGCTCTGCTGGATTGCATAAACATATATTAAGAACCAAGGGTGTATTTAAAGGGGCACGGGGGCACGTGCCCCCTAAATCCGAAAAAATAAAGAATTTCTTTTCAGAAAAAGGCATACAATCGTAAAAATTTCTTGCGCTCCGCGAAAATAGATGTTCTTTGTTGCTAAATATAGCTGAAAAAATTAAAATTTCTTGCACGTCGGGCAAAAAAGCATGTTTGGCAAATATCATTTAAAATTCTTTGGCAATTTCCGCAATATGTACTATGTTTGACCACATATAGCTAAAATTAGCAAAATTTCTCGAGGGAAACTTTTGGCAATATTATTGATCAAATTGATCCCCAAAATGCCCCTTCAAATTCCTGGATACGCCCTTGTTAACAACCATGTAACGATTGATTTGATTGCATTGATGATTATGATATAACTTAAATCTGCCAAATAAAGAATTATTTACAATTAACTCATCACAAAGTAAATGTAAACAAGTCAAAATGATTAATCGCATATTATTTCTCCGTGAAGAGTGATTAGTAAATTGGACAACTCACCAAAAAATTACCTAAGTAATTAAATAGAGTGTCTGTGTCCATCATTCAGCAAGACTACACATCAATTTTGATTTCCTGCTTTAATTTTTAATACAAAAATAAGGAGGTGTGGTAAGATATGCAAGGAATGCAATGAAACAAATGGAGCCAAATAATGACTATTTTCTCTCTTTTATATGTAATACAGCACTCATCCCCTTATAGTTCCTCCAGTCACGATGTTATCCAAAAGGGCTCTGAAATTTTTTGGGGTATTTGTCAACATAGTGGCATTTCTGAAAGTTTCTCCCTTTAATTGGGATCACTCAACATCTACAATTTCAGTTGGAAATGATACGTCACAGAATGTGGGGTGGAGATTGATGTTTCTGTACTGTTTCCTTTACGACTGCTACCAATGGGGTCAACTACTAACAATGATGACGATTCCAGGGGAAAAGAAAGATTATTCAAATGTGGTGATGTCCGTTTTCTTCTCCACTGGGTTCATTTGGTCTGTCAACTGCTACTACAATTTGTACAGGGAGAGGAAAACAATGGGTGTCTTTCTAAATCAACTCATACAATTGGATGAAGAATTTGAAAGTTGGTAAAATAATATTTTATTCTTGTATTTAAATATTATTGGAATAATCCACAAGAAAGAATAGACGATTTGTCAAAAATGAAAGTTTTACTTGATTCGCGGCTTAAGTGGAGTTTCAATTTTTAGAAAATGATAAGAATTAAGTCCCATTCACATTATTTTTGCTCTAGGTGAAGTACAACATTCAGTACCTCTAAAACAAAATCCTTCAAAAATCTTGGAAATACTTTCAGGGCTCTATTTGTACACATCATTCAGCAGTCCCGTTCTCTTAACAGTAATTTTTGCTATTTCATTCAAGGAACGATTTTCCTTAATGTGGCTCCTTCCAAAATCATATCAAACAAAACATATGCTATGTATTTTTATCCCGTGGGAATATTTTAGTAAAGTTGGTATATTTGGAACGGCAAGTGTAGTTTTGCTTTTCACACAAATCTACATGGTTTTCTCCACATATTAGATTCAAGTCTTTTGGTTAGTTCCTATAATGATTAAATGATTATTTTTATAATTTATAAATTAAAAAGGCTGGGATTTAAAGTTTCCATGCAAATGAAAACCATCTGCAGGGGGAGTCGTTTTTATGGAATGAGTGAATATCGCAGGCGTGCAATAAGTGAACGGATGGATTAAATTAGCATGAAGTTTGTAGGACATATAATCATTAAATAATTCATGAACTGAACACTTTTCCAGCCCCATGTATTGAAAACTGAGCTGATTTTCCTCCTCCAAATCACACCAATCATAAAGATATACACGACAAAATAACCTAATTATAAAACAGTATTTGTGAACCATTTTCAGGATAAAGCATTCACAAATATTTATACCCATTCTTTAGCCAATCGGAATTTGCCAAACGGGCTTTTGTCAAAAAGGATGCCAGCCCTTACCGTTGTCCAAAAGACATGTCCCAATTTCTTCCCCAGGTTCATTCCACCTTCTTATCAACAGCATATTACCCTATTGGTTGACAATTACGAGGTTATGTAAACCTGGCGTACACAGAAATATATACATAGAAAAGGATTTCCTATCAGCACTATCTGTAATACACTCACAATCGACACACATATTTCTAATCTGCATTTAGGTTGGAGAATTATTCACTGATGAAGCTAATATGAAAATCTGTACTGCAAACTTATGCTCATTTAATCCATTTTCTGCTATTTCCATCCATTTCTGCCATTGCAAGTCCGTGACTTTCACCTAGTCCATAAAAACGACTCCTCCTGCGGACACTATTCATTTTTATGGAAACTTTAAATTTAAGTCAATGAAAAACAAAACATTTTCTTAGGAAGACAAAATCAAAAACAAGCATTTTGAACTTCAAGAAGCTACACGTTCTCAACTCCTACTTTCATGATTGTTTAACGAAGATCTTTTTCTCCATTATAATTTCTCTGCTAGCATGGTTTATGACTTTTACTTTATTTGCCTCCATTCGGTTCTACGGAAAAATAGATTCTGCAAATTATGCAATAAATCCCGTTTGTGCTGCCATATGCTTAGTCGTTTCAGCTGCTGTTCTCAGTGAAGCTGCACAGATTTATGAGCATTCGGGAAACTTTCTGAAGAAATACAGGTCCACCATGGACACAAAGAGGAATGCCGTCGTACATCGGGAAATAAAAAGCCTGAGACGCTTTGGGATAAAAGTTGGCGTTTTACGTGGAGTTAGATATTTGTATATTTTTACTTTCATTTACGCAGTCTCCAATTACACAGTTTCTTTGTTAATAGCATTTCCTGTAACTTCATTTTAAGAGTAATACATAGTGCAAAATAAATGGTGAACCAATCGTAATCTATTAAAATTTTCGTCACAGATAAATGTTTACTCCTACGAAAATTGGCATTGATTTTCAGCGCTAGATTAATATAATTACATATTTTGACCCGACATTGTTTACTAAGACTGCTGTAAGGAAGAATGAACGTTGACAAATCTATGCTGAAGGAGAAAAGTATCTCAAGAATATGAATTCCTGAAATTGTGTTCCAACTCTTTGAAAGGAAAAACATTTTCATCTCTTTTATTCAAAAGCAAGCAATGTTTTGACAATTTTGCAATTCAATTCTTGCAGATTGATCCATCTGCAAGATACTTCTGGGTAGCAGTATTTTTACGATAAGAATATACGAATATGAATTCATTGTCCAATTAATTATTATGATTTTTTTGCCTTGGAGAAACAAAATTGTTTCCTTTGAGGTTGTTTACCTGACTGATTACTGTTTACCATTTACTAAATGAATATTAATGACTCATCTTGAATTGCAAATGATATTATCATTAATGCTTGGATCATTAGCCCAATTGGCAAATTGGGTAAATTCTTTATAATTAGGCATTAAATTCTAATGTGGTCCTAATAAGACAGAAAACTGTCTAAGGTATAAACATAATTCTGCCGTTTATACTATATTCCTATACCTATACAAATTTCAGGCGTCCGAATACCTGGAACCTAGTTATGTTACTGCAAATTGTAAGTCTACGGGTCTCATTTTCGGTATTTTTAATAAAGGCTCCAATTTACGGCTCCTGTGATTTGGAATAGTTTATAGCTTAAGTAATGAGGAATTTCATGGTTACGGTATAATTAACGTAGTTGCTCTAATTTTGTTATCTTTGATTTATTTGTATTGTCTCAAAAGTATATATAAGTATTGTTAACTGTAAAAATAATTCTACATTAGAATAGAGGACGATATTAAGAAAAAGTCACTACCAAAGTTCCCAAAAGAAAGGTAACTCCGTCCCCCAAGTTTATCAATGCGAATACATAATAATGCTTTACAAAAGAACTTTGAAACTTTTTGGGATGCTTGTGAACATTATGGGATTTTGTAAAGTATCTCCCTTTTTATGGAATAACTCCACATCTACAATTTACATTGGCAATGCCAAGTCACAGAGAATTGGGTGGAGACTAATGTGGATTTACATTGTGGTATACGACTTGTACGAATGGATTCAGCTAATAACAATGGTAAGAATACCAAGCGAAAGGAAAAATTACCCAATTTTGATGATGACTACTTTCATCGCCACCGCCTTTGTGTGGATTGTCAACTGCTACTACTGCCTGTATAAGAAAAGGAACACCATGATGAACTTCTTAAACCAACTCATTAAGTTAGACAAAGAATTCGAAAGTTAGTAAAGCATCTTTCAACTCCTTTACAATTAGAATTAATTAAGAGAGAATTAATTGTTAATACATATACGATTATGTTGCATATTCTTCTTTCCTTTATTTATTTCAAATTTAAAAATTACGAATAAGCATAATAAGCAATAAAGGTCAATTTTTAATTGGTTTTGATAGATCAGGTGGAAAAGCCAACCACTCTACAGAAAAATCCTTCGAAAATCCTTGATATACTGATTTTGCTGTACTTCGGCTGTACTTTTAACAATCCGATATTTTTCTCAGCGGTATCTGCTGTTTTCTTTAAAGAACGTATTTCCATGTTGTGGCTTCTTCCCCAGAGGTACCAAACACAACATGCAATGTTGATGTTCATCCCATTGGAGTATTTTACTAAAGTTGGTTGGATTGGAACTTCTTTGATCGTTTTGCTAAACGCTCAAATCTACATGGTTTTTGCTACATATTGGATTCAGATTATTAGGTAAGAGTAACAACAATAGGATGCTGTGTTAAAACTGAAATTATTGATGATTGTGGAATTATTTATTACCAAATGTATCAAGTATTTGTATAATTCGCAAACAGGTTGCAAAAATCCAAAAATCGGGTTTTAAATTTCAAGAAACTAAACATTCTCAACTCCTACTTTAATGATTGTATCACTACCATATTTTTCCCTGTCAAAATAGCTGTTCTTGCATGGATCGGCGTCTTTACAGGGTTTACAACCCTTCGATTCTATGGGAAAATGGATACAATTGTTTATGCCATAAACCCTATTTGTCTTGTCGTTTCCTTCGTAAATTCAGGTGCAGTTCTTATTGAAGCCTCACAGATTTATGAATACTCTGGAATGTTTTTGGCGCAACCTAAATTGGAATTCGGAAGGAACGCCATAAACCGCAGGGAAATAAGAAGCTTGAGACGTTTTGGAATTAGAGTTGGAGTTTTACGAGGAATAAGATATTTATACATTTTCGCTTTCATTTACTCTGTTTCCAATTACACCGTATCTTTATTGATTGCATTCCCTCCAAATCTATATACTATAGCACGTAGAAACCACGCCCTACGCCGTTTATAATTGACTTGATTGGCTGATTCACTATACTGTAGTATAGTGGTGTTGAGTTACCTTGGATATTGTAATACAATCCAAGCTTCCTTTCCTACCTTTCTCTACCTCTCTTATTCTCTCCGACGCTTAGCTACAGCATAACCGACAGTTAGCTAGAGCATAGCCGACACTTAGCTACAGTATATCCGACAGTTAGCTACAGCATACCCGACACTTAGCTACAGTTAGGCGAAGACGCGGATACTGAAAATTAGGCGAAGCCGTGGGTACTGAAAAATAGGCGAAGTCGTGGGTACTAAAAACTAGGCGAAGCCGTGGGTACTGAAAATTAGGCGAAGCCATGGGTACAGAAAAATAGGCAAAGCCGTAGGTACTGAAAATTAGGCGAAGCCGTGGAAAAATTGGGAAAAGTTGGGAGTACTAAGAATTAGGCGAAGCCGTGGGTACTAAAAAATAGGCGAAGCCGTGGGTACTAAAAATTAGGCGAAGCCGTGGGTACTAAAAAATAGGCGAAACCGTGAGTATTGAAAATTAGGCGAAGCTGTGGGTACTAAAAATTAGGCGATGCTGTGGGCAATGAACCGTGGGCACTGACAATTAGGCAAAGCGGTTGATAATTTTCCTGTGGGCACTGACAATTAGGCAAAGCGGTTGGTAATTCTCCTGTGGGTACTAAAAATTAGGCGAAGCCGTTAGTATTGAAATTTAGGCGAAGCCGTGGGGACTAAAAATTAGGCGAAGCCGTGGGTACTAAAAATTAGGCGAAGCCGTGGGTACTAAAAAATAGGCGAAGCCGTGGGTACTAAAAATTAGGCGAAGCCGTGGGTACTAAAAATTAGGCGATGCTGTGGGCAAGGGCACTGACAATTAGGCAAAGCGGTTGGTAATTCTCCTGTGGGTACTAATAATTAGGCGAAGCCGTGAGTATTGAAAATTAGGCGAAGCCGTGGGGACTAAAAATTAAGCGAAGCCGTGGGTACTAAAAATTAGGCGAAGCCGTGGGTACTAAAAATTAGGCGAAGCCGTGGGTACTAAAAATTAGGCGAAGCCGTGGGTACTAAAAAATAGGCGAAGCCGTGGGTACTAAAAATTAGGCGAAGCCGTGGGTACTAAAAATTAGGCGAAGCCGTGGGTACTAAAAATTAGGCGATGCTGTGGGCAAGGGCACTGACAATTAGGCAAAGCGGTTGGTAATTCTCCTGTGGGTACTAAAAATTAGACAAAGCCATGCGTGACGACCCGGTGGCGCGACAATTAGGCGAAGATGTGGGCAAGAACCCGTGGGCATCGACAAATAGGCGAGGTCGTGAGCAATAACCCATATGAATGAGTAGCTGGAGTCAGATGGAGTAGATGGAGTCCGAAGGAGTAGATGGAGTCAGATGGAGTCAGATGGAGTAGATGGAGTCAGATGGAGTAGATGGAGTCAGATGGAGTAGATGGAGTAGATGGAGTAGGTTGAGTGGATGGAGTAAGATGGAGTAGGTGGAGTGGATGGAGTCAGATGGAGTAGATGGAGTCAGATGGAGTAGGTTGAGTGGATGGAGTAAGATGGAGTAGGTGGAGTGGATGGAGTAAGATGGAGTAGGTGGAGTGGATGGAGTAAGATGGAGTAGATGGAGCAAATGGAATGGATGGAGTCACATGGAGTGGATGGAGCAAATGGAGTAGATGGAGTCATATGGAGTGGATGGAGTAGACGGAATCACATGGAGTAGATGGAGTCAGATGGAGTTAGATGGAGTCAGATGGAGTTAGATAGAGTCAGATGAAATAGATGGAGTAGATGGAGTAGATGGAGTCAGATGGAATCAGATGGAATATCTAAATACTTAAGGCACAAGTCAAAGTCTGTCCGGGTTTACAATTCATTCCTTAAATTGGACTAATTACAAAATCGATGGGTCGTACAAAATCGTCGACTCCAGAGTTATCCAAAAAATGTATGATTACTGAATTAGTTATTTTAATTTTTTCTAACTGCTAATTATGGTTTTTCTAACTTTTGTAAATGGTTAATTTACTGTTATTTTCCCGTTCGTAGAACGGGCAATTTACTAGTACATTTTAAGACTAATATTGTTTAGTATAAATTTAGTCTACTGAATTACTAAACGCAAAATGAAAAATATAAGCTTCCCTTTTATTGGACATTCCACTGGATTTTATCTACAAACTTCCAAGTTTGAGCTCAAAAATAAATTATTTGTTTTTTACTATGCACAAACTATGTTGTACAAATAATAATACTGTCCCTCATCTGATTAATATTTACGCAGTTAACAAAATAATGCATTGCAATATATAGTGACACTGTATTTAGTTAGTTTAGGATTACGAAGAAAGTACTTTGGAACTTATGCAATACACAATAAGTAGATAAGTAGTTTATGTAGTTATGATTAAGTAATTCCGAGTATTATATTCTGTAAATATTACTCTTTGGCACATGATATTAAATGATGAAATTCCTGCTATTCTCTAATTGGTTTCAGCAAATAGGATGGAGAATTATGTGCTTATACTGTTTTCTTTACGATTGTTACGAGTGGGTTCAATTATGTATACTAGTTACACATCCAAACGAAAGGCAAGATTTGTCGAAGTTAATGCTCACAGTTTTATTCGCCTCTGGCTTTATCTGGCCTGTCAACTGCTACTACAACTTGTATAAGAAACGACAAAATATGGCGGATTTCCTAAATAAACTCATAAGATTGGATGAAGAATTCGAAAGTTAATGTCATTTTTTATTTTATAATTGTTATAATATAGGTATTACCAATTTAAAACTTAGGTCACCATTTTAATATTATCTGTAAATAAATAATTTTAACATTAAATAAAATTAGTTACATAATGGAAAAATTAATTCGAATTCAGAAATTATTACAATAACTTTGGAATATGTACGTATATTATGCAACATTGTGGCATGCAAATATAATTAAGTAGCACCATCTGAAGTTATGCTTCACGAATTTCTTTTTTCAAATTAAAATAAAGTACGTTGCATGTGATATGTGATACTAAATATTGTTTTTCTTTTAGGTGAAATGCACACTATTACACAATTTCAGAAAAATCCTTCAAAAATTCTTGATCTACTTACTGTATTTTACATGAACAATACTTTCTGTGTACCGATACTCTTAACTACGATATGTGCAATTTCCTTCAAGGAACGACTGTCGATAATGTGGCTTCTTCCAAACTCTTATCAGAACGAAAATAATCTAATTATTTTCATCCCTTTGGAGTATTTCACTAAATTCGGTATACTTGGAACTTCGAATGCGTTGTTACTTTTCACGCAATTCTACATGGTGTTTTCTACCTATTGGATACAAGTGCTTTGGTAGGCCAAATATAACTAACTGAACACAATTACAAATGTGTATTAAAATAACTTATGCAATTAATGATTTGTATTTTAAGGTCTCAAAAATCTAAGAAGAGTGTTTTGAATTTCAAAAAGCTTAACATTCTGAATTCATATTTCAACGATTGCATCACGAGGAATTTTTTCCCCACGATAATCAGTCTTCTTGCTTGGCTTATTGTCTTTACTCTATTTTCTTCAATTCGGTTCTATGGGAAAATGGACAAGACAAGCTATTCTATAAATCCCATTTATGTTGTTCTACGCTTTGTGGTCACAGCTGCCGTTCTCACCGAAGCGTCTCAGATTTACGAACACGATTGTTTTTGTGGCTGGCTTTGGCTTTTTGAAATCTCCATGTTTACGTACTTTGTATTGCTAATGTAACATTTTTAATTTTTTGATGATACGAGGATAGATTGCTCATTAGGTCCCTGAAGAAAGATAATTAAGTGAAGTCCTAATGGAAAAGCTTTTTATGTACATAATCAATTTGAAAATTGAATGAATATTCTGCAGAATATTTTCTTGATTGTTTTATTGATCAAGGTGAAGTCAAACTAATAAATTCATTATTCAAATTCGTCATAATAATAATTAAGCAGAAAGGGCTATTGAATTCAAAAATTGTTATCCATTATTGTTGTGGTTTGCATTCTTGGGCTATATTGTAGATATCCGTGCAAAAGAAGCAAATATTGTATTTCATTAAGATTTAAGATTTAAATGCTTTATTGTCAAACAATATTCAAAATTACAAATGCAGCTCTGATTTCCAATACAGGACAAACGAAAAACGACAATAAACACGCGATGGCATAAAAAGAACACAAAAAGTACAAATGATTACATTTGGAATATTTAACACACAATTACTACAAACTACACATACGCAGGAAATAAATAACAAGTCAAAAATAGGTCAATATTCAATATTATAAAAATGATGTAGTAGCAGTAGTAGAAGGAAAAATAGATTACACAAACAAATTCAAATTATACACGAGTTTTACGTAAATAGTCTTTAACTCCAGCTTTAAACAAATCATGAGACTTAAGTAATCTAATCTCATTAGGAAGAGAGTTCCATAATTTAATGGCTCTAAACCTAAATGATTTCTTATAGAACACATTATTGAAAGACGGAACTAGAAGGTCATTTTCTAGTTTGCTGGCTCTACACCGTGTTTTACGAGTCCACAAATTAGTAAGAACACTAGAATATAACGTTTCATGGTACAATAGTGGATACAAAAATGATAAAATGACATAATCAGCATGTTCAGTAACAGACAATATACCAAATGCATCATAAAGTAAATACATATCTGGGTATGCACAATTACCAGACTTCATTCTTAAGACTTTTTTGGAACTATAAAAGTAGCTGACTAGAAAATTGTCAACAATAATTTGAATTCTACATAAATTAGTTTTCGTGGTGGCAGAGTATACAGTAAGGCCATAGTCTATAACAGACATAACAAACGCAACAAATAATGTTGTCATTACACTTTGTGGTAGCATTCTTTTATAAAGCAGTAGATTATAACATCTAAAACCAATTTTCTGACAAACATAATTTACATGCTTATTGTATGCAAGGGAACTATCCAAATAAACACCAAGATATTTAAATTCATTAACTGATGCTACAGAACTATTGTTTACAGTGATTTTATCATAATCAATAGTACAAATAGATGTATTTGGATTCTTAAACACAACAACTTCAGACTTAGTCCAATTTGGTTCAGAATTATTATCTGAGCACCATTGCTGTAAGCTTTGCATGGAGGATTGTATACATGTACATAAGTTAGAGGAATTTTCAGATAATTGGGGATTAGCCAAATCATCAGCGAAGAGAACAATAATAGTAGTGATATACTTATCAATATCACCAATATAAAAACAGTAGCTAGTAGGACCTATAATACTTCCTTCAGGACAACCCCCAAAGACGTCAAAAGAGTCAGATAGGAACGAACCTAACCTAATACATAATTTTCTATGCATAAAATAGTCACATAGTATTTTTAGTACATAATTAGGCACATGATACTTATCTCGCATCTTAGTTAGTAGCAAAAGATAATTTACCGAGGGAAAGGCCTTTTTTATATCATAGAATGGGACCCCAACCAACTTTCCGTCATCTATACCTTCATGGATAACACTAGATAGTCTAATAAGTGAATGTAGTGTAGTGGAAAGACTTGGTTGAAACCCATATTGGGAATTAAATACTAGAGAGTTTTGTGACATGGATAATTTTAAATGCGATACGACAATAGATTCAAGCAGTTTACCTAAATAAGGGATAATAGAAATTAACCTATAAGAACCAGCATCTTTTACATTACCATTAGGTTTAAGAAGTGGTGTGGCTACAGCTTTTTTCCATTGAGTTGGGAAAATACCAGTACTTAATGAGTAATTTAATATCTTAGTTATAGCAGGTACTAGACTCGCAGCACACAATTTCACTACCTTCTATACCAAAGGCAGAACTAACCTTAATTTTTTGAAGTCGTTTTAAAACGAATTCCTCAGAGAGCAATGTAAATTCTTCACTATTCAGCGTTTTCCAGTATTCATATAACTCAGGATTTGAGTCATTGTGATTTAGTGAGAAGGTTTTTACAAATACACTAGCAATACTTGAATTATCAGACACAGTACTGTTGTCCTGCGATAATTCCAGAACAAGAGTTGACATTTGGTTGAGTATTTGACATAGCTTTATAAGTTTTCCATAAGTAGGTAGGAGAACCGGGCTTTGAGAACAAATCTCGAAAATAATTTTCCTTTGTTTTGCGTACAAGAACATTAACACGATTTCTTACTTTTAAATAGTATTCAGATAATACAACAGAGTCAGACTCAATAGACAATTTCTTTACATGATCGCGATAATGCATTAACTTTTTTATATTCCCAGTTAACCATGGGCTATAACGAGATTTTACATTACGCTTTACAATGGGAATTATTCTATCAATAACATCCTGGCATAGGGAATTAAAAGTACAAAGCATTTCATTAACATCATCACAACCATCTAGAACAGACCATGGAATAAGTGAAAATTCATTTGCAGCAACATCCAGATCTAAATTTTTATAGTTTCTAGTACAAATAACCTTACGAGAATATGTGTAGATTCAGATTACTTTGGAACTTTTCCGCGAGAAGCTTAAGAATTATGGCGGTAAGTTTGTCGGCAAGAACACCCGAACGGAAGCATGCAACACAACCGACAATTTAGCCAACAGCCACTCATGCACAACCGACAACCCTAATGACAACCTATAAAAATTATTCCTTTTTGTTTTTACTACCTTATATTATAAGGACGAGTACTTTAAGATGGAGTAGAGTACATTAGAATAAAATAAAGTACGTTAGTATAAAATTGAGTGTTATGTATAAAATAAAGTAATTTACAATTGAAAGACTATTTCAAAAATAATTAGAAATAAAAAAAGAAGTTTAGTAATAAAAAGCTCTTTAGTGATTAAATAGAATATTTTAAAATTCCATAGAGCATCTTGGAAGTAAATAAAATATTTTATATATAAATATTGTTTTGCTATAAATTTTGAAGTAGTCTTTCAATTGTAAATTACTTTATTTTATACATAACACTCAATTTTATACTAACGTATTTTATTTTATTCTAATGTACTCTACTCCATCTTAAAGTACTCGTCCTTATATTATAAGGTAGTAAAAACAAAAAGGAATAATTTTTATAGGTTGTCATTAGGGCTGTCGGTTGTGCATGAGTGGCTGTTGGCTAAATTGTCGGTTGTGTTGCATGCTTCCGTTCGGGTGTTCTTGCCGACAAACTTACCGCCATAATTCTTAAGCTTCTCGCGGAAAAGTTCCAAAGTAATCTGAATCTACACATATTTCACTTTTACCTTTTTTCTTACTACATAAATAATATCATGATCTGACAGGCCAGATCTTATAACACCAGAATCACGTATATGAGAAGGTCTATTACAATAAACGTGATCTAATAAAGATTTAGTTATGGAAGTTGGTTTATTTTTCCATCTCATCTCATTTCATTGTGACTTCTATTCTAGTCCCCTATTGTTGTACGCTTGTGTCCCCAACAAAAATAATTGATCTTAGTCTACAAAAGCTATAAAATTCAAAAATTGACCAAAAATTATTGGTTAACACATATACAGTTAGTGAGAATGTGAGACGCAGAATTTACCTGTATACCATAGACATTATTATTGTCAGAGGCGGCTCTGGGTACCCGCGGGGCCCTAGGCGAAAATTCTAGTAATTTGCGAAGCCTTATTTTTGGGCCGACATTATTTCTCGACCCACAAAGAAAGAGATGTAATAATGTGCAATTGTTTATAATACCCGGAATATGCATTTAAAGCATGAAAAAGCCGACCAATTGCACAATTTGGGTTTGCGTTTTGATGACATCTGAGTTTGCATTACACAGTATATGCTATTATTCGCGCGGAGCGCGAAAATTTTTTACCTGTTGATGGCCGATTATAAAATAAAACATCTCACGCGCAGCGCAAAATTATTAACACTTGAGACGTCTTCTCACGCGCAGCACCAAATTTTTTGACAATTGAAAGACTATTATGGAATGGAATGTCTATTCACGCGCAGTGCTAAATTTTTTAACAATTGAAAGACTATTATGGAAAGAAACATTTATTCACGCGCAGCGAAATTTTTTTGTCCTTTTGCTGTAAAAGTAAAAAAATGTTTACTTAAAACTTCCCAAAATTATCAATAGAATTCAATAGATTAATGTTTTTCTTAAAGTACTGTGGTCAGCTTAATATTTTCTTTCGCTGACCGCCCAAGCGCGGGGCCCCCAAAGGCGCGGGGCCCTAGGCGGTGCCTAGTCGGCCTAGTGGTAGAGCCGCCTCTGATTATTGTAGTATAAATAATAACCGTGATGTCAAGGCTGCTGTATCCTTATGGACACGCATTATAGCATAGGAGGTTAGCCAGCCTGGGGGTAAATAAAATAAAAAGTTCACTTTTTTCACAGTGGGGCCAAAGGGGATTTGACCCCAAACAGAAATCGCAAATGGCAAAATGTAACTGTATCTTTTACTGGGTGTAGATCCAAGGAGCTCACACTGGCTGGATCTATTTAGATCCATTATGAAAATGAAAAAAGTGAATTTTTTATTTTGTTTACCCCTCAAGTGAGCTAACTTGCTACGCCTTGCCGTGAGCGTACAGCGATGTGTCCTTTTGTAGGCATTTACATATGGCTTTTAAATTTCTTACCAGGAAAACTTCAAAATACCGTATTATTTACATGTCCATCAGGCAAAGTTTGTTGACCGCTCTGCTGTTATGCGCAAACATACATTAAGAACCATATTATTCAATCATTATATTATAATGATTGAATTGATGATTATGATATGACTTAAACCTGACAAATAAAGAGTTATTTATAATTAACTCATCACTAGTATACCTACATAAATGTAAACAAGTCAAAATGATTAATCACATGCTCCGTGAAGAATGATTAGTTAATTCCAAACTACCTAAGTAATTAAATAACTGTGTCCATCATTCCGCAAGACTACCTATTACAACAATTTGGATTTCCGCTTTAATTTTTAATTCACAAATAAGGAGGTGTGGAAAGATTTGAAAGGAATCCAATGGAGCCCAAATGACTACTATTTTCTCTCTTTTATCTGTAACACAGCATTCATGCCATTGTAATTCCTCCAGTTGCGATGCTATCCAAAAGAACTCTGAAAGTTTTTGGGTTATTTGTGAACATAATGGCATTTCTTAAAGTTTCTCCCTTTAATTGGGATCATTCAACATCTACAATTTCAATTGGAAATGATACGTCACAGCAATTGGGGTGGAGATTGATGTTTCTTTACAGTTTCCTTTACGACTTCTACCAATGGGGCCAACTACTAACAATGATGACGATTCCAGAGGAAAAGGAAGATTATCCAAATGTGATGATGTCAGTTCTCTTCTCCACTGGGTTCATTTGGTCTGTCAACTGCTACTACAATTTGTACATGAAGAGGAAAACTATGGTCGCCTTTCTAAATCAACTCATGCAATTGGATGAAGAATTTGAAAGTTTGTAAAATAATATTTTCTGCTTATATTTATATTTTGTAGTAATACACAAGAAAAAATAGAGGATTTGCCAAAAGCTTTCCTTTTATTTGATTCATGACGTAAATAGTGTTTCAATTTTTGGAACATGAGGAGAATGAGGAGTTCATATAAATTATTTTTACTCTAGGTGAAGCACAACATTCAGCTCCTTTAAAACAAAATCCTTCAAAAATCTTGGAAATACTCTCAATGCTCTATTTGTCTTCATCATTCAGTAGTCCCGTTCTCTTAACAGTAATTTCTGTTATTTCATACAAGGAACGATTTTCTTTAATGTGGCTCATTCCAAAATCTTATCAAACAAAAAATGCTCTATTCATTTTTATCCCGTGGGAATATTTTAGTAAAGTTGGTGCTTGTGGAACGCCAAGTGTAGTTTTGCTTCTCACACAATTCTCCACCTATTGGATCCAAGTTTTTTGGTTAGTTCTTATAATGCCTAAATGATTGCATTTTTAAAATTTATTAAATAAAAAAACATTTCCTTATACAGGAAGACAAAATCAAAAAGAAGCATTTTGAACTTCAAGAAGTTAAACGTTCTCAACTCCTACTTTCATGATTGTATAACGAAGAACTATTTCTCCATTTTAATTTCTCTGCTAGCATGGCTCATCATTTTTCCTCTATTTTCTTCCATTCGGTTCTACGGAAAAATAGATTCCGCAAATTATGCAATAAATCCCGTTTGTGCTGCCATATGCTTAGTCGTTTCAGCTGCTGTTCTCAGTGAAGCTGCACAGATTTATGAGCATTCGGGAAACTTTCTGAAGAAGTACAGGTCCACCATGGGCGTGAAGAGGAATGCCGTCGTACATCGGGAAATAAAAAGCCTGAGACGCTTTGGGATAAAAGTCGGCGTTTTACGTGGAGTTAGATATTTGTATATTTTTACTTTCATTTACGCAGTTTCCAATTACACAGTTTCTTTGCTAATTGCATTTCCTGCAACGTCATTTTAAAAGTAAAATAAATAGTGCAAAATAAAGGTGAACTAATCGTAATCAATTAAAATTCTCGTCACAGATAAGTGTTTACTCCTACGAAAATTGGCATTGATTTTCAGCGTTAAGATTAATATAATTACATATTTTGACCCAACACTGTTTACAAAGACTGCTACTGTAAGGAAGAGTGGACGTTGACAAATCTATGCTGAATGAGAAAAGTACCTCAAGAATATGAATTCCTGAAATTATGTTCCAACTCTTTTAAAGTGAAAACATTTTCATCTCTTTTGTTCAAAAGCAAGAAATGTTTTGACAATTTTGCAATTCGATTCTTCCAGATTGATCCATCTGCAAGATACTTCTGGGTAGCAGTATTTTTACGATATGAATTCATTGTCCAATTAATTATTATGATGTTTTTGCCTTAGAGAAACTAAATTGTTTCCTTTGAGGTTGTTTACCTAACTGATTACTGTTTACCATTTACTAAATGAATATTGATGACTCATCTTGAATTGCAAATGATATCATTAGTGCTTGGATCATTAGCCCAATTGGTAAATTAGGACTCAAATTGGGAAAATTAGTTATAATTAAGCATTAAATCCTAATAAGGTCCTAATAAGACACAGAAAATTGTCTAAGGTATAAACATAATTCTGCCATTTATATATACACAAATTTCAGGTGCCTGAATACCTGGAACCTAGTTATGTAACTGCAAATTCTAAGTCTACGGGCTTCATTTTCGGGATTTTTAATAAAGGCTGCAATTTACGGCTCATTTAGAATATTTATAGCTTAAGTAATGAGGAATTTCATGGTTACGATATAATTAACGTAGTTGCTGTAATTTTGATATCTTTGATTTATTAGTATTGTCTAAAAATATATAAGGATTGTTAACTGTAGAAAAATAATTCTACATTAGAATAGAGGACGATATTAAGGAAAAGACATTATCAAAGTTCCCAAAAGAAAGGTAACTCCGCTTCCAAGTTTATCAATGCGAGTACATAATAATGCTTTCCAAAAGAACTTTGAAACTTTTTGGGATGCTTGTGAATATTATGGGATTTTGTAAAGTATCTCCGTTTTTATGGAATAACTCCACATCTACAATTTATATTGGCAATTCAAAGTCACAAAGAATTGGGTGGAGGCTAATACTGCTTTAACACTATGGATTTACATCGTAGTATACGACTTGTACGAATGGATTCAGCTAATAACAATGGTAAGGATACCCAGCGAAAGGAAAAATTACCCAATTTTGATGATGACTACTTTCATCGCCACAGCATTTGTGTGGGTTGTCAACTGCTACTACTGCCTGTATAAGAAAAGGAACACCATGATGAACTTCCTAAACCAACTCATTAAGTTAGACAAAGAATTCGAAAGTTAGTAAAGCATCTTTCAACTACATTACAATTAGAATTAATTAACAGAGAATTATTTGTTAATATATATACGATTATGTTGCATATTCTTCTTTGCTTTATTTATTTCAAATTTAAAAATTACGAATATATAAATTAAGACTACAGAAAGCAATAAAGGTCAATTTTTAATTGGTTTTGATAGATCAGGTGGAAAAGCCAATCATTCTACAGAAAAATCCTTCGAAAATCCTTGATATACTGATTTTGATGTACTTCGGCTGTACTTTTAACAATCCGATATTTTTCTCAGCGGTATCTGCTGTTTTCTTTAAAGAACGGATTTCCATGTTGTGGCTTCTTCCCCAGAGGTACCAAACACAAAATGCAATGTTGATGTTCATCCCATTGGAGTATTTTACTAAAGTTGGGTGGATTGGAACTTCTTTGATCGTTTTGCTAAATGCTCAAATCTACATGGTTTTCGCCACATATTGGATTCAGATTATTAGGTAAGAATAGCAACAATAGAATGCTGTTAAAACTGAAATTATTGATGATTGTGGAATTATTTATTACCAAATGTATCAAGTATTTGTATAATTCGCAAACAGGTTGCAAAAATCCAAAAATCGGGTTTTAAATTTCAAGAAACTAAACATTCTCAACTCCTACTTTAATGATTGTATCACTACCATATTTTTCCCTGTCAAAATAGCTGTTCTTGCATGGATCGGCGTCTTTACAGGGTTTACAACCCTTCGATTCTATGGGAAAATGGATACAATTGTTTATGCCATAAACCCTATTTGTCTTGTCGTTTCCTTCGTAATTTCAGGTGCAGTTCTTATTGAAGCCTCACAGATTTATGAATACTCAGGAATGTTTTTGGCCCAACCTAAACTGGAATTTGGAAGGAATGCAATAAACCGCAGGGAAATAAGAAGCTTGAGACGTTTTGGAATTAGAGTTGGAGTTTTACGAGGAATAAGATATTTATACATTTTCGCTTTCATTTACTCTGTTTCCAATTACACTGTATCTTTATTGATTGCATTCCCTCCAAATACATTTTAAGACTAATGGCTAGTATAAACTTAGTCTACTGAATTACTAAACGCAAAATGAAAAATATAAGCTTCCCTTTTATTGGACATTCCACTGGATTTTATCTACAAAGTTCCAAGTTTGAGCTCAAAAATAAGTTTGCCACAAAATTATCCTTTTTTTACTATGCACAAATTATGTTGTACAAATAATAATAATGTCCCTTATTTGATTAATATTTACGCAGTTAACAAAAATAATTCATTGCAATATATAGTGACACCGTATTTAGTTAGTTTAGGATTACGAAGAAAGTACTTTGGAACTTATGTAATACACAATAAGTAGATAAGTAGTTTATGTAGTTATGATTAAGTAATTCCGAGTATTAAATTCTGAAAATATTACTCTTTGGCACATGATATTAAATGATGAAATTCCTGCTATTCTCTAATTGGTTTCAAGACTTTTGGTTAGTTCTGACTACCCTTTTTAATAACTAAACTAATGGCTTTATTTTCTCTTACCAGGCTAATTTTCCGTCCACAGCACACCTTCCTCCTATCCTACCTATATTACATATACCTATTACATTTAATTTGCCAATAAGTCATTGTAATGACCCGAGGAAAATTGATTGTTCACTTGTCATAATTAAGTCAACGAGTATCATGAATACTGCGATAGTTCTTGTGTGGTAATATTATTTATTGAACGTTTAGGTACATTGATAAAGTATTGGCCACTTTTGACAGACTAAAATAGAGTTGTTGACCAGACCTGATTTCATGGCATGCTTTACCATACTATATCAGTCGTAATGATAGCTTTCTACTGTGTCTTTTCCACGAATATGTTATATCTTGTGTAATGCGCGCCTTGTATTTACGATTGCTTCTTCAACTGAAGTATTATGATTGACATGTTATTGTGATTTTTAGAGTATTACTTTTTGATATAAAATTTATACCTTCAATGGGAAGGTAAAAACTGAATCCTACTCATGAAATTCACTATTATTCAAACTAAATGGTATAAATAAGAAACTGTATTTCCTACTTCGTAACATTACATAAATGTTGTCCGTCAGTAATCCTGCAACTATTGTGCTGCATCTGATCCCAATACAATGCTTTCTAAACGGACATTAACACTTTTTGGAACGTTCGTGAATACATTGGCTTTTTTGAAGGTTTCCCCTTTTCTGTGGGATCATTCCACATCTACTATGTCCATTGGAAGTGATAAATCACAGCAAATAGGATGGAGAATTATGTGCTTATACTGTTTTCTCTACGATTGGTACGAGTGGGTTCAATTATGTATACTAGTTACACATCCAAACGAAAGGCAGGATTTGTCTGGATCGTTAGCCCCATTAGTTAATTAGGACTCACATTGGGTAAATTATTTTTAATTAGACATTAAATCACAATAAGGTCCTAATAAGGCACTGAAAATTGTATCTATTCTAATCTAATGCATAATCATAGTTCTGCCGTTTATGTATGCCTTTTCTCATCTCATTTCCGGGCTTTCTAGTAAATGTTCCAATTTACCGTCCTTGCGATTTGTAATAGTTATAGCTTACGTAATGAGCAAATTAGGTATAATTAACGTAGTTGCTGTAATTTTGTTATCCTTACTTTATAAGTATTGTCTAAAAATATATAAGCGTATTGCTAACCGTAGAAGAATATTGCTACATTAGAGTAGAGTACAACATTAAAAAAAGTCACTACCACAGAAAGGTAACCCCGTCTCGCAAGTTTATCAATGCGAGTACAATGCTTTCCGAAAGAACTTTAAAACTTTTTGGGATGTTTGTGAATATTATGGGATTTTTTAAAGTATCTCCCTTTTTATGGAATAACTCCACATCTACAATTTATATTGGTAATGCCAAGTCACAGAGAATTGGGTGGAGACTAATGTGGATTTACAGTGTAGTGTACGACTTGTACGAATGGGTTCAGCTAATAACAATGGTAAGGATACCAAGCGAAAGGAAAAATTACCCAATTGTGATGATGAATACTTTGTTCGCCACTGCATTTGTGTGGGTTGTCAACTGCTACTACTGCCTGTATAAGAAAAGGAACACCATGATGAACTTCTTAAACCAACTCATTAAGTTAGACAAAGAATTCGAAAGTTAGTAAACCATCTTTTAACTTCTTTACAATTAGTATTGTATCAAGAGATAATTAATGTAAAATGTACTTGCATATCTTATGCTCTACTTTATTCATTTCAAATTTTAGTATATTAAGACAATATAAAGTAATAAAGGTCATTGTTATGATTTTGATAGATCAAGTGGATAAGCCAACCATTTTAAAGAAAAATCCTTCGAAAATCCTGGATATACTAATTCTGCTGTACTTGGTATCATCTTTTAACAATTCGATATTTTTGACAGCCGTATCTGCTGTTTTCTTTAAAGAACGCATGTCTATATTGTGGCTTCTTCCCCAGAAGTACCAAACACAAAATACGATGCTGATGTTCATCCCATGGGAGTATTTTACTAAAGCTGGGTGGATTGGAACTTCTTTTGTCGTTTTGCTAAACGCCCAAATCTACATGGTTTTTGCTACATATTGGATTCAAACTATTAGGTAAGAGTAAGAGGATGTTGTGTTGAAACTGAAGTTATTGATGATGGCAGTTATTTATTACCAAATGATTTTTACTTCGTTAACAGGGTGCAAAAATCCAAAAATCGGGTTTTAAATTTCAAGAAACTGAATATTCTCAACTCCTACTTTAATGATTGTATCACTAGCATATTTTTCCCTGTCATAATAGCTGTTCTCGCATGGGTCACCATCTTCACTTTGTTCACGACAATTCGATTCTATGGGAAAATGGATACAATGGTTTATGGCATAAATCCCATTTGTGTTTTCATTTGCTTGGTGATTTCAGGTGCAGTTCTCATTGAAGCCTCACAGATTTATGAATACTCAGGAATGTTTTTGGCCCTACCTAAACTGGAATTTGGAAGGAATGCAATAAACCGCAGGGAAATAAGAAGCTTGAGACGTTTTGGAATCAGAGTTGGAGTTTTACGAGGAATAAGATATTTATACATTTTCGCTTTCATTTACTCTGTTTCGAATTACACTGTATCTTTATTGATTGCATTCCCTCCAAGTACATTTTAAGACTAATGTTTACAATGTTTAGTATAAACTAATTACTACTAATTACTAAAGGCAAAATGGGAAATATATAAGCTTCTCTTTTATTGGACCTTCCCCTGAAATTTATCTACAAAGTTCCAAGTTTGAACTCAAAAATGAGTGTACAACAAAATTATCCTTTTCACTATGCCTATTATTGTACAAATAATAATAATGGCCCTCATCTGATTAATATTTACGCAATTAACAAAAGTAATGCATTACTATTATAATGAAACTTTATTTAGTGAATTTAGAATTACGAGGAAAGTACTTTGGAACTTATGCAATATGCAATCAATCGTAGATAAGTAGTTTATGTAGTTATGATTAAGTAATACCGGGTATTATAATATTACTCTTTAGTACATGATATTGAATGATGAAATTCTTGTTATCTCTATGCTCTCAAGTGCAGGATTTTAATTTTAGTCTCATTTTCTCATTGCATTGCCATGCTTGCATTCAGTCTGAAGCTGTCCTCTCCTCATAATTATTTCACGTCACCTTCATCAAATAAATCATAACTACCATCAATTAAAAAACCAAATTTATTTTCACGACTGCAATGGCGGATAAACAGAATGCAGGAATATTAACTCGGGAATTCCTCGAAAGTGCTCTAAACCAAAAAATTGACGATTTCGTCATTACGAGTGGTACGAATCCTGGCGACAATTATTCCAGCACTATGTACTCAATAGAAGTCCATTTTCGAAAGAATCCATCCACCGATGAGAACGAAAACCCAAAGAAGACAGTCTATAATCCATTGACCAACACAAAAGATAAGGGAGATTCCACAATATATTTAATTTCCAAGTGCTTTCCAAATGATCCTAGCAGACAGAAAATGCTCATCGACATGAACTCCTGTCACAAAGAATTGTCATTCTACACTGTTTTTGTTCCAGAACTTGTGAAGATGCAAAAGGAATGCCAACTGAAGGAAATTCTTCGACCTGCTTTTCCCCCAGTCGTCGCTGGAAATGCGATCAATTTTGATGAAGGTATTAAGCATTTTTTCACGGAAAACAGGGAATTTCTTGAGAAAGTTGAGCAAAATAAATTTGACGTTTCTTTTCCCTATTTTTCACTATATTCCCGATTTGGTTAGAAATGAAATATTCAATTGGAATTAAATACAGTCAGTTTAAGATATATAAAAAATAACTTTGCATTATTACAGAAAAATAAGAAAACTGGTAAAAAAGCATTTCTGAAACCATATTTGGAAGCAACTTTAAATAATGCTATAATTTTATTGTCGTATGGATTACAGAAGAAAGCGAGGAAGGAAAAGTGTACAAGCCATTTGACAACTACATAATGATGGTAGACCTACGGAAACAAGGGTACACCCTTTATTCACGCCTAAAAAGCTTTGACAGGGCTCACGTTTCCTTAATTATGAGTGCCATGGCCAAGAATCACGCCCTCAGTTGGATCTATCAGAAGAAAAACAATATTCAGGACCTGAAAACGAAATTTCCATTCATAGTCAATGACTTTTCCACCAAGGGGTTTAAGGAAATTATGCCGCCTATGGTTGCTAAAAATGGAAATCTTTGTTACGATATTGTGAAAAACGCGCTTGGCGAATCCTCTCCCATTTCTAAAGGCCTAAGAAAATTCGTGGACCAGGCTACCGAAGTGTTGTCAATTTCTTTCGGACCTGAAGGCAATCATTTCAACTATGCTAATATAATGAGAGTAAACCCAGAGAAGGGGAATGACAATAAAGGTAGGGACAAGTTTGTAAAAGTTAATTAAGACGCAAAACAAATAAATAAATTCAGCGTTAGTCATTTTTTGATATATTGTAGCAGATATTCCATGGAGAGCAGTTCTACAGGGAGATTGCTGGACAAACAATATGTTATTTAAGTACAATGAAGGTACTGGAGAACCTGAAGATGTTATTCTTGTTGATTTGCAAATTGTTCGGGAAGGGTGTCCAACTACAGACATGGTCCACATGATGTACACGAGTACTGATGCCGAATTCCGCAGAAACCATTTGGAAGAGATGCTGGAGCTGTATGCGGAGAAATACCTTCACTGCTGCCAATTGCTGAAAACCGATCCTCCTCCAAAATTCAGTGTCCAGGAATTGAAACGGAGGTTTCACCTGTCCAAACCATTTGGGTTCACCCTGGGACTTCTAATTCTGCCAATTAGTCTTATAGAGACGGAAATCAATCGGGAAGATGTGGAATCCATTAAAGAAGGCCAAACGGTTGTAGACATGATTTCCTCCTTGTGTTCTGGCAAAAGCGACACTGTTATTTTAAAGCAGAGGGTTGTAGATTTATGCAATGATATGTACAACGATGGAATTATTTAATACTTACAATTATTCATTTATTGCAAAGGAAAATCATTAGACATTCTTTACAATGTAATCCCTTGTTGAATTTTAAGAGTTTTAACTCCTAATTATAATAATTATCCTTTCTAAAATTTACACGACTCGTTTCTATCCTCTAACTTAAGCACCTGATATTTTCTATGGCTTCCAATCACAAATTATTACATTTCTGGGGTTGCAATAAATCAAACTAAGTCATATCATAATACTTTGATATTCCTTTTACAATATACCCAAATGTTCTCCAAAAATGACCAAATATTGATTTTTGTTCCGTTTATCACAAATAATCTAAAAGTATCCTTCGAAGACTTATATTAGCATACATTATTAACTTCAGATCTCTCCTGGCGTCAATTAATGAGATATATTCTTACGTACGTGTGACTTTCATTATACAGATTTTTACAAATGAAGGATCAGTAAGATCATTTCTTAGGGACAACGTATTATTTGCTGTCCATTTATTGCGACATATAAAATAATGAAAATTAACTGATAAAGATAATAATGTTTTCCTAATATTTTCAAGCTATATAAATAAAACGGAAAGTTGGGTAAATCTAATTTATACCTTCCGGTAGAAGCAATAATATATATATTAAATGGGCATTATGCACCCTCATTTAAAACAACCCTTGTGAAACAACTTTTTATTGCCTTATTTACATTTTTGCGACATTAGCTATTTATGTAGGTGATTATCATGTAATTAAACAGTAACAATGTTTCAATTTCTCGTCGGCTTGTACTTTCAGTTCAAGGGTAATCTGTACAGAATCCCGCTTTCTTAGACTTTCAAAACAGATTTGTTCTTTTTTTACAAGCAACCAAAGCGCAAAGTCGTCAGGAAACAAGCACATGTAAGCATATCTATATACAGTTTGCTTCCAAAACTTTCAATCCATTCTTACTGAACTGAAAGGCAGCTTAGAAACGGAAGAATATTTGGTTTGGTTTTCAATTCAAATTTGGTTTTCAATTCAAATGTGTCTTTACTCTGCATGAAATAGCATATGGATATTTATTATTATTACCGAAACGCTTTTCAATTTAATTACTGTACACATATGTAAATGATATCTAATACATCATTGAACCAGCCTGAAAATAATTTTAAAAGATAAAGTGTATTTCTGCAACAACCTGTAGGGATTAGCTGAAACTAAGGTAAAGTGTATACTAACTCTTGTAGAAAACCACTTGATGATCGATCGGAAGACTTACATGGCCAACTTTGTACTTCAGCAGAGGTTTTGGTAGAGAAGGGTCAAATTCAACTCTAAACTTCTGAAAAATGTTCGTCGTGAAAAGAAATAATTCATCTCTAGCCAAAGATTCTCCAGGGCAGATTCTACGGCCAATACCAAATGGAATTAGAGCTGAATTGGGGGTGAACTTAGTGCCGTCTTCTGAAAGAAATCGCTCAGGACGAAAGTTTTCAGGGTCACCCCAAATTTCTGGATCATGTAGAATTCCATATTGATTGGCAACAATTACAGTTCCTTTTGGTATTACGTAGCCATGAAATGTGACTTCTTCAACAGTTTCGTGAAACATTCCCAAAGCCATCATAGATGAAAATCGCAAAATTTCATGAATTACTGCTTCAATGTAGGGCATCCTAAATTATTTTAAAATATTCAACAGTTAGAAAAGTGTTTTGAGATACATTATTAAGTAGCGGAAGCTACTTTATAATAATGCCCTGAACAATCTGTCTGTCTGTCTGTCTGTCCGTCTGTCTGTCCGTCTGTCTGTCTGTCTGTCTGTTGGCTCTATAACTCCTGAACGGCTTAATACAATTCGCTAAAACTTTTAGTACATGTTCTTGGTGTTCCGAGGAAGGTCCCCTGTGAAAATGGGTGTGATCGATAAATGACATCTACTAAAAAAATTGAATTTTGTATATAGAGCCTACAGTTCAGCACCGGCTGCTGATCAGTTCCATGTATTACTAAAAGTGTTGTGTATGTTGGAAAATTGAGGCGCATTTTCAGCACCCGCATCTGCTCAGCTCCATGTATTACTAAAAGTGTTGTGTATGTTGGAAAATTGAGGCGCATTTTCAGCACCCGCATCTGCTCAGCTCTATGTATTACTAAACGTGTTGTGTATGTAGGAAAATTGAGGTGCATTTTCAGCACCAAATTGAGGTGGATTTTCAGCACCTAATTGAGGTGTTATAACTCTTGAACGCTTCGATACATATACTTAAAATTTTTCTATTGTGTCGCTACGGTTCAGTGGACGCTGTTAAATCTGTGTCGCTTCTGCTACTTCATTAAATGCATTAGTTGAATGGTTTATTTTAACTTTGGTTTTTGAGTACCTAATTCTGTCCTTCAGGGAAGGTGGGTCTTCTTCTACTTGTAGCTGTATGCAATCAATTACTTTTTTCTGGATTTCCGGAAAGTGTGCCATAAGGAAAATGAGCCACCTCAATGTAGATGACACAGTCTCTATTCCAGCCCCGAATATATCAAAAATGGTGAACACCAAATTTCTTTCTGAGCAAACGGTTACCGTCAAATATATGTTATATGAGCACTTCTTTAGAGTAACGGGTGTCGCTTCCCATAATACCAGAATACCACAATGTTATTTACCTCCAAGCTGTCCGTAAAACGAAGAATTCTTGTCGTTGGTACTATTAATTTTTTGCAAATAGGCATCTACGAAGTCTCTTTGAATTCCTTCTTTGTAAGTTTTCTTATGTTCGTCTACAATATTTTGCATATACTCACGAGCTGGTGTCGCATGACTTCTAATCCAATGAAAACCTGATAATTTTGGAAACCTTTTGGCAAATCCTGGGAAGAATACTAGGAATTGGACGAGTACAGAAGCGCACAATCTGCGTTACGAAACAGAACAGTTATAAGTTATAAGATTTAAAAGGACTGCTTTATCCTGCAATATAAATAAGAAACAACAAAATGTTAATAATTTTCCGCCACTGTTTCTGGGTTCACAAAACTTCAAATAAGGGACTAAAAGTACATAATATTAGTATAGGTACCTACAGTACTAGTACAGGAAATATTATGTGCGTACGCTGTTATGTGTTTTACAAGTTTTTGCATTTCCGGATCTTTCCGTGAATACGTTTTTCCTGCAATAATATTCCACAGGGAATTAATTACTGAAATGTTGAAAAAATCTTCCGTATTTATTGCTTGCCCACAAATTTCCTTAATATCTTCCGTTAGTTTTTCAGGCTTTCCATTGTTCTTCCATTCCGGAGACCAGCCTGAATGTACGAAAAAGCAAATTTACGCTGTTCATGCCACTTTTGTCCAGATGTAAAAATAATTCCTAGAAAAAGACATTAACACTATGAATATTGAACAATTTGAGTTTAATTTGTAATAACACTATATTTGTGCTTACCTTCAAAATTTTCAGTTTCTGGATCTGCAAAATGTTGCAATTTACAACGACCATTGAAGACAGGCATGTTAAGTGCTTCCTTGAGAATTTTGTAGTCATTTATGAAAACTGTTCTGTTAGGAAATATGTAATTAAAACCAAAATTAGAATCCAAATGGCAGGTAGTTTTACCAACTGGATTAGATTGGTCAACCTTTCCGAGAATATGGACTGATTTTTGCCTCGTCGTCTACTTTCTAACCAAAAGTATCTTCGCCTAACATCAATTATTCAATTTTGTCTACCTGCAATATCCCAGATCAATTGCAATGATGTCTCCGTACTTTTTTCTCATTTGCATTACACTTTTATAAGGTTCCAAATTACGACAGACTTGGATTAGATTTCCAAATAGAGGCCAACTGATGGGTCCTTAATTAAAAATGATTAATATTAATGCGTCTATACTTTCTAACCAAAAGTATCTTCGCCTAACATCAATTATTCAATTTTGTCTACCTGCAATATCCCAGATCAATTGCAATGATGTCTCCGTACTTTTTTCTCATTTGCATTACACTTTTATAAGGTTCCAAATTACGACAGACTTGGATTAGATTTCCAAATAGAGGCCAACTGATGGGTCCTTAATTAAAAATGATTAATATTAATGCGTCTAACAATGTCTTCCGAAAATATATGTTTTACAAAATCGATATTTATTGGAAACACCTGGTGGAAACTTCGGCGGTCTTCTTTGCTGATACATTAAGTATAAAAAGATTGAGAGAAATAAAACAAGAATTTCTAAAATCATGGTTAGCCAATTCAATGATAGTCAACCAGATCCAGCGAGGTGAAGTATTTTGTGGAATTTGTTGATGTACTGTATTCTGTATTGTAGTAATAGTAGAAAATTAATAATAAGAAGAGCACCTCAAAATATTTAGTGTACTATAATTTGAAGTAAAATTCTCTTGATTTAATTACTATTGTGCAAAACTATTTGACTCTTTTTAATTGTGAAAGTATAAAACACTGTACACCATAAAAACGTATAGGATGGGATGCGAGTATGTATGTACAGTCGTTCTACAATCTATATCCTTGGAATTATATACAAGACTCAGTTTGCTACATTATGTAGTAAGTACAGTAAGTAGTAGTACATTAAATTCATGTAAGGGGATTAAAGGTACAGAAGAACATATACATATAAACGAAAGTAAATATGCCATATGTGAGCTAACTGGGCAATGATAGTAGACCGAGTCATCCAAAAGTCCAAAACTACCTGTTGCTACTCTTCTATATGTATATCTAGTTACTTAGACTAAGATTGGCTTTAAAGTTCAAAGTTACATCATATCTTCCCAGACCTGTTTTTCTTGGTTTGTATTTAAGTGGCCATCAAAATAATCAGTTTGCCATAAACGAAAATCGTCAATTTACCATAAACATAATCAGTTGACGGATTTCTTTTTTCAACTCGCAACTATGTAAGAAAAACAGAAATACATACTATTTTCAATGGATTTCCCTCACTCCAAAGAACCCCAAATATTTACCTCTTAAAATAAAATTTTTGAAAACAAAACCTCATGCCCCTTAACAAGCAGACGTATTAAAAATGTCCAACGCAATACTATCCGTTTGGCCATTCTCTCCCAATCAAGGCTTGTAAAAATCAACACCCCTCCTCGGTCGCATAATTTGATACCTATCCCATGGTGACACTTGTATCAATATGGATAGGTATCAATTTATACCGAAAATTTATGTAATGGTAAGCATAAAATTCAAAACTACCGTACTGAAGGTAAAGATTGAACCGGAATACTTTACTAATTAAACTTTCCAACAAGCCAACTTGATTCGCTATCTTCTCTGTTCTACATTTGTAAACTACTTCTGATTACCTCATTTAACATATATAATATTAATATCTTTAATAAAAGTGTTATGTCAGGATTTTGAGTCCTCAAATAATGTGCAGTTTACACATTCAGTTCAGTATAAGTGACTTTATTGTGGTGCTGTTCTTTACCTAATACTAAAGTACAATATGTAATGCACTGGTATTTATAAGTGCATATCAGGAAAGTAAAGCTAATAAATTATTACACTAGGGAGTGGATTTCCAAGTATGTGAATTAGGAAAAGCACAATATTAGTTCTATATCATTATTATAATGCACATAACAAAAGTATCAAAACTTATCTGAAATAACGGAAAACTCTTTCACAATGTAAAGAAAAGAGTTTTGGCCTTCCCTGAGGTTGCAAAATTCTTCCTCTCATAATGTCAATACCATAAAGTATACCCAAACTCTTCAGATTTCATTATTAACATGTGTTGGGAACGGGAATCTATATTAAAAGGCTATTCTCAGTTACCCGTGTAAGTCTCAATTGCAAGAATTTACGTATTCCCGTGTTCACGTTTGTTGACAACAAAAACAATCGATGCATTCAAACACAATATTAACACGTGAAAGAAGAAAAAACTGGTTTGGCAAGACGTGATGCAACTTTGTACTTTGAAGACTAACTAACTACCTAAAGGGATACATATATAAATGATTTGTAGCAAAATGTGGTTTTGGATTTGGCATATAAATTACTTTTGTCTATACTTTGCTACCAAAACCTGAGCAACCTCCGCTCCGTCGTGGGCAAAGTCGACTTCGCTTTCTCCTAAGAGGTTTTGCATGGAAACAGTGGCTTATAGCTAGGTATACAAGTCCTACAATTGAGCTTATATTATTAGTACAAATTACAAAGACGGGCACCATAGTTGGATACTGCTAACATAATAAAAACGTTATAAATGTATATGGACAATAATAATTATTTTAATCAAGGCAATTTGCTTTTATTACAGTGTAGTGGATATTTTAAGAAGCCCTGAAGATTCTGAGATTCTGCTTTCTTCGTAAACGCCAACAAAGAATCAAAAAAGATTTCACCTCTCTTGATCTGATTGACCATCATTGAATTGGCAAACCATGAGTTTAGAAATTCTTGGTATACCTTGGATTTCTCGCAAACTTATTATATTTACTACATCAGCAGAGAAGCCTGGCGTTTACAATATACCCAAATGTTCTCCAAAAATAATAAAATATTGATTTTTGTTCCATTTGTCACAAATCATCTAAAAGTATCCTTCAAAGACAGACATATATTATTAGCATACATTATTAACATCAGATCCCTCCTGGCGTCAATTAATGACAATCTATATTCTTACGTACGTATGACTTTCATTACGGATTTTCACAAATGAAGGATCAAACCACTTCTTACGGACAACGTATTATTTACCCTTCATTTACTGCGACATATAAAATAATAGAGGAGACAACAATTATAATCAACCATTGGTACGTGTAACCAGGATTTATACTTCTAAACTTTTATTTGAATTTGGGAAACATTGACAAGTAACTCGTTTAATAATATCTCATTTCTCTATTTGCATTAACTAAAGTCAATCCCCAATCCGGCGATATTTAATATCCAAATAACCTTTAATCCATATAACATGCTTTCAAAGCTAACTTTGAAACTTTTTGGAACTCTTGTGAACAAGACGGCCTTCCTTAGAACTTCACCTTTTTTATTTGACCATTCAAAATCAGTACTCTCTATCGGTAAATCTAAATCACAACAAATAGGTTGGAGGTTGCTACTTCTGTACACTTTTTTCTATGACTTTTATCTTTGGGTTCAATTGTTTGTTTTGTTGACGATTCCAAAAGAAATGGAAGATTTGTCAAAGCTTATGCTCTCCGTATTGTATTCGACTGGATTTATTTGGGCTGTGAACACCTACTACAGTGTGTACAGAAAAAGGGAGAACATGGTTGCCTTCATAAACGAACTCATAAGATTAGACGAAGACTTCGAAAGTGAGTAAAGCTACTTAATTTTTAGTAGTGAACTAATCTATATTACACTCCTAAAATTTATTTTATTTATATCCAAATAGTAATTCTTGGGAGAACTTCATTTTAGAGAGGAATTATTTTAGAGTTAATACCATAACGTTAAATAATGGTGTTCATTTCTTTATTATTTAAAGAAATACACCGCGGATCGGCCTTAAAGAACAACCCGTCACAAATCCTTGAAATTCTAGTAATGCTTTATATGAATACAGCAGTCTCAGTTCCCCTCCTTTTAGTTGCAATGTTTGTCATAAACTTTAGAGAGCGCATTTCCGTAACGTGGCTTCTCCCGAAATCCTATCAGACAGAAAATATGATGTGCATATTTATATTCTGGGAATATTTCACTAAAGTCTCCATGATGGGAACTTCTTGTCTCGTTATATTTTGCGCCCAAATCTACATGGCTTTTTCCACCTACTGGTTAAAATATCTTTGGTAAGAAATTTTTAACACAAGTACAATTTTATGTTCATAATGTTGTAATGGGATCTTTTTCCATAGGACTCAAAAACCAAAAAACAGGATATTGAATTTCAAGAAGCTCAATATTCTCAACTCATATTTCAACGACTGCTTTATTACTAGCTATTTTCCTATGGTGATCACACTTCTTGCTTGGCAAATTATATTTCCATTATTTTCGTCCATTCGATTCTACGGGAAAATAAGCATGACAATTTACGCTATCAATCCTCTTGTCACTGTCGTATGTTTAATAGTTTCAGCTGCAGTACTTAGTCATGCCTCTCAGGTTTATGAGCATTCTGGGAATTTTATACGACAAATGAATACTCTGGGAAGCAAAAGCAAAATTGTGCGTCGAGAAATAAAGAGCTTGAGACATTTTGGAGTAAGAGCTGGAGTTTTACGAGGGATAAGATATTTATACATTTTCGCTTTTATTTACGGCGTTTCCAATTATACTGTTTCTTTATTGATTGCGTTTCCACCTAATGCATTTTGATGACCATACTCTGCTAAATGTGTACTTGCTAAGGATAATAAAAATGGAGTTAAGTATAAAACGGATTAAAGCAATTTTCACATTAGTCAGTATTCATCGTCTGAGAGCCATACAACCATAAACCATGAAAAGTAAAAAGGTCTGACGATGTCACACGTACACGTAGCCATCTTTCTTATGAAAACATGTTTCTAAATAGTTTTATAAAACCTAAATCAATCTAATATTTTTATTTATACATATATCTGTATACCTCGTATCTCGTTTATTGTTACCAAATTATCTTTGTAAGACCGTTATTAAGATCTTCTGTCTTGAACACGGATGCCATACGTCAACGGATGCCATACGTCAACGGATGCCATACGTCGACGGATGCCATACGTCAACGGATGCCATACGTCAGCTAATATAAATCTGATACTAAAACAAAAATCATTTTTAATGTCATGTGGTGAAATGGCAGAAAATTGTTTTACCGACCGAAATTCAAAATTGTATTATCTTTTGAACATATGCACATTTCAAATGGAAATATTTAATTGACAAAAGATATGTATAGATAGATAAGTTTGATATGTATGATTTGAAAAAGTTGAGTAAAAATAGAAAACTGAAGAAACTATTTAATTTCATTTCGGTAATGCAAAGGTTGGGTTTACTCTTGTCACTAATGAAGCACACGCATGCTTACTGATTTTTAAGAAGCTCAATATTCTCAACGCTTACTTCCATGATTGCTATATAACCAGTTATTTTCCTACTATGATGATACTATTTGCTTGGTTTGCTGTATTTCCATTATTTCCATATATTGTTATTTCCATTCGATTCTGGGGGAAAATAAGCATGGCAATTTATGCCGTCAATCCAATTGCCACATTTATGACCTAAATAATTTCACCTGCAGTTCTCAGTCATACCTCACAAATTTATGAACATTCCGGGAATTAAAGAGCCAAATTAATACTTTGGGTGGCAAAAACGCAATTGTTTGTCTGCAAATAAAGACCTTGAGACGTTTTGACATAAGAGTTGGAGTTGCGGAGAATCAGATATTTATACATTTTCGCTGTGCCGTTTCCAATTAGGCAACTACTTTTATTAATGGAATTTCCAGATTTCTTTGTCTTTACAGTAAAAATTACTTTTAAACGCTTGGGTGCTTTTATAACTTAAACTGCAGCATAAAAGCTGCATGAACTACATAGAATTTCGCAGATAAAAATGGCTTGTTTGCATTTCAAAATGAGCGCGATGTGCCATAATTCATTAATTTTCAAAGATACACTGTAAAATGGCGAACATGGATTTGCACAGAAATTTATCAGGTCTTAAGTGCAGAAAGAAACGTAGTTCCACTCATCCAGGTAAAATCGTAATTTTCGGGGTTTACTGTGCGCATCTGAAGCTGTATTCTCACTAACCTAGCATGGCATAGCTAACAAAATCGCAGAAATATAGGTTAAAATTTCTCTTAATTTTTATAGTCTTTACTACAAAGGCCATGATTTGATAGTCTTGGATATTGCTAGCTATGTGACTTTCTAGGTTGAAGAGAATATAGCTCCTGTAAAAATTATGATTTCTGCAGACGAATTTCTTTATTTCCTATATGAGCATAGTGGTTTTAGTGGTATGGGTTATTCTGTATGCCATGTCGAAATGATTTTGTCCCATGGTTTGAAAAGTTAACCCTTCTCCTTTCATACCTGGGTACAAACGGCATATACAAAATTATCGTCAGTACATAAGTGCGTGTTTTACTGGTGGAATTTTATATTTTGGTAGAAACATCACTATTACCTATTTCTCCCTTGCAAAGAGAGACATTGGGGACAAACTTTCGCAAAGGAGGGCATAACAAGGACGACTTATCGTCCTGGGTTTCAGGCAACTAAATAGACACTTAGACACTATATTATTTAGCACAAATCTATTGTATTTGTGACTGAAGTTGCAATTCTGTACTAATATTACAAGAGAATGGCAATTAGATTATTTCTAACAGACAGCTAATATTTGTTTGTCTACTCTATTGAAATATAAAATTATAGAGCAGGATTTGGAGAAAATTAATATGCAGTTTTGAAGGGTAAATGTGAATATTAAATATAAAAGAATACTAACGTTATTTTATGTAATCTATTTTAAATTTTAATTTACAATACCTATATTATGTCAATTGGGCTACAATTTACTCCATATATGTGGTTATTAAATTTGTATTTTAAGGAGACTTAATTTTTCTCGTTTTGTTCAATTTGACTTTGAGGGTAGATAAGTTTCATTTTGATCGAACGATATGGAACACTCATGATGACATGACATTATGATCTATTTTGACTGCTAACTATTATGGACATAGACGTATAATTGATTCTTTCAGTAAGTAATAAATCATTTCGGTATTGATGCAGTAATTCACTCATGCGAATTAATTCTGCATGTACCTCACCCAGAAAAACATTGGTTTGTAAGCAATACTGTAATATGCTGCAGTTATTTCGGTAATTACTGTAGTCAACCATTAGTGCTTGCAACAACGATTGTCATTATTTTGATTTATATATTCCTTATATATTCGGTTTCTCAACCGGTATTAACCAGTTGGTGCCTAACCCAGTGGAAATATTATTTAATCCTAACATGTTATCCAAACGAACTTTGAAACTTCTAGGAACTTTTGTGAACCTACTGGCATTTTTTAAAGTATCACCTTTATTGTTTGATCACTCAACATCTTTATTTTGTACAGATTCCACCAAAACATCTAAATCGCAGCAAATTGGTTGGCGGCTGATGTTTCTGTATTTATTTCTTCTCGACTTTTATCAATGGGTTCAATAATCCTTATTCGTAATAGCAACCATTGGTATTGAAGTCCACCAGCAGTCGGTTAAGTCATCCAAACGCGCAAATGAAGACAGCCAACATCTCACTTACCGCCAACCACACGTATGCTTTGTAGCGTCAACCAAATTTTTCTACCTTATTCAGCTGCCTTTGATATAGACTTTCCTGCGTCAACCAAACGTATGAAAAAATGGTTGACATTACGAATATGGGTTATTGTTTGCTACATTGGCGACTCCCGAGGAAAGGGAAGATTTGGCCAACCTTATATTGTCCGTATTGTTTTCGACTGGATTCGTTTGGTCCGTGATCTGTTACTATAATTTGTACAGAAAAAGAGAAATCATGGTTGGATTTCTAAACGAGCTCATAAAATTAGACGAAGAATTCGAAAGTTAGTAAAAGTAAAACAAGTAATAAGGTTGCATGATTTATATTCAATGAAATTGTTTTATAAGTTCGCTTAAATGATGGTGAATGATGATGCACTGCTTGAAATTATAACGCATTTTACCGACTCAGAGGCAGTCTAGTAATTTAGAACCCTGCTGAAATGGCCTCGGCCTACCGTACTTTGAGATACTGTGGGACAACTGACAAGTGTCTTCACTTTGCATTGAATAGGAGAGGAAATGAGATTTATGGTATATGTAATAGTAGAGGTAACGATACTTGCTGCATGCCTTTCTGTAAAATCCTGTTTCTATAGCCTTTTTCAGATGAAAATAAAAAAAGTAGAAATCATATCGAATGAGGATTTGCTATTTCAATATGTCGAGGGGGATGTTATTTCTGGGTTTACTGGTTTTTTTTCTCTATTCTATTTTTGAAGAAATACACCGTGGACTTGCGTTCAAGAAAAATTCATCCCAAATCATTGATGTTCTTGCATCCCTTTATATGGGGACAATGTTCTGCAGTCCCATTCTTTTAGCTGCGATAGCTGTCGTGGCTTCTGAAGACCGCATTTCTCTCTTGTGGCTTCTACCGAAATCTTACAAGACAGAAATTCTACTGGCTATATTTGTGCTATGGGAATATTTTACTAAAGCCTGCTTAGCTGGAATTTCATTCCTTTCAATAATTTGCAACCAACTGTACATGGTCTTTGGAACATACTGGATACAATTTCTATGGTAAATTTTGACAATTACACAAAATGTAAATTATTTCTACAGGTGTGTCTTTTTTACTTTAGGATACAAAAACCAAAAGATAGCATTTCAAAATTCAAGAAGCTCAGCATTCTCAACTCATACTTCAATGATTGTTATGTTGCCAGTTATTTTCCTATTTTGATGGCACTGTTTGCTTGGGTCACTGTGTTCACATTATTTTCGACCATTCGATTCTACGGGAAAATAAATATGACAATTTATATCCTGAGTCCTCTGAGCACATTGATGTGCATGATAGTTGCACCTGCAATTCTCAGTCATGCCGCACAGATTTATGAACACTCTGGGAATTTTATAAGCCAAATGAATGCCATGAGTAGCAAAAACGCAATTGTCCGTCGAGAAATAAAGAGCTTGAGGCATTTTGGCATACGAGTCGGAGTGTTACGTGGAATTAGATATTTATACATTTTCAACTTTATTTATGCCGTTTCCAATTACACTGTTTCTTTATTGATTGCATTTCCTCTAAATGCAAATGAATGAAAATATGTTGATTAATCTGCTTGCAAGGACTAATGAAGGAAAATCTAATTTTTAGTTCTTTTTCCTGTAAAAACCATGTAAAGGCGTGGTGCGTCTATACTTTGCACGACAACATTTTTCAAAGTACGGTTGAAGGCTGGAGTCGGAATGGGATAATCCAAAATTATACAATGATACAGATTCCTTTCGGAAATATTAATTGCATTTCAACATACTTTTTAAGAATTTAAAAGTCTTAATGTAATTGCATTTAGCGATTGACATTTTAAAATTATAATTTACAATTACTAATATTTACTCCTTTACTTCTATTTATTTAATAGCAGTAGCCGTGGATCGAAACAATTTTTTGACAATGGCATTACTATAGTTTTGTAACGCATTTGGCATTTGGGCAAAAATAAGTTATTTTAAATGTGAAAAGTGTATTTATAACCGATCTCTCTATATTTTAAAAATATTAAACATGTTATATTAAATGTTATATTAAACATATTAAACATGTTAGAATGTTATAGTACAGTAGAAATAAAATTCTCTTAATTATTGCAACATAGTAGTTTAATATGAATCGAAGAACTGTCTGTTTACCAATTCTAGTAAACGTCTTTTTATTATTCAAACGGGAAAAGTAAATAAACACATTGAGAGGATCTCTGTATAAAAACCTAGATCGTATTCTCACTGAAGACATTGAAGACATGTGCAAATAAATCTTCTAAAGACTATTAGTGTGCAGCTGTTTGGTAAATGTCGAGGTTTGACTAATCAAACTGATTTTAATTACTAATATCTTCGAATACTGTGAAACAAGAGAAAGTGAGTATTTTATATGAATTTACTATGCAGCAAATCCTATGAAATAGTGACTACTTATACCTCTTTCTGAGAAATCTCAAATCTGAGACAATGGAAATCAGTGGAGAATGCGTTCGACAAGGACAAGAGCACAAATGCTCTGCACAATGCAAATACATTCAATCAGGTAAAATACTTAGCAAAAAATGGTAGAGTAGTTATTTATTGATCGGTATATAGGTGTAAGTATATCATCACATGGGACAATTTTCGCACATTTATCCTCAAATAAACTAGAATCGAGTTGAATGTTGGGGAAGATACAAATTTTCTAACCGCATTACAAACATTTCCAATGGTTATATAAGCTCCGAATACAAAATGCTCACGTAAGAATATCCTTACTAAACTAACTACCCGAAATGGAAGTTTGTTTATCGTTTCAGTTAATTACACCGACTTGTGGACCTTTGTGTGCATTCATCATTATTGATTGCCAGATTCAAATTTATTTTTACTTCCTTTATGGTGTCAACAATAAAGAACAACTACTGATTATGTGCCCATAAAAGTCAGAAGTAACCATTTCCACCAACGCGTATAAAGAGGAAGCAGAAGTCTTCTATTAATTAACACAAGTGTATTTGAGACCCATCTACAAAAATAGTGCAGCTACTCAGCATAAGTCACTTTCTAACCCATGACTCTAGGAGATTAATGTGTCATATTTAGCGAATTTTAATCTCCTATGCGTTTAAAAAAGTTGTGTGCACGATACTTTGGGTGTACACAGCTTTTCCTTACTACTGGGTCAAATTTAGGCAGAAGGGTTCAACCGATCGACCCCAAATTCGAACCAGATCTCCCCCTGGACTCCAGCTACAATAAAAAATCTGAACTAACTATCTCAAACCGTTCAGAGGTTATATAACCAACGCAACGGGCGGAAAGACAGACAGATTGACTTTCTAAAATGCTTTCGCGAAAAGCGAAAGGAAAAGCTGACCTCCTTGAAACCAAAGTTATGAATACTTAGTAGTAAATATGAATAGTGTCTGACACTAAAGCTATTACATGACATTAAAGTAGAGCAGGGAGAAAATAACGTCATTTCGTAGGACAGTAATTATCGTCAATAATATTAATGAAAAGGCAATCAAAAATGTCTAAAGGACAACGTACTATTTGCTATATTTGCCGAAGTGTAAATAATAAAGAACTATTTGAAGAGAAAATTAATATTATAAACAGATTGGAATGTGTAGGTCGAATTACCATTTTTTTGATTGATATGCTTTCAGAATTTACTTGTGGTAAATGCTACAGACAACTTTGGTGCAGGGCTAACAGTTGTATTGCATTCCCCCGCTTGAATTGACCAAGCCAGTCCAAAATCCTGTGGCATTATTATTTGTTTTACTAATATTTTATGTAATAAGCATGCTATCCAACGAACTTAAAACTATTTTGGAATACTATGTGAACATTATAGTGGCATTTCTTAGAACTTCTCCATTTTATTTGGTCCTTCACTTCAACATCCTCACTCTCTACAGGAAAGTCTAAATCGCAACAGATTGTTTTCGACCGGATTTATTTGTTCGGTGACCTCCTGCTACAATTTATACAGAAAAGGGTTGATCATGTTTGACTTTCTAAATTAACTCTATGTTAACTTAATACATACTTAATAGCAACTATACGTATTCTATGTTTCTAAAGTTATTTGAATTATAATTCTGATGCAAAAATATTGATGATTGCAAAAATAGTAATATATTATCTGAACTGAGAATGTTAGTGTGTGCGTAATAATTACTTGCAAAATTTAGGAGTGAATTAGAACATAAAAAAGTACAGAGTATTTAGTAGGGTACCACGTACGAAACAAGCATTGCCATAATTTTGTCTCCACCTCCTTTAAGTGACAACTGCAATGCAAAATGCTCTCCTAAGCACTTCTGAAATGAATAAAAGTAAGTGTTATGATAAAAACAATATATTGTCGGTTGTAGCTAAATTATTGCAACTTTTATCCAATAAATGCTGGGATTGGGATCAATTTATTGAGTGATCAGCTATTGAAGAAAAGTTGCAATATTTTGTTTTTATCATAAAACGTACATTTGTTCATTTCATAAATGCACCTTTCATTTAGTCTTCATTATAAAAGAAGGGTGAAGACGAAGGTATGACAATGCTTGACTCATACGTGGTAACTTAAATACGCTGTATGAATGTACTTTTACTTTATTAAAATTAAAAAATTAAATGTACTTTTACCCACTAAGCACTTTTTACCACTTTTTACCAGGTGGGTGGTATATATCGAACAATATGTAAACGTGTTACAACGTAAATACTTAAGTATGTGTTTTACTACGGGAATTTAATATTTTGGTAGAAATATTGCGTAATTTCCTTTAAACTTCCTTGCAAAGGGAGACATTGGGGGCAAACTTTCTTAATGGAGGACATAAGGGGGACGATATATCCTGAGTTTCAGGCATGCAACTACTAAATTGACACTATTACAAATTCTATGGTTGTGCCGGAAGTTGTAATTCTCTACTAACTAACTAACTTTATTACAATACAGACAGCTAATAATTAATTGTCTCTTGTATTGAAATATAAAATTATAGAGGAGGATTCCCTGAAAATTACTACGCCGTTTTACCGAAATGTAATATCGTTGGATTACTTGGGCATGCATTATAACGAACATTATCGCAGAAATATCTTAGCTTAAAATATTAGTTGTCCCGCACCGTATAAATGTAGTGTCCTATATGTTAATACACTAAATAGTTAATAGTAAACTTCACGTCTCATCCGCGTCGGTTACAGCCTGTTAAAAGGCAAAGCAAAGTCTTCGATGAAAAAGTGTCCCCGTTACTGCTGCGCTCTCATAACCAGTTTTCCAGCAGCCGAAGGATAAATGGCTAAAATGGTAGTGGGAAAAATGACCTAGTGGGAAGCTAAATTGATTGAATGGGTAAAAGGGGTAAAAGGGTGTAAATGTGAACATCAAATATTAAAAGTAAATATTAATGTTTTTTTATGTAAACTATTTTATATATAATTTAGATTAGAATGTCAATTTAATTACATTTTCTCAATTGTAGTACTCAATTTACTCAATATATTCGTCAATTAAATTGGTATTTCATAGAGACTTTTAATTTTTCTCGTTTTATCCTATTTGCCTGTGTGGGTGGTCAAATTTCATTTTGGCCGAGCGATATGGAAAACTGATGAAGACATGACATCACGGACCCTTTTGATTGCTAACTTATAGACATATAATTGATTTTTCAATAATTAATTCCGGCATTGATGCAGTAATTCGCTCAAGCCAATTAATTGTGCATCTACCTAGAAAAACTTTGGTTTGAAGCAATACTGTAATATGGTGCACATTTATTTCGGTAATTACTGTAGTCATCCATTAGCACTTGCAATAATGATTGCCATTCCTTTTATTTATATATTCCTTGTGTATTGGTGTGTTGTTCATTGCTAAAAGTGCTTTACTCGGTTTCTCAACCTGCATAAAAAAGTTGGTCCCTAATCCTGTGGAAATATTATTTAATTCTAAAATGTTATCCAAACGAACTTTGAAACTTCTAGGAACTTTTGTAAACATTTTGGCATTTTTTAAAGTATCACCTATATTGTTTGATCACTCAACATCTTTATTCTCTGCAGACTTAACCAAAACATCTAAAACGCAACGAATTGGTTGGCGGCTGATGTTTCTATACACATTTCTCTTCGACTTTTATCAGTGGGTTCAATTGTTTGCTACATTGGCGAATCCAAAAGAAAGGGAAGATTTGGCCAACCTTATATTGTCCGTAATGTTTTCGACTGGATTCGTTTGGCACGTGACCTGTTACTATAATTTGTACAGAAAAAGAGATATCATGGTTGGCTTTCTAAACGAACTCATAAAATTAGACGAAGAATTCGAAAGTTAGTAAAAGTGTTCTGTTGTAAGGTGGAATGATTTATATTAATTGGTATAAGTATTATAAGAAGTTCGTTTATATACTTTCCGTTGGTGAAATAGCGACGATGCACTACGATGAAATAGTTTAGAACCCTTTTGAAATAGCTACTCCCCTTTCTGAGATACTGTACCCTCACTTTATATTGAATAGATAGGAAAATGGATTTGTCGTATGTATATGTTAGCGGTAATAAGAAAAATTAGGCATTTTGGAAAATGCCTAAGCATTTTCGAGAATTCCTAAGCGTTTTCGAGAATGCCCAAGCATTTTCGAGAATGCCTATATAAGCATTTTCGAGAATGCCTAAGCATTTTCGAGAATACCTAAGCATTTTCGAGAATGCCTATGCATTTTCGAGAATGCCTAAGCATTTTCGAGAATGCCTAAGCATTTTCAAGAATGCCTAAGCATTTTCGAGAATGCCTGAAGAAAGCCCGGCTATATCTGTTTAGCCGAAGCATTTTCAAAACTGCCTAAACTTCACTCGGCATTATACGAAATGCTTTTCCTTATTGCCGAGTAATCATTTTAGATTACCTGATGACTGGATTTTGCCAGGCAAAAGGGAAAGTGTCTGAGTTGAATACGTCAATTATTTGCTAAAAAAGCAATTTATTGTCAGCCAGATGTAATGTTAACGAAAGGTATATATTTAAATGAATGTAGGATGAAGTAATTATTTTATTACAGCATGGTTCTTTGTTGTGGCACTTATTGTTACATTGAACGATATTTTTACACATTTGCATTTCTTATCTAGGCAATTTTTTATGCCGTGGCAGCGAAAAAATCCTTATCCTAATGTCGCCCTATTTGAAGATTTTGCCCCGACTTCTGTGTGATTTCCACATTAGGGATGTTTTCTGGCTCTGAACGTATAAATTTCTCCCCAGTAACTGTGAAATATCACGAATGTAAAAATCACACTGAGAGAAGTCGCGACAAAATCTTCAAATGGGCAGGACTAGGACAAGGCCAGAATGCCCAATTTTTCTCATTACCGCTAATATATATGTAATAGAAGTAATGATACTTTCTGCATGCCTTTCTAATCAAATCCTGTTCGTGCAACCTGTGTCAACTGAAATAAAAATAAACCAGTTAACACAGATGTAGCAAAGAGTCGCGTGGTGAGCGGTGAGTGTTTCATTGCGGGTCACTGTGCCCTTCTCTAACTCTGTGGGTTGCTGTACCCAGCTCTAAAGCGAACACACAATCGCGAAAACACAGACAGATCGTTCATTGTTATATAAAGAGTTCGCTGCGCTCCTCCTAATAAAAAGTAGAAATAATATGGAATTAGGGATTTGCTATTTCAATTTATCTAGAGGAGAAATTATTCCGGAGCTTACCGCTTATTTTCGTTATTCTATTTTTGAAGGAATACATCATGGACTTTTCTTCAAGAAAAATCCGTCCCAAATCATTGATGTTCTTGTAGTCCTTTATATGGGAGCAATGTTAAGTAATCCCTTACTTTTAGCTGCGATAGCTGTCGTGGCCTCTGAAGACCGTATTTCTCTATTGTGGCTTCTACCGAAATCGTACAAGACAGAAATTCCGTTGTGTATATTTGTAATATGGGAATGTTTTACTAAAGCCGGCATGATTGGAATTGCAATGCTTTTAATAATTTGCAACCAACTTTACATGGTCTTTGGAAAATACTGGATACAATTTCTATGGTAAATTTTGACAATATTACTGTACCTATCAGCTAATTTTTCCACTTGGGCAACCAAAAATCTGAAATCGTCAACATCGGCAAAGGTAACTCAGCCATTCATCACTTGGTTATCCGCTGTTACAAGGCATATGTCAACATTGGGAGACAAGTTTCAATTTTATTGTCTTTACATTTCAGCAGTTCCAAAAAATGTTGGTTTACCAGCAATGTTGAGATGGTTATATGCTTTACGTATGATCATGCAGCGGGATACCAAGTATTGGATGGCGGGCCCGACTTAACTTTGCCGATGCCCACAGCACTGCACTATTCGGCAAAGGTCCCCTCTGCTATGCTGTCAATTCGTGGAATTCTCTCAGTTTGACTCTCAAGAGTAAAATAGATTCCCCTTTTCCATAAAGTTGAGCTCGTACATTTTGGAACGAAGACAAAATGCCTTCCAAAAATAGCTCTAAATATCGCCTTTTTTGTTTATTTAATTTAGTTCCTTTAATTACACACAATTCTAATTAAGTTAAACTTATCAATAATTAGGTATCCCATAGTTAGACGCTAAGGACTTGGTCTCTCTTGTGCGCTAACTCTAAATTGTACATAAATTGACTTATCGAATTAATACTGGTAACGAATCGGATTGTCTAGGGAGTAAGGTGACATCGCTTGCCTTCGGTGCTGTCTAGTGCAAATCTATGTAAACACTTTTGTACTGAACTAAATGGCACTTGAATAAAACTGAACTTTGACGATTTCAGATTTTTGGTTGCCCAAGTGGTCAATTTAGCTGACAGGCACTATACACAAAATGTAAATGATTTCTACAGATGTCTTTTTTACTTTAGGATACAAAAACCAAAACATGGCATTATAAAATTCAAGAAGCTCAGCATTCTGAACTCGTACTTCAGTGATTGCTATGTTACCAGTTACTTTCCTATTTTCATGATACTACTTGCTTGGATCACTGTGTTCACTTTATTTTCGACCATTCGATTCTACGGGAAAATAAACATGACAATTTATGTCATCAGTCCTCTGAGCACATTCATGTGCATGATCATTGCATCTGCGGTTCTCAGTCATGCCGCACAGATTTATGAACATTCTGGGAATTTTATAAGCCAAATGAATACTCTGGGTGGCAAAAATGCAATTGTTTGTCGACAAATAAAGAGTTTGAGACGCTTTGGCATAAGAGTTGGAATATTGCGGGGAATAAGATATTTATACATTTTTGCTTTTATTTATGCCGTTTCCAATTACACAGTCTCTTTATTAATTGCATTTCCTCCACGTATTTTTTGATAAAAATATTCTGTTGCATGACAGTTTCAGGATCAAGATGGTTAATATAATAATGCTGACTAAGCCATAATAATTTACTGTATTTATCGAATTAAATCCGCCGCCTCTATCGAAATTAGAGATTAATTAGGAATAACTTTTAGAAGGTCCCTCCTAATATTATTTAGTATAACTTTGCGGGATCATAGACTTTAAAAATGTGGCTGCGGAAATATGAAAATAATGGTCTAAAAAGATTATCGATAAAATATTGTTAAGCAAATATTATCACACAGTTGGTTATTAAATAAAAGCAGTGGAATACATATTTCGAGACAATCTGATTTCACAATGATAGTGCTAAATTCAAAACTTTTTCAAATAAGTAGAAACTTTTCGGAATAAATTGAAACTTTCAAAAATAAATTGGAAATTTTTCGAATAAAATGAGATTTTTTGGAATAAAATAAAAAATGTTCAACGATTGTTCAAAAACTTACTACTATTACGCATCTTTGCTAAAAATTTCCTACTACTTTCTACTGCGCTACTACTCATCTACTCTTATTATTATCTTATATTATGCTGATATTTATTGATATTTATTTATTATTATTTATTTATATATTTATTTAATTATGAATAGTAAATTAAAATATTTATTGTCAATTGGGCTTTGGGCTACAATTTACCCAATATATGAGCCAATTTAATTGGTATTTTATGCAGACTTTTAATTCTTCTCGTATATCCAATTTGCAGGGTTGGTGACCACATTTTGGTGGACTAATATGGAACATTGATGATGGCATGATATCATAATTTCTTGTGAGGGCTAACTTATGGACACTTAATTGATTTTTTCAGAAGTTAATAAATAATTTCGGCATTGAAGCACTAATGCACTAAGTACGCTAGAAAAACATTGGTTTGAAAGGCAATGTAATGTTATTATGGTCAGTTATTTCTATTTCGGTAATCACGGTAGTCAACCATTATAGTACTTAATTGTGTAAACGATTGTCATTCATCTTTTTTATATATTCCTTATTAATTGGTGTGTTGTTCATTGCTAAAAGGACTTTACTCGGTTTCTCAACCTGCATAAAAAAGTCGGTGCCTAATCCTGTGGAAATATTATTTAATGCAAACATGTTATCCAAACGAACTTTGAAACTACTAGGAACTTTTGTGAACATTTTGGCATTTTTAAAAGTATCACCTTTATTGTTTGATCATTCAACATCTTTATTCTCTACAGACTTAACCAAGATATCTAAAACGCAACGAATTGGTTGGCGACTGATGTCTCTGTACTTATTTCTCGTCGACTTTTATCAGTGGGTTCAGTTGTTTGCTACATTGATGAATCCAAAGGAAATAAGGGAAGATTTGGCCAACTTTATGTTGTCCGTATTGTTTTCGAGTGCATTCGTTTGGGCAGTGATCTGCTACTACAATTTGTACAGAAAGAGAGAGATCATGGTTGGCTTTTTAAACGAACTCATAAAATTAGACAGAGAATTCGAAAGTTAGTAAAAGTATTCTGCTATAAGATGGAATGATTTATTTATATTCAATGAAATTGGCTTTATAGGTTAATTAGCTTAAATGTTGATGAAATAGCGATGATGCACTGCTTGAAATTACAATACCGTTAAAGCAAACCAGAAGAGTCAGCCTAGTAGTAGAGTAGTAGAACCCTGATAAAGTGACCTCTGCCTACCCCATTCTGGGATACTGTGCGACACTGTTTCACTTCATACTATTGATTAAGAAACGGAAGTTGGGCTTATGGTATATAAATTAGAAGGAATGATACTTTCTGCACATTTTTCTAAGCAAATGCTGTTCGTACAATCTTTTTCTTATGAAATAAAAAGTAGAAGAATTATCGAATAAGGATGTGTTATTTCAATTTGTCGAGGAAGAAATTATTTCAGAGTTACCTTTTTATTCTATTTTTGAAGGAATACATCATGGACTTTCCTTGAAGAAAAATTCGTCTCAAATCATTGATGTTCTTGCAGTCCTTTATATGGGGACAATGTTCTGTAGTCCCATACTTTTAGCTGCGATAGCTGTCGTGGCCTCTGAAGACCGAATTTCTCTCTTATGGCTTCTACCGAAATCTTACAAGACAAAAATTATACTGGCTATATTTGTGCTATGGGAATATTTTACTAAAGCCTGCTTAGCTGGAATTTCATTCCTTTCAATAATTTGCAACCAACTTTACATGGTCTTTGGAACATACTGGATACAATTTCTATGGTAAATTTTGACAATTACACAAAATGTAAATTATTTCTACAGGTGTGTCCTTTTTTCTTTAGGATACAAAAACCAAAACATGGCATTTCAAAATTCAAGATGCTCAGCATTCTCAACTCATACTTCAATGACTGTTATGTTGCCAGTTATTTTCCTACTTTAGTGATACTATTTGCTTGGGTTACTATGTTCACATTATTTTCGACCATTCGATTCTACGGGAAAATAAGCATGACAATTTATATCCTCAGTCCTCTGGGCACTTTACTGTGCATGATAGTTGCACCTGCAGTTCTCAGTCATGCCGCACAGATTTATGAACATTCTGGGAATTTCATAAGTCAAATAAATGCCCTGAGTAGCAAAAGCGCAATTGTCCGTCGAGAAATAAAGAGCTTGAGGCATTTTGGCATACGAGTCGGAGTGTTACGCGGAATTAGATATTTATACATTTTCGCCTTTATTTATACCGTTTCCAATTACACTGTTTCTTTATTGATTGCATTTCCAGTTAATGCAAATCAATGAAAATATTTTGATTAATCTGCTGGCAAGGACAAATGAAGAACAATATGTCTTTTCGTTCTTTTTCCTGTAAAAACCATGCAAAGGCTTTGTGCTTCTGTAATTTAACCGACAACATTGAATACAGACAGAAGCTTTATCCGGTTCGATTTTTCCTTAGACATTTATGTGATTTTTTAAGTACGTCTGAAGGCTGAAATTGGAATGGAATTGGAAAATCCAAAATTATGCTATGATGTAGATTCCTTTTGGAAATATTAGTTGCATTTCAACATATTTTTAAGAATCAGTAAATTAAACGGTTCAATGTAATTGTAATTTAGCGATTAACATTAAAATTTTGCAATTACTATTTATTTTTCAATAATAATAGTCCTTGGTCGCGAAACAATTTTAGCAATAGCATTATTATATTTTTGTAAAATATTTGAGCAAAAATCAGTTCTTTTAAAATTTAAATAGTTGTATTTATTGCCTTTTGGGTGTTACACTATAGTAAAAATAAAATTCCCTTAATTATCGCAACATAGTAGAATGTGAAATGGGAAATATATTGAATACATATGTGCAAATAAATCTAGAACTTCTAAAGACTATTATTGCGCAGCTGTTTGGTAAATGCGACGTTTTGACTACCCAAACTGATTTTAATTACTAATATCTTCCAATACTGTGAAATTAAAGAAAATGAGTATTTTTATATGATACTTCAGTGGACTTAGAAAATCCTATGAAATAATGAATACACACACATGCCTTTTTCTGAGAAATCTGGTTATTAGGGGTAAATGCATTCGGCAAGACGAGAGTGTAAATGTTATCTCAAAAATTCATATAATCAGATAAAATACATGGTAAGCAAATCGAGGAGGAGTTATTTTGCTATTTATTGATCATAGGTTTACAGGTATAAGTACAGTATTATATTGGGTTAATTAATAGGTACTAGGTACACAATTTTGACCCATTTATCCTCAAATAATGTAGAACCGAGTTGAAAACAACCGAGTTGAATTCAAAGGAAGAAATCATTTTCCAACAGCATTGCTAATATTTTCAATGGTGAAGCTCCGAATAGAAAATACTCAGGAAAGAATAAACTCACTAAACTGACTACCCGAAATGAGAATTTGTTTATCGTTTCAATTGATTACACGGACTTGCGTGCCTTTGTCAGCATGATGTTGTTCATTCTTGCTTACCAGATTTAAATTTATTTTTGTTCCTTTATGGTATCAATAATACTGAACGAATACTAGGTAAACTTTGGTCGACTGATGTATGACGGAACATGCTGAGAAATAATAAACCAGTTCAACCAATGGGTATTTAGAAGAAGCGAAAACTTCTATTACATAACTCATGAGGCCTATCTTTAGTGTAAAAGTCACCTTCTATTCTAACCCTCTCTTGACTGTTAAAGAATTTTAATTTGCTTTGAGTTTTAACTTTTTGTAAACGTTAGGTTGGGTGTATACGGTAAGTTCTCCATTATGCATATACTACACCAACAATAAACCATTAGGTAGTTATACAGGTACAGGTTACTTATCAAATTTAGGTCAGAAGGGTTTATGATTGACTCTTTTAAACCAGATCTCCCTCTCACCAATAGAACACAGTAGAAAAGTTTTAAGTATTTATCTTCATCCTTTCAGGAGTTATACAACTAACGGACGGACGGACAGACAGATTGTTCTCCCAAGAAGCAAACGTCGTATGGCCTTTGCCGGCCCAAAGTCGTCATGTAAGGCCTATGTTTGGCAAATCTATGGCCACTTGCCAGCATGATTACTGCAATCCCCCATTGTTAAGCCTTTTTAGGATTTTAGATGGGAAATGATTGGGAAATGCCAGTTATATAAAGAAGTGTTGCCATTGTTGGGCCTTCTTTGGCTCAAGTTGGGGAACAGAACGTTAGCCACCAGCAACAATTGGGTAATATCCCTTTGCTGGCCCTTTACTGGTTTTAGTATGGTATGCCACACATCTCACGTAAGCAAATATGACGGCCATATTTGACTGAAGGCCGTTCTTCGGCTTAAGTTTGGCAAGTGAACGGCAAACTGCCAGCATTAAAAATGCGAATGCCCACTAATGGCCCTTTTCGGGGAATATAGGTATTAGTCTCCACTAGCGGTTCTGTTGCTAACTAAAAGTTCCAGCATGCTCATTTCCATTTCTGGTAAAGAAGAAGCATGCCTTGATTTCCTAACTGTCATCAGTAGCGAACGAAACATTATCGAGTGTGGCTTCCACAATTTCGCAGTTTTGGGTAAGTTGAGTTTTAAGCAGTGTTAGCATTAATTTATAACAGAAATCTTTTATTTAGTAGGTCTTATTTGTGTGCTATCATTGTTTTTGTTTGTGATTTAATTGAAAAAGTTTGAAATCACGGTTCTTCGCTGAAATTAGGTGTAATGTAAAACCCCGAAATTCTTCAAGTTTATGGAGAAGTGAAGTGTATGTTGATGTGAATGTTGATGCCGAGAAGAAATGTTTGAGAATTTTGCATTTTCAATATTTTTGGTAATTATTAAATACAAACTTATTTATATTAATGTTTCTATTTATTTATTTTCAGGAAATGCAGAACAACGGAAATCATTTTGTATAATTACCAAACGAAATGTTTTGCTTTTCGTTTGGTAAATGTACAAATGGCCGTTGTTTTGCATTCAATAGAAATCAGGTTGGCATTTCATGGGCTAGAGATTGGCATTACATAGGGATAAAATCGGCAATACATAGGGATATGATTGGCATTATGTTGGCATAGCATTGGTAGTGCATTGGGCAAAGAAAGGCATAACATTGCGATAAGACTGGCATTGGTTAGGGAAATCAACGGCCCGTTAGTAAATATGTAAGGCATTGTTATGGCACATCGTCGGGCTCATCAAGGCTACCAGAGTAGGCCCGATACATGGCCGGGCGACAAATCGCCGAAGGGCCATTACAGATTGTACGACTTTGGGCCATCGTACTCCCATGCACTTTTTGCGGCTTGGGCTGTCTATTCTTGTAAAGAAGCGTTCGCTTCTTAATAATACTGTGACCAAACGGGTGGATACAACGTTATAAAGTTGTCACCAGAGAGTAATCCACCATATTAAGTTATGAAGTTGTATACTTTCTGTGTAAATATTAAATTTCCCACCATTCTGCTGATAGAGTTATCAGCAAAATTGGCAGCTTATTGTTGTTCTATGCAGACAACTTAATGGGGAAAAATGAAAACTGCATCCGACTTATCAGCACTGTGGTCCCAACTCCATCCATTTCCTAGCATTATCTAGATTTAGTAATACTAGTATCTATATCTGTGACTGTGACTGACATCAATTGAAAGCAGAGTTGTATAGGTAGTAATCATGAATAGTGTCTGACAATAATGGTATTGCATTACATTGCAATTAGAGAAGGGAGAAAATAGGGTAATTTCGTAGTACAATAATTATCGTCAAAAAATATTAATGAAAAGGCAATCAAAAATGTCTAAAGGACAACGTACTATTTGCTATATTTGCCGAAGTGTAAATAATAAAGAACTATTTGAAGAGAAAATTAATGTCATAAATAGATTGGAATGTGTAGAGTGAATTATCGTTTTTTAATTGATAAGTTTTCAGAATTCACGTTTGGCAAGTTGCTATACACCAGAGACTATAGTACAGACTGATGGAGGTCTGTTGTGGGGTGAAGCGAGATTTTTCGGCACTCATTCCGACTAAGGTTCATGATTGGCGGTTAATTTAGAGAATTTAATTCCCTTCTCGACTTTTGATTGCCTGTTAATGTTGAAGGCCGCTGCCCGTTTTCACACAACGTGACTTACAGTACACGTGCACCGGTTGTGTGAAATGCTTTTGGCTGCGCAAACTACAGCTGATTGCTGAGTCTCCTTGCACTTGCTCCTTCCCTTATCCTTGTTTTATCTACACACACAATTTCATGAACACTGGACGTTCTTCAGTTAGTATATACTCGTATATACTATTAATCCAAGATTTTTCTATGGCTATACACAACCTTGGTTCACGGTTATCAGTTATATTGCATTCCTCCGCTTGAATTGAACAAGCCAGTCAAAAATCCTGTGGTATTGTTATTTATTTCGCACTATTCTTTTACGCAATCGGCAATCAGCATGCTATCCAAACGAACTTTGAAAGTTTTTGGAACTTTTGTGAACACAATGGCATTTCTTAGAACTTCTCCTTTTATATTCGATCACTCAACATCCTCACTCTCTACCGGAAAGTCTAAATCGCAACAAATTTATTGGAGACTAGAGAAGGGCATCTCAGAAAATTTTAGGAACCAGAACCAAACCGGAACCAGAAATTCTGGAACCGGAACCGAACCGGAACCAGAAATAATTCAAATTTTAGGAACCGGAACCGAACCAGAACCAGAAATTTTGGAACCGGAACCAAACCGGAACCATTCGTGTGCTAAATCAAAAGTTGTGTTATGTTACTACAGTTATCTTAAGCCGTAGTTTATTAGATAGTTGATTGAAGGCTTAAAATCTCCTAATTAGAATACATTATAAAAAGTACACTACGAAATGGGTAACTCGGTTTGGTAAATTAATTGCATATTGATGTACAAATTAATGCAAACAGAAAGCTTATTTTAAAATGCAATGGAAATAGTCCGTTCTTCTATTACTTATTACACATAGCAGTTTCGAGAATTCTTTCTGCTACCAGTTAGAGCAATTATTCGCTATAGTAAAGCCATTCTTCATTTAATTTTTCATTTCGAACTAGTGTGCTTTCCTATTTCCTTACTGCATCTGCTTACTGTGCAGTGTAAATATGTGTTGAGTTTGGTGTAGCATAATAATAATTAGTAATGCTTAGTTTCAGTACAGTTAAAGTTGTAAAGCAGACCACCTCTGTACTTTTTACTTGTACTTCTCAGAAAATTTACGAACCAGAACCAAACCGGAACCAGAAATTTTGGAACCGGAACCGAACCGGAACCAGAAATAATTCAAATTTTAGGAACCGGAACCGAGGAACCGGACCGGTTCCGGTTCCGAACCTGGTTCCGGTTCCGGTTTGCCCTTCTCTATTGGAGACTAATGTTTCTGTACAGTTTCTTCCACGACTTCTACCATTGGGTTCAAGCCTTTGCTTTACTGACGGTCCCAAAAGAAAGGGAAGATTTGTCAAAATTAATGCTCTCCTTATTGTTTTCAACCGGATTCTTTTGGTCGGTGACCTGCTACTACAATTTATACACAAAAGGGGTGATCATGGTTGACTTTCTAAACGAACTAATAAGCTTAGACAAAGAATTCGAACGTTAGTAAAACTATTTCATTCTGTAAAAGTGAATTAATTTATTTTCATGTACCTATATATTTTTAATTACTTTAGAAAGGGGCCATTTTAATTGAGGCATTAAGGAAAGTAGCTAATAAAATATTTAAAATGTCAATCGTATTGTTTAAAACATTTACTGTTTAAACTAAATCAACCAAATATAGATATCCGTTATAGTAAATGACTTTATGTTTAAACCACTGGAAAGTGAATATAAATAAGTAAAATATAGAGCAAACTGAGTAATTGAAAAAGAAATTAATATTTAATATCACTAATACATATTATTAATAATTCATTATTTCATTATTAATTTGTTTATAGAAGAAATGAATCGTGGACAGGTCTTCAAGAAAAATCCGACAAAAATCATAGATATTCTTGCAGTGATTTATATGTGTACGACATTCTGCCACCCTTTCCTTTTAACTGGAATAGCTCTCATGGCATCTGAAGAACGAATTTCTCTCTTGTGGCTACTTCCGAAATCCTACCATACGGAATATATACTGTACATATTTGTACTATTTCAATATCTTACTTACGCCTGTCTAATTGGAACGCCATGCCTCGTTTTGATTTGTAGTCAAATCTACATGGTTTTTGGAACATACTGGATACAATTTCTTTGGTAATTTATTTAAAAAAGAGATACATCAATTCTCAATTCAAATTCTTGCTACACGTTGTGTTTTCCTTTAGGATGCAAAAACCAAAAAACAGCATACTGAATTTCAAGAAACTCAGTATTCTCAACGCCTACTTCCATGATTGCTATATAACCAGTTATTTTCCTGTTATGCTGACACTATTTGCTTGGTTTGCTGTATTTCCATTATTTTCAGCCATTCGGTTCTACGGGAAAATAAGCATGGCAATTTATGCTATCAATCCCATTGCCGCATTTTTGTGCCTGATAATCTCATCTGCAGTTCTCAGTCATGCCGCACAGATTTATGAACATTCTGGGAATTTTATAAGCCAAATGAATACTCTAGGTGGCAAAAACGCAATTGTTTGTCGACAAATAAAGAGTTTGAGACGCTTTGGCATAAGAGTTGGAGTATTGCGGGGAATAAGATATTTATACATTTTTGCTTTTATTTACGCCGTTTCCAATTACACTGTTTCTTTATTAATTGCATTTCCTCCAAGTGTTTTTTGATAAAAATATTCTGTTGTATGTCCATTTCAGGATCAAGATAGTTAGATGACTATGCCTTAATAATTTACCGTATATATCGAATTAAGTCCCCCTATCGAAATAGGTTCGCCGTAATACGGCCGCCTCTACTGTTATGTTAGGACTTTGCTGTACCATAGATTTTTAAAATATTGCTGCAGATATTTTATACAAAATAATATGGGTTCATAGGTCAGATAGGCGAATCTTATCAATCAGTTGTTTTAAATTACAAGCAGTGGAATACTACGAGACAAAGTTATTACACAAAGTAAGTGCCAGAAACAACTGCGCTTATGGACTCGTCTATAGGAAGATTTGAAATTACTTGTAACGAATCTTGTAGCATTGACTGGAACAATAAAAATTTTATATGATAATAGCAATATAATAACAAAAATGCTAATTGAAACAAAAAGGTGCTTCCTGTCGAAATAGCTCCTACGGATGAGGTATTTCGATATTTTCATTTATGACTTGAAAATATAACTCCTGTGTAGTCATTCCGATATTTAAATACGGTATCTTGGTTTTAAATAGACTAGAATGGCTGACTGGTGGCTAATAAATTAAATTTATAAAAGTAATAGTAAATAACAAAATTCGCTGTTATTATTCATAATTAATATCAAGACAAATTCGTATTAAGTTTTCTTTGGGTGATTTACTTTATAAGGAATTTTCCTTTAATTTTAGATGCAAATATTTAATTGACAAAATCGAATTGATGGTTTAACATACACCATGTCAGCGTCATCGTTGGAGTGCAAAGTCATTTTGCCATTGCCAGCAATAAATAACGTAAGCAAACAACACTTCTAATGTGCTTATGAAGTGTGTTTTAAAATAAAGAATAATCAGGAATGTTTTAGGCAAATAACGAGTTTTAATTTGTGGGTGAAATAATCTCCTACGCTGTAAAGATAGCATAACTCCATTAATTACAATATGTTTATCTAATTATTGCCAAATTCACAAAAGTTAGAGCAGAGAGGGTATACACAGCACCAAAACTATGTTTTTTGCATAGAAAGGAAAGGTTTGACCTTTTCCATCAAAAACCCGAAAACCGGGTGGGTCCTCCTGTTGTTTGCCAAACGGACCATGCACACGACTTTGTATATTATTATAACTATTAAAAAGGGATACTAATAGTACATAGGTATGTTCTAAATTGGCTTATAATTCCTGGTGTTGTCTTCTTTTATTCGTACCGTGCTTACTAAATGGAACATTACCTGCCGGTAGTACTAGTGCACTACAATTTTCCCTCCTCTCCAAGCGTTTGTTACCAAGCTTGTTGTCCATTATGACGTCTTGATGAAAATTCTCAGATATTTTCGACGGTAAGTGTAATTACCGTCAAGTTTGCCAAAGAAAGCGGCGATTAGTAGATTTCTAATAGACAGCGTATTATTTGTCGTTTTATTAAGCATAAAATAATAGCAATGGTAGGTGTAACAAGGATTGTCATTCTTTGTATTGCATATTATTTGCATTTGCATCCAACTTCTACATTTACATTAACTGCGTTCCCCATTCTGTGACATTGTTATTTGATCGATCAAACATGTTTTCCAAACGAACTTTGAAAATTTTTGGAACATTTGTGAACATAATGGCATTTCTTAAAGTTTCACCATTTTTATTTGATCACTCAACATCCTTACTCTCTACCGGAAAGTCAAAATCACAGCAAATTGGTTGGCGATTGATGTCTCTGTACTGCTTTCTCCATGATTTTTATCACTGGGTTCAATTGTTTGCTACATTGGCGAGTCCAAAAGAAAGGGAAGATTTGTCAAAATTAATGCTCTACGTATTGTTTTCCACCGGATTTGTTTTTTCTGTCACTTGCTTCTACAATTTGTACAGGAAAAGGGACATCATGGCTGCTTTTCTAAACGAACTCATAAGTTTAGACGAAGAATTCGAAAGTTAGTAAAATTCTATTCTATAATAGTAACCATTCTACTACAGTAATTGTTTTAGGACGGGCCATTTAAATGGATCTATTAGCAAAGGTAGCATACAGATATTGGTTGAAACAAGTTAACTAATTCAATTTATTCAGTAGACATTCTAGACATCATAGATGGCTTTATTATGTATAAAACATTATGAATTATTAGAAAAAAACATTTCCTTGTTTTCGATGAAAATTCCAGAGAAGTTGAAAATTCAACCTTGTTCGAATATTATGAAAACTTCAAGAAAAATCACTCATATATCATGGATTGCAGCTGTGAAATTTATTATTTTAAAAAACCGGGAAAAATCTGAATCACCGAAAACCGGGCATATTTATGTACTTTTACTTTTCACAAAATTATACCTATGACCCATACTATCGGCCAATTTTGACCAAACTAGAGATTTCAATGTAACTTTGTACTGGCTTTCGATGGGTGAAAACAGTCTTGCTGTGAGGAACAGAAGATTAGCGTCAGGGTGCACTATGCAAATTAGGGTAGTAGCACTGTATACTTCAAGGTAAATCATAAAATGAGGGGCAATTTATTCGATGTGAGGATTTAGTATTTCAATCCTGTCAGTAAAATTTAAATAAGTTGTCCTTGCAAGTGGGAAACTATGAAGAATTATTATTCAGTACAGGTACATACTGGTTTTCATTTATTTCCTTGTTTTTCGAAGAAATGCAGCGTGGATCAGCCTGCAAGAAAAATCCATCACAGATCATAGATATTCTTGGATTGATGTATATAGGTGCGATGTTCAGCAATCCTATCCTTTTAACTGCAATGTCTCTAATGACATCTGAAGACCGTATTTCTATGCTGTGGCTACTGCCCAAATCCTATCAAACAGAATATATACTGTTTATATTTATGATTTTTGAATATTTTACTAAAGCCTGCATAATTGGAACTCCAGGATTCGTTTTGATTTGTAGCCAAATCTACATGGTCTTTGGAAAATACTGGATACAATTTCTTGGGTAAATAAATAAATAACCATATAAATCTATTGTAAATTTTTGCTACAAGTTGTCTTTTCTCATAGGACTCAAAAACCAAGAAACAGCATATTGAGTTTCAAGAAGCTCAATATTCTCAACTCTTACTTCAATGATTGCTATATAACTAGTTATTTTCCTATTTTGATAACACTGCTTGCATGGATGATTGTATTCCCATTATTTTCGTCCATTCGATTCTACGGGAAAATAAGCATGGCAATTTATGTCCTCAATCCTATTTCTGCATTTATGTGTTTCATAGTTTCAGCTGCCGTCCTCAGTCATGCCTCGCAAATTTATGAGCACTCCGTGAATTTTATAAGTCAAATGAATACTGTAGGTGGCAAAAGTGCTATTTTTCGTCGGGAAATAAAGGGCTTACGACGTTTTGGTATTAGAGTTGGAGTTTTACGTGGAATTAGATATTTATACATTTTCGCCTTTATTTATGCCGTTTCCAATTACACAGTTTCTTTACTAATTGCATTTCCGCCAAGTGCTTTTTGATAAAGTTGAAGTTTGAACTTTTTGACCAAATTGAAGTGAAATCTTATTTGCGATATTTACCTTTAATACTCTTTAACGCTTCATGTCCGTGCATTGGAACCAACGTAATTTTTATACTCATTTCCTAAGATTGCAGTTCCTGTTGTATTTGTATTAATGCTGGTTGCATACTTTCCTAAATGCCTCTGCTTTAGCCTCTTTCACTCTCACAGCAGTAACCACTTTTCAGTATCTTTAATCTATGCTCTATCAAGAAGACAAAACACCATTGCATCATTTTATGCTTTCAGAAACGTTTTTATGCGAATAGGTATACATAATTACCTGAAATACTACCTGTATAACTACGTTGAGTAGATTTATACCCATGCTCCATGTTTTTATGTATGTATGTAAATAGATTATTGCAATTGGTCAACCCATTTTTATAATGAAAAATCAAGGAAAACCAGAAAAGCCTTCATCCAAATGTTTTTGTTCTGGATATAACTGCTATAACATTAAAAAATCCTTAACTTTCGAAAAGTAAAAATATTTTACATGGTGCAAATTTTGTAATGGACGGTTTTTTGTTTAGTTTCTCTAGAAATGTTGTATGGACAGTATATGGCTTTTAATGGTTTTATGAGATTCTTCACCGTTGTATACGTATGATCTCTAATTGCACAGTAATTAAGCAGTAAAATTTTTTAAATACCATCATATGGGAGTCAGACTTCCGAAAGAGGTACTTTTCAAAAAAATCCGTCATCTATCGCCATAGTATATGCAGCAAACGTACAACTGCACACCTCTGTCAACAGTAAATAGCGCGCTTTTTCTGTTTTATTGCAAAATTGAAGTTCAGCCGCAGTGAAGAGTGGACCGTTGACTACTGCTGCAATTCAGGAAATCTGATTGTCAATTTTCACGTAATTTTCACACAATTTTCCCAATTGCCAATTGCTGATTCGTGAACAACCCATCCATTATAGTTGTTATTTGTAATTGGCATTTGTTAACAACTGTTTAATTACAATATAGTGCGAAGAATTTACAATTTTGTAATATGTTGTTGGTTTTTGTACAATTGTAGTTCTAACCCACGTTGTCAAGCCTAATTTGAGGAAGTAGAAAATCATCAAAGGAACTATGGACTTTACCATACGCAATGCAAATATCAATGGAAGTAACGAGCCTGGCTTGGAGAATGCATCTGTCACCGGAAATTCAGACTTTAGTATAACTGACCTTTTGAGAAGAAGAAATACAGATTTTACAGGCCAAAATTTGCACTTCAGTAGCAACTCAGCTTTGAGCTTCAGAACTCCATCTTTCAGTAGACATACAAATTTTAGAAATACTGGTTTTAGTTTAGAAACCCAAAATGTCCCTGGAAATACAAGTTTCAGATTTCGTACTTCACGTATCGGTGCAAACACGACAACATCAAAACCATCAACTAGGAGCAGCTATTTTTCACACAACTCTAGAATTGATGACAGCACCAGCAGCGACTCGGTTTTCAAAGTTCCTCGGCCGATAAGTTACAGTACTTCAACATCTCGTAATGTAACTTCAGCCTCATCATCAAGGACTAGTGTATCGAACAATTTGTCAAATAAAAATACCATTATGGGTAAGAAAACCATTTTAATAAAAATAATTTCAACAAAAGTGGATTTATTAAATGACAAGTTATTATTACTTAATCTAAATATAAACCGTAATTTGTGTTGGCAGCTGTTGTAGAAGGACGCGGACAAGCTCGTGGTGAAATTGGAATAGCATGCATGAACCTTAATACACCGAATTTAACTCTGTGTCAGTTTTCTGACACCCAAACCTATACCAAACTAATTGCTAAAATAAACATTTTCAGACCATATGAAGTTAGTGAAAAATTTCAAAAAATGTAGTCATTTTTTGAAAAATGAAGTAATAATCATTTTTATTTCTCAAAATACAGATTTTGCTGCCATCAACCTCGTGTGAGGGGAGTGGTACTCAGATGTATGTCCAGTTGGAGAAAGAAGTTTCGTACGCTACAGTTATTCCCATACAGCGCCGATTATTCAACGAGGTAAAAGGACTAGCCGGTATACAATCATTAGTCGCTGATGAATTTGGAACGATTGTACGTCTTGTGAGTCACAAATATTATTGCGTGGCTGCCGCAGCTGCCTTGTTGAAGTATGCCGAGCTCTTTCAAAATATTGTTTTTGCCACGAAATCACTCAAGATTGAATTTCAAGTTTCAGAGAAAACTTGTCTTATAGGTAGGTATTCGAATATTTTTTTGAAAGAGAGACTTTTAGGGAATACATTTTTCTACTACTTTATTGCATTGTTACAGATAGTGCAACCGCGCAACATTTGGAGTTGTTGATAAATAATCAGTACCAAAATTCAGCTCAATCGTTACTGGGAATTTTAAATACCTGCCGGACACCATTAGGAATTCGATTGCTGCGTATGAACATTCTGCAGCCCCCTTGCGATGTAAAATTAATCGACCAAAGATTAGATTGCGTTGAGGAGCTTATGAAAAATTCAACTCTCGTTTATGGACTTCAGGTTTCAAACACCAAAAAATTTTATCCCTAAATGAAACTTTGTTAAGTTAGTACTACTAAAGTTCACAAACTTTTGATTTTATCCTATTAGAAATCTCTGAGCCGGTTGCCTGTGGACCTAGACCTTGTTATCGCAACTATGGTCCAGATACCTAAAGTTGATAATGTGCGAATTCTTGAACAACGAATTAATTATATTATTGCGTTGAAACATACATTACAACTTTCACCCTTTTTTCTCAACGATTTGGAAAATGTAGAGAACGAGTACTTGAAATCGCTTCGTGTTGTAAGACAATGTTTTGTTTACATATTATATATTGGTTCTAGAGCATTAACACAAAATGCAAATTTTTTTGGTTACATCTACATTAATAAGTACTAGATGATTAATATGTCAAGAATGTCAACCTAATTGCCTCTTGAATTTTGCATTTAGGTATTCGAAAATCCGACTCACGCAGTAATCTTAGAGAAAATCAATACTGTTCTCAGTGAAGAGTCATTTGTTCAGAAAGGGACAGTTAACATGAGACGGCAGCGTTGCAATGCAATCAAACCTGGGATAAACGGAATCTTAGATATAGCGCGCTCAGCCTACGATGAGCTTATGGCTGATGTGACATGTATAGTTGTAATATATTTTTCTACAATCATTTTCATATGTATTACTGTGAACAAAAATATGTTGACTGTTCTTTTCTTTCAAACAATTAGGCTATATAGCGGAGTTGAGTGAGCACTATAATATGGTAATACGGTTAGCTGAGAACAGTAGTAGAGGACATTACCTTCAGGCCACCATATCAAGCCGTGGAGAAACTTCACCAACACTGCCAGATGAATTTTTACAGGTAGATTTACCAGAACTTATGGTGTAAATACAAAATGCTTGCATAGGATACTGGGATTTTTATCTTCCCAAGTGAGGCAAATCAACAGTTTTTTCCAAAATAGAGTTTGGGACGCGAATTCCCAGTAAGGGTCAGGGGAAGAAGGGGTTGTTAGGGGTAACGTTGACCTTTACGTTCAGTAATTTGAAGTTCACGTCCCAAACTCTATTTTGAAATGCCCCATGTAAAAATCGCTATTTTCCTCTCATTATAAAATAAAATCCCAATAACTATAGAAACTCATTGGTGTAAATATTAATAACTTGCCACCCCCAGTCACTTGAAAAAATTGTAAATAACTGAATTGTATTTTTATGTTTAGGTTCGGAAGCATGGAAACATAATATCCTTCACAACGGAAGACCTTTTAGGATTCAAAGTGCGTATCCATGACATGACAAAGGAAATTCAAAACATTACTTCCATGTAACACAATTTATATCGTTTTCTTGCAAAAACTTCTTGGCAAATAACGGTGGAAAACGATAAAAACAATGAAATTTATAATTTATTGTATTGCAGTATGATAACCGAACTAATTGCTAGAATTCGGGGACATGTTGGAGTCTTATTCCATGTTAGCGACGCTATTGCTAATTTGGACTTGGTATGTTCCCTCGCTAATTATTCTCTTATTTTGGGGCCACGAGGTACAAGACCAAAATTTTCCGACACCTACACTTCTATAATTAACGGCAGACACCCAATATTGGATTGGTTATCCAGCAATCCAATTGTTCCAAATGGTGTTGTAAGTATCTCAATGTGTTTTAGAGATAAATAAATATTTCGAAAATATTTGATTTGTTGAGAAATAAGTTTTGTTTTTAGTTTCTTTCTCAGGACACAAATTTTATGTTGATAACCGGTCCCAACATGAGTGGCAAGACCACTTATCTTAAGCAAGTGGCATCTTTGCAGCTTCTTTCTCAAGTACGGCCTATCTTTTCTTACATTATTAGTTTATTTAGGTTGTTTATGATACAAACAACTGAAACAACCATTAGTGATAGTGATTTGAAACTATAATGCCTCATTTAACTTTGATTTTAAACTGCACACTAAACTGACAAATAAGTAGTTTTAATTTTACTATAAATACTTTGAAGGTGGGATGTTACATTCCTGCTGAATCTGCTACTGTTCGGGTTGTAAACAGCTTGTTTTCTCGTCTTGGCACTGGAGATTGTTTCGAAAGTAATGCTTCAGCGTTTACACTTGAGGTGCGTTACAATGTACTTGCCATGTCCATAAATTCGTGCTTCTTTTAGTTTTCGTACAACAATGATGTATTAAATTCTGCATATTAAAATTCAATAGATGAGTGAAATGAGCTACATCCTGAAAAATTTAACGGACAACTGCCTGGTGATAATTGATGAATTATGCCGGTCAACTTCTGTGGAAGAAGGAACGTCTATGTCGTTTGCCATTGCAGAAGCACTTATTAAATCGAAAGCATTTGTGTTATTTGCGACTCATCACTTATTCCTCACTAGACTAGAGTCCATGTACCTCAATGTTCTTAAGTTAGCTTTATTTATACGCAGTTATATATTTAAACATAGATAATAGCCAATAAGAGCTATGAAAATAATGCGATTCTTAATTATTGCTATATGCATTCTTTTTGAATTCGTTTATCTAGCTATAAAATGGAAACACAGGAAGTACAGGTGGAGACTACCTTAGAGAGAGCAAATAGATCTCATTTCGACAAATGTAGCTTGAAAAACACATACACTATTCAACGAGGAGTCACTAACATCGAATACTACGGATTGAAGCTAGCTAACAGTTCATCATACCCTAAAGAAGTAGTAGACGACGCCAGGGAAATTGCCAACAAAATTATTGAACAAAGACAAGTAAAGCTTCACTTTAAATTTACTGTTAACGTTAATTTCTAATATATATGTACACAGCAAGTTAAAGAACTAGTTTGTTTCTACATTAAATATAATTTTATTGTTTGCAGGCACCAGCAAACAGTACCAATGAAATAGAACGGAAACCAACAAGACGGTCTTTATTTCTACTTACTCAGCAACTTATTCTCGCAGCCGAGACCCTGAAATCAGCGGATACAGAGACTATGCGAACTTATTTAAAGACTTTACAACAAGACTTTTTAAAAAACATGTGTTCACCCAACGAAGTTCAAACCAACTTGGTCAGTTCAGTCAATGAAAATGAAGACGACTCCAGTATGACTTCTTAAACCGGCGTAGCGGCGTATTTTTACTGAATGTTTCAATGTTAGTTTTTAGATTAAGTTACTGAATTTTAATTTCAATATCTGCGTTTGTCATACAGAATGTTTTTCCAATATAATTTGGCTGTTCAATAATTACATTATTATTCAAATAAGGAGTTTCAGTCATTAATACGTAATAGTAGTAAATAAATAATCTCCTAAAAAAATTCTTTTAGCATATTTCTGAACTGTATTCTAGGATGCCTAAATGTTTTTTTTAAATTTGTCGTTACAGAAATCAAATCACTATAATATATGTTTGATGTTGGCGAAATGTATTTGATTAGAAATGAAAAACTTACAATAAAGACATTTTAATCTTATTTCGGGGGCTGACTTACATTATTGACCAGTTTCTTAAATCATATTTCGATTGCAGTACTAGTGCATCATGCATATATTTTGGGGTATTTAGGAATATGTTGCTTAACTTTGCGCACTGTCAGTCACTAAAAGATATAGTACCTAAGCGAATTCTTTGACATTATTTTAGGAACTAGTAATAAGCAAAAGTTTTATGAATACCAGACCAAGCCAAGCAAGTTAATACATTCTTCGATTTCACAGAGTATTTGTAAAAATAATTTTATTGATTCCTTTGGATTATGTATACGAAATATAAATATATTCTTTTACAATATGTCAATTCAATTGATTAAGTTCAAAGAATATTCTAACATTAATTACTATTAATATTAAATAATCTATATAATTAACACAAATTCTAATTAATTGCCTTTAAGATTACAAATCCTTTGGTACTGATTGCCTCATTTCCCGTGTAGCACTTACAATTAAGCATTTAAAGCTCCTTATAGTATAGTGCAGTATATTCAATAACACATAGCATAACAGCATACTTTAAATTAAAACCAAATTATTAAATTCATTTATATTAATGGATTTCCCCCTCTGATCTTCAAAAACGTAATAACTAGACTCTTGGTCTACGTAGAGAGCCAAAAGACTTCTAGAGAACGAATTTGCTTCCCAATTAAAAGGGCCAACGTAGAATTTCTGGACAGTGCTGAATTGGTGTCTAAACAGAGCTACAGTGTCGTTAATTTCATAGCCGGGTTCCCAAGTAACAACCAGGACTCTTGGTTTAATTGTCATCAATACTGTTGTTACATTTAAAAATGAGCACTTGTCTAATATGAGTGTATCCACTAAAGTGACATCATCGTCGGTATTTTGTATGTTTACAGGTCCTCCAAACTTCAATCGTTTAACTGACTGGGGTATCCATTTCAGATCCAAAGAAATGGTAGAATTGGAGTACAAACTATTACAAACGTGGATATTGGTTAAATTGCGGCAGTTTCGGAAATGATAAATTATGAATAAATTATCAATTTCGGTTAACTTTAAAGATGTTAGGTTTGATAAATATATTGACTGAGTACAAGAAATTTCGGTACCCCTAACGTTAGATCCGCTTATACTAAGTTTCTCTATTTCTCTGGGTAAAGATGCTAAATCTATAGTAGAACTTTGGAAGTTTAGTTCTTTAATTTTAATTTTCGTTTTCTCTGTCAGTGGGACATCTACTAAATTAAGCTTATTTATATTTCCCTTTGCTACTCCCCAACCCTGAACACGACATTCTTTTAAGTCTAGCTCATCGGCCTTGATACAATTTAAGTTCAAACCAATGGAAGATTCTTCCTCTGAGCTATGAATGAGAATATTTTCGGCTTTTTTGAAGTCAATGTAGTCATTTAAGTGACAATGCTCCATTTCCTTCTCGTCACGACAAAATGTAACATACTCTAGTTGTAATTCAACTGGCGAGATGGATATTCCATCCTTAATGCTAGCTTTACAATTTCTGATACGTAATTTCTCTATATTCTGAAGCTCGTACAAAGGCACAATAACTTCAAATGCAAAACAGTCGATGATTAACTTTTTGAGTGGCAAATCTTTTATCCAAGGACCAATATCGAATTCCATCGACTCTCTGTCATTTCTCACTATCATGTTATGGAATTCCAACTCTTCGATAAGGTTTCCTTGCTGCTGAAAAAAGTTCGTCATTTCAGCAGTAGTCCAACCGTCCTTTAGGTCCCAGCTACTAAAACTGAATGAAGTGAAAGGCACATTTGTTCCACATTCCTTAAACGTTTCATTGAACATTTCAGGTGTTGCTGTTTTTCGAGTATTTTGACTTGAACGATGAAAAACAACTTTCGACCGCTTTCGTAGTAAGGGTTCAGAAACGTCGCTCCATTTTCGACAAACAAGGCGACAGCTTTTGATGTCTTTGAGATTGAGAAAGCCAAAAACCACCTTCACGATCTAAAAAATTATATGCAAAATTAATATTATCATAACTACTGCACACTTATATATTTACAAAAATGAATTTGCTTATTTTGGACTTAATTATTGTAAAACTAGTAATATATCATTCGTTTACCAGACATTGGGTTCAACCTGAAATTTATATTTTTTATAAGAAATAATTACCATGTCGATTTGCATCGGGTTTCTGTTTTGACCAGGGGAAAACCATGAATTTCCACCTTCTGAGTCATCAAATATTTGGATAGTCTTCAGGATCTTTATTCCTGCTGCTAAATCCCGTTTACTGAGAAGATCGTATATTCCTCCTTTTACTTCCAAGGGAGTTACTTTCCTATCCTAAAATTGAAAATCAAAACTGTCATGGTCAAGCATAAATATAAGTAAAATAATTTACACATTAGTCAAACAATCAATGAAATTCGATTAAAATTGAAATTGCACGACACTAGTGTTGAAATTCCCAATATACTGAATACTGACTTTGAGTTTAGCCTATAATAAAATAACAAACCAGATTTTCTTTTTCAGTCGCAGTGATGTACTCCAGTTCATACAGACGACTCAAAACTGACTGCAAAATGCCACTTTCCATTTTGTATCACAAATAAGTTTCTGTCGTCACTGTTCACTTTCAAAAATAACAACAGATATTGAATTTAATGATGAATTTGTTGAAAGACCTGAAATAAATATCTTCAGAACCCTTTCAATATGCTACTGCCAAATAAAACTCACTGGGCAGTATAGTACGAGCAGAAGAGCAGAACATAACCAAACCGAACGAACCTCTGCATTCACAAGCAAGAATTCGTTCTTGTTTCTCCTTGCCCCTGCAGTACCAGCAATTTCGAGGATTTCAATCTGCCCTAAAAAAGCTTTTACCAGTTCTCTATGTATGAGTTTTGCCCATTCTTGGTTGTGTTATATGAGATCCTGTAATGATTACAATAGCCAAGAATATATAGATTAAATGTTGGGGTCTTTTTGACTCCGCAAATCCAGTATTATTAAGCTAAGCATGTTTTCAAGAAAGTTTTGGATAAGGATAAGTACATTTTACACTTGATTTTATTCATAATTTGCAGATCTGTACATTATTAACACAAGTTTATTCTATTATTAATATTACTTTTATTCTTATACAATTTAACAATAAATTTTATTTGCAATTTGTCCATATACGTTATTTATAAGATGATCAAGACAAACGTATTCAATTAGTATTTTATGTTGGTACAGAATTAGTTAGAAATTATGTAGTGAGTTAACCAAGGAAGTCCACATTACTACATGACGAAAGTAGGTATATCAATCCGTTTTATTTTCATTTACGTTTACGGATGATCAAAAGTGTGAATTAAAAATTGGCGTAAAACAAAAAGCTTTTAAAACGAAATTGCGAAAGTGTTTCGCGAAAAGTTCAGTGTACAAAACCACACCACCGGCATTTTCAATTTCTTTTAATTCCATTAGTATCCCCACTTCTTTTTGCGTTCTGAAAAAAATAAAATGTAGATTTCAATTTATCAGGCCATATAAATCATAATAACGTATGAATTTGATACTATACGGTATATGGATTGTAATTTGAAATTTGATTATCTTTGTAAACAAACCTTCTTCTTCTTTAATTTTTATCTCTTCGATTTCTTTGGGAGATGGTTTAAGAACTAGAGCCCATCCTATTTGTGGTTTCAGGGTGCATTTCTCCTCTTCAGTTTCCAATACATCAACAGCCATGTGTCCAGCAAGCAATACACTGTGGTACTCGGTTTGGTCTAAGTCAATGATTTTTACGTCAGCCTCTACAACACCAGACGGAACTTTAGATAAATCCACGTAAGGCCAAGGTTCCTTTGGATCTTTTTCTCTCTGGAACCACATATTATCTGTGGCTTGCCAGTTTCCATCAATATCATAAACACAGAATACTGAAATCCAGCCAGAGAGATAAGTCGGCCCCGAACCGCCACCTTCTTCATGACAAATCTTTTGCCAAAAGTCTAAATCCACTTTTCCCTTCTTTACGTTGACGAATTGCTGGATAATGGGTTCCAGTAAGTTAAACCATTTTTCTAAATCATATGATTTCAACTTCTCTAATCGTTGCAAGATGCTTTGCCAATCTTCCAAAGTTCCTTCTAATGTTATCCAGGGAATTCCACAACAAAGGCAGCAAGTGTAATCGAAATATTTTTTCATGGCCGCCATAAATACTGCTCCACATGCAATTAAGTCGTCCTTTTTTGTCGTTGTGAAATTCGGGAGAATCCACGATTTCATTTCCTTGTCCACTAAATTTTCATCAATCTTTTCCGTCATTAACGCCACAAATAAATCGTACGGAGCATTGCGAAGAGTTCCAGCAATGGTGACGACCAATTCCTTCTTGCCTTCAAAACTGACAAATTGCTTTCGATATTTTTCGGAGTTTGCATTGATGTAAAATGAGAATTGAGTTATAATTGCAGTCCAAATATCGTCAGGCCGTATCACTAAGTTATAATGACTATTATAGCACTCCACAACGGTGTTAACGAAACCGTTAGTGTGACTAGCTCTGGTGGTTGACGAAAACTCTGTACCCTGCAGGAATTCAGTACAATAATTTTTGTCGTAAAGTTTCAACTGTGAAACCAAATTTTTATTCCCAGTAGAAATTTCTCCATTGCTTAGACTTTTATATGATTCGGGAGTTTTATTTGAAACCCGAAATTTAGTAGCACCGGTAGTTTCCATTTTAGTCTTCTTCAATAAATCACGAATAAATGACATTTAATTTCGAATATGTATTTATCGCAGTAAACTAACATTCAAATTAGTATAGTCTGGACTACAAGGAAAACTCTGAAATAGTGAAGAGCTGAATAAACGACTCGACTCGAAGCTATTAATTGAATGACAGTATTTATCTACAGTAGAGCTTTAGTTATAATATATGTAGAGTGTTTACAGTCTTACTAACTTTGACAGCAGAGGAGGGCACAAACGATTTGACATTAACCGGCCGTAGTGAACATAAAAAGCTGTGGATATTTTGGATTTATGTTTTATGAAATTCTTTATTTAAGAAAGGATGTAATCTATATAATCTCTCGATCTATACGGTCGGTTGAGCAATGCAGTTCCGTTCTGCTGGCTGCATTTTGGAATTACATTGCAGTGTTCAACACAGTTGGTTTCAATGTTTCACAAATGCATCTTTTCTGTTTGTTAGGTGGTAAAATTTGTTTTATATTATACAGGTTATGTAATTTATATAATCAAATTGAGTCCAACCAAAAATCAAATCAGGTATATTTTATCTGCCATGTACGTTTTCGGATAATTTTACAATTCATTCAATCCCAAGCAAAAATAGTTGCGTTTCATAATATTGTTTCTGAAACCTTTAACTGTATATTGTTCTATAACAATGGTATAAGTTCGAAAATTTTTGTTATGAACAATGAAATTATTGAAACAGTAATAGAAACCATTAATAATGTTAACAATAAGATATTTTCCTTAAATATTATTGGAAATAAAGTTCAGAAGCATTTAGAATCAGACACATTTAAGAAAATCTTAGAATATTTACTAAAAATGCACTTGAAGGAGTATACTTAAATATTCGTATGAAAAGACTTTACTCTGTGATTGTGAAAGCCTACCGAAAACCATACGTTCACATTAGAGTCTTAGCGATTCTACCTAACTTTATTTTAGGGTTCCCCTAACGTAACTCTTTTAGGTGAATTTCGTAAAGTTAGGCTTAGGTGACACCAAGCAGTTTGCGATCCAATTTTAATACTTGAAATTTTAGTTTACCAACTTAAGTTTACCTCAATCAAAATTTTATAACTTTTTGGTAACTAATTTAAATTAAAAGCGAAGCTTACGCTTTCATTTCACATTATCGCAATAACTTAGCTTTCACACGAAAATCGTTTACATTTAGTCTTGCAACTGGCGAATTGTCACTCCATTACATTGTCATCTGTTCGTAAAGGATAGATTGCAATGTTGATTTAAAAGTGATTTTTTGAATTTTGGAAATGTTACCTGGTACTTTTTGTTATCACTATTTCGATTTTCAATCCGTAGCTGTGTTTTTTGAAACAATTTACTCCCTTTTATCCGAGAAAATGAGGTGAATTTGTTTTTGTTTTGCAATGAGCACGAGGTAAGTAGCGACGCAACTATCAAACGTAGCGCAGGGATTCTTAGGTAACCTAAGAGTGATTCCTTGACGTAAGCGTAAGATTTTCGCGTAATGGGGAGGAGTTTAACCTAAGAGAGTTACGTTAGGGGAACCCTAAAATAAAGTTAGGTAGAATCGCTAAGACTCTATTAATGCAATTTAACGGAGACAGTTCATAATGTGAATGTGGTTCTTGTGTAGATTATAATAAATATTAAAATAAAGAATACCTTTCAGTTTGTCACTTTTCACTGTGCCCACCTCTGCCTTTACCTATACAAAAGCTATGACTCAGACAAATGATTCATATTGTAATCTCTGTATTTGTGCCAATGCATTACGTATCTACTATCTACTTATTTCGTTGAATATTCCAAGGACAGTAACTACCACGTAAGGCGAACGTTGCAAATGTTCATAATATTCGTGTAGTTATATTTCTTTCCTGGTCTGTGCAAATTTCCCTCTTTCCAAGTCTTGCGATTGCGATGTTCTCTTTGGCTTATTTGCAGCTTTACTAACAAATAATAGAATAGGTACATAACCTGTAGCACGGTTATACTGCATTTTATGGCTTCATTACTACAATAATGAATATATAATTTAATAATGTAATACTTTTATTTGTTTATTTAATGGTTGGTTACCATGTAATACACAGCTGAAGTAAAGTTGAGATGAAAAATTTTTCTATGCTATAAGGTATAAAACTTCAGATATATAGTAGCAGCGAAAGCGTCCCCACAAAAGCATGGGTGATTGTGAACATTCAGTTTTATTAGGGTAACCATTTGACATATAATATTCAAAATGCTTTATCACTTTTGATCAAAAATTTTAATGTAAAGGAATAATATAGAATACTTAATTATTGATTATTACCGTCTTCTTTTTGAGAACTAAGGGCATTAGGGCGATGAAAGAGTGTCAAGATTTGTCTTTCATGGCACAGTCATTATTGAATAGGTCTTCTAATTACTGGGCTAAAAAAGGTTGGCAAAAGTATCTAAACCCAAAATCTTCTTGTCATCTCAGGAATGTCACACTAAACTTAACTGTCACTCACCTTAAAGTATATTGCGCCTAGAAGTCGCCAACAAAAAGGGTTAGAATCCACATTATTGTGTTCAGTATAACAGTTTTCATTAAAAAATGTACAATAAGAAGTTAGAATCTTTTATATATACTAAGCTACTGGCTTTATAACTTTACGGCCGAATCTTGCCCCTATTTAAGAAACTGATTACCCTTAAATTCAATGATTTCTGAAAAGACTTTGCAACGTCATGGATTATTTGTCAGCATCTATGCATTTCTTAAATTGTCTCCATTTTGTTGGGACTGGGATCACCCCACTAAAAGACTTTACATTGGAAAAAGTAAAATCCAACGATTCGTCTGGAAAGTTATTGCCTGTCGCATTTTCTTCTGCCTTTTATACGAATGGACACAGTTATTCATCATAGTTTCCAGCAAGATGGAAAGACAAAATGTGTCAGTAATGACTTTGACATTTCTATTCGCAATTGGATATCTTTGGAATGCAAACAGTCATTTCAGTTTGCTCAGCAAAACCGAAAATTTTGTTTCGTTTTTCAACGAACTTTTAAAAATTGATTCAATATTAGAAGGTCTCTTTTCCCTTCATCTATAAATTTATTTTAATAAAAACAGTAATGTAGAATTTTTGTACCAATTTGAACATGACTGCGTTTTTCAAATTGGGGTTTCCCCCAAATAAAGTACATCCAAAATCATATAAATTATCAGGATCACTTTATTACATAAATTATGACACTTTTTTTTTACTAATTTTAAGAAAATTATCTAGGTACTTTGTGTATGCATATTAAAATGCGTAAAGTTCCGAAAATGTCAATGAAAATTTTGTACTATCCCGATTGAAATATTGCGTTGAAAATTATTTTAAATATTTTTTTATAATCATTCAATAATGTAAGGTTTTTGTGATGTTTCAATATGTTTCTAGAGTTTTATTATTTTTATTGCACAGGTGAGCACTCTCACAGCAATCCTTTTAAATCTTCGGCAGCTAAGCTCTTGGATGTACTAATAACCTTCAATATGATAACGACGGTTGAAGCTGCAGTGTTTCTGATAGTACTTGTTGCAATAATGTATAAAGAAAGAATATCGATAACGTGGCTTCTACCGGAATCCTTAAAAACAGAAAAAATGTTAATGGTATTTATTCCTATTGAACTTATCCAATTCCTTGGTTTTATTGGTCTATCTGTCTCCTTAATATCGTACGTCCAGTTTTACATACTCGTGATACCGTATTGGATTAAAAGGCTAAGGTAACAACGTACGAATTAATCAACTTTATATTACCCCTTACTAATAATCATATACTAGATAATAATCACTGCATAATCAATATTACGTTAACAGTAGTAACTCTTAAAAATGCATACCTTGTTTTCAGCGGAGGAGAAAAGAGTTTAAAAACAAGAATTTCGTGGTTCCGTAAATTGAGCATTTTGAATGCCCATTTCAATCACGCGTATACGGAACAGTATTTCCCAGTTTTCTTTTTGCTTCTTGGGTTATTTCTTGTCTTCCCTTTATTTGCTTCTATTCGACTCTACGGAAAAACTGATTTCATTTTGTATCTTTTAAACCCTATATGTGTCATTGGTAGTGTCATAGTTTCTACTGCAATACTTTCGTCGGCCTCACAAGTCTATGAGAAGTCAGTGGTACTGCTAGAAAAACTGAAGACAACTTCTAACAGGGATCCTGTCATCCGGAGGGAAATAAAAAGTCTTCGTAGATTTGGGATTCGGGTCGGAATGCTGAGGGCAGTAAGATATGTGTACATTTTTGCATTTATTCTTGCAGTATCTAATTACACAATGACTTTATTGATTGCTCTTCCTTCGTCAGCAATTTAGCTTGACTCTATTTTTATGCTCTTTAGAACTAATTTCATTAATATTGGACCCACAACAGAAATTTTAAAAAGTTTCTTAACTTCCTTTTATTTCGATAATGGGACAATTATGATCCGGGCAATTATGATGATTATGATTGATTTGTAAGCTTGACTTAATTGACTGCATGTCCTATAATTCGTGATTAGGTGTAATTATTGTATGTTAAATGACAGAATGACAAAAGAGCGTACACCCAAAATCAAATTGTCATCTATAATATTGTCACGTAATCATTATTGATGCAAATTCAGTCTGTTTGAGTTTGACATGTAAATAATCCCTCAAAATAAATAGTGTCTTTATACTCTTAGTCTTAATAGTGTGGGTGCTATACTTCAGCACCCGTCCATTCTCACCATATACTATAGCACCAGTCCATTCACCTTGGGATTTGAGAAAGTCAGTTGATTGGGATTGGCGGCAGAGAGTGTCGTAAAAGAGGGCGGTCGAACCATTATCTCTTGGTTTTAGCTTCGGTTTTCGTGGTCACTTCTGCTTTGCTGCATCTTGACCTTTATGTTTGGTTGGAGAAGGAGTTTGTTTGAGTAGCAAGACGAGAGAGACTGACTTCGAGAGGACCCCGAGTAACATCTCCTTTTTCTAGTGTGAGATACTTGACTTGGGTATTCAATTAGATTTTTGTATTTGTATTCATTTCAACTCTTCAATTCGGAATTTGATATTTTGTTGTGTGCAATTAAGTAACACGTAAATAAATTAATAATTATTCTGAGCACATAAACTCAATTTACCACTTGACAAGTAATCATATTTATCTCCCTCTGAGTGCTACATACACGCTAGGATAGGCGTAAAGTTTCCCCATCTGAAGTCATCCTAACATTGGAACCATTTCCCCAGATAGGAAGGCCCAGAACCACCAACATCAGTACCATCATATTCTATATATATAACCAAGATAATTATCTATATCCGAGATACAATATTATATATATATATCCGAGAAGATCAGGTCAAGTTCTAACCGCTGCCTTTCTGCACTGTTTGGTATTAAGGTACTGTAATTATTCGCATTTTTGCAAAAACAAATACTACTTTTATGTGGACAGTGTTTCTGCAAAGACAAAATATAAAATATATTCTCTTAACTAAATCAAAAGTAATGTCAGCTGTAGAGTGTGGTATTGCTTGAAAAATTGTATGTATTTTCTTTAACTGCAAAATCAAATACCAAATACATGTTTTGTATTTGCTAAAAGTTTGCAAAGTTCAGTTTGCCATTTAACATAGGTATACATATTTGTGTGTCTTATGTGTTTAGTGTGATCCTAAGCAAAAGTAAAACAATATTACTCAACTCTTTTTATTCAAAATTCAATACCAAAGTCTCTAAATCACAGTGTTCGTGATTTTTCCTTTCACATTTAATTCAAACAATACCAAATGGTACAGAACAGGTCTCTTACATGCCAAGTTAGAGTAAAAATTAGTTTACTTCTAGGGTAAACTAAATAATTGTCAAGTGTAAATCTACAATCAAGTACAAAATTTAATTCTCTCATGGCGTATGATTAAATGCCAATTATTTTATCGTCAGTACACCATTTCTTTTCGATGAAGTAAACATCTGTTTTTCATTTCCCTATAATTCAAGTTTATGAATGAAAGTAAATATCTAAGTACCAATTAAAATCATTCCCATTCAATTAAATTACGTACATTACGTCATTTCTTTTGTTCCTTTGTTTGATACGTGAGGAAGTACAGAATGTACGTTGAGTAGGTATATAATTATACCAGTGTAACTGTAATTCAGATGCAAACCTACCTAAATAATCATATTACGAAGTATATGCTAATCTTTATTATTTGTATCTAGCTAATACCTATTTGCTTGTTTGAGTTCACCTGGACTAACACGATTACCGTTGACATACGACGTTCTACGTAAATCCTTTGTGCTTACTAAATCTTATTGCTTAATCCAGTCCTAACTACAACAAAGGTATGCAACAGCAAAAGTATATACTCTCTTGTTCTTTCTATTATCCATTTCTAAGCCGAAACTTCTTTACAGTTTTCTTATCTATGTGCAATATTGTACCTTTTCTTCACGAATTCCAATATTTTGTGCCCGAGGCAATTCAATTCAAGTACAGTATTTTATATACCGAGTACTCATTTGTAGTACACTACTATTGCAGTAGTATTTTCTTTTATGCATTTAACGCATTGTATTGTAATTACAGTCTAAACTAAAGGTATGCAAAAGTAAATTACAATTATCTCTCCCTATTACTACTTTACAGGTCGGCACTTTTCTATTCTACATATGTCTATTGTTACCACTATTCCTTTCTTCTACAAATTCATATACTTACTGCGTAACGGTATTCAACGAAATAGTAGCTTTTCTACTAACAGTATAAAGTATGACAGACTTGTACCTATCTGCTATTCTTACTCCATTATGGCGGTAACATTAACAAGGTGTAGAATTTATACAAGTATGTTAAATCTAACCTGTCTTTTTAAGATTTCCAATACCTACAAACCACCGTAACTATTAAATATAAATTGGTGCATTAGCTTCTCATAAACATATGTTCTCTAAAGGCAACTTCAAGTCAAATTTAAATTAATAGTAGACCTTTTGTCTATCTAATCTACATTTATATCAATTCAAATTCTCATTAAATGTCTAAGCCTTGTTAAATACAAGCATTAAAAGAAATATTCTTTGTTTCAATCAGTACAATAATACAAAGCATCGTAGCTTAAGCCATATGTCTCATTCATGCATATGCATTTTAAATATTCATTCGTTTATCTCAGTAAATAAATACTTATGCTTATGGTACCGCCCATCATATACAGACGCTCAAGTCTCTACATATTGTTCTCTTCATAGAACTTCAATTATTACAAAACTAAAAGCAACTTATACAGTTCTTTTGTCTAAATATTAAGTAGCACAGTACTACTACCCAACTTTGTCAATTTAATAGTATTCAATAATTTTCAATTGTCATATTACAATTTTAACTCAATTATGTCCCATTCCTCAATAATGGAGGAAATTCAGTCGCCACCTTCAGTGAATACTGAGACGATTTATTCAAATAATAATCACCAAGAAGTGTATCCTCTAATACAGAGACAAACAGGAATTAATAGAGTGCTGCGCGGTTGTTCACTCATAATCAAAGATTCCAAAATACCCTGTTTAATAGATAATGGCGCTAGCATTTCTGCTATCAGTCCCACTATGGCATATAGACTACGCAATCATAAAATACCTGATTTAGTTCACAAATTCTTCAAAGTAAAACCTTTTTACGTTCGTTTAACTATAACCAAAGCTAAACTTATACCAATTACCAAATTAATTCAAATGCGCATCACTGTCGATGAAAATGAACCACTACTCTGGCAATTTTATATTGTACCTGGTTTAAGTAACTGTCTAACTCTAGGAGTAGATTGGCTGCGCGCACAGCAAGTACGTTCACACAAACCTAAAGACATTTATGATAACTCAATAGATGTGATTGAGCATAATTCACGTGAAATTATGCTATCAATCACCAATTCACCTAAGTCTATAAACCTATCTTCAGAGAATATCGATTCTGTAAGCGCAGAATCTCTAAAACCCATTTCTTCACATCACTTACGAGAGGAGCGAAAGTCTCCATCCACAAATCTTCAAACTACATTATCATGTCCAAAATCTAACACTATAGAAGTGGATGTCATTCCACCTTCTTTAATACATAGTCCACCTATCATTGAAGTCGATAATAATGTTTCGTCGCCAAGCGCGCGTCCAGATACATCTGTTCCTTCACAACAATCTCAAATTATTACTTTACCACACTGTACGGAGACAGTGAAATCACACCAACCCAATAATAGTCCTCAATCAAGTACACCAATAGTATTTGACAATAAAAATTCTCAAGCCGCTCAAATTACCAAAGACGAGCGCATTAGTATTTCACAGTCTTCTACCGCATCGCAGCATGCAGTTCGATCAAGTTCTCAATCACAAAACGTTAACAGTTTTAACGAATGGCGCGATAATTTAATTAAGGAAATTTGCCAGTCCAAGACGTCCCAAACTTCAGTAAAGTCTTTGTCCTCTGTTGAACAAGTCACGGTAATTAATGACAAATTGCCAAACGCGCCCGCTTTAATTTCCAATCAAGACGAAATAAAACCCCTATCACGTAGTCGTGTTCGACATGATTCATCGGGATATGAATCATCTTTCTCTCACAATAGCAGTTTACTAAACCATGAATCTACTGAAAATATTTCAAACTGTCCACATAGTAACGCAAATCGTTCGCCCACTAGCGCGCCAGTAAAAGATAATTTACATGCTAATTCTTTGACACTGGAAAGTAAAATTATTCACCCAAATAGTTCACCCGAACTCAGTAAAACAATTCCTTATTTGAATTCACAGTACAGCACTCCAAATGCTGGAAATATCAAACAACTTCAAAACACTTCAAACTATAAAGATGCACATTTATTTTGGTTACAACAAATGCCGACGCATCTCATCAATGCATTAGAAACGCTTGAATTAAATAGTGGACCTTACCAACAGTACACTACCAATATAGCACGATTTTCCGCTGTTAGCGCACAACATATTCGTAAATTACAAAAAGCCAGACACCCACTAAATTTAAAATCAAAACCCGTTACGTTGTTTTACGATTTCACTTGGTTTGGAACACCCCCTGAAAATGATTATTTGAAATCCAATGCCACAGCAACAGTAACAATCCTAATCGACGACGTCCTCATTCAAAGTAGATTCCATGTAATTGAAGGTTTGCCATATGACGTCATCATTGGGGCAGATCTTATTAGTAAATTCAAAATTTCTCAAAATCCGGAAACCAATGAACTGACACTAAATACTCGATAAAGGATATTACTAATTTTTATAGCCACAAAAGTCGATTTAAAGTTTTTTTTATACCCACCAAAGTCGATTTAAATTTTCTACCCACCTAAGTCGATATTAATTCATCATTTTCTTTAAAGTCGCTCAAACCTTCGATTAAGTCTCTAATTATGTAAGTGCATTCTAATATTCACAGATTAATTTTCCAACTCGCAAGGACAATTTCGTTTGCTTACCCACTGACAGCGACGACTATACGGAAATCCTAACACTTCAAACAAATGGAGTTGAGTTTCCTTTATTCCTAACCTAAATCCTTCAATATTCATAAAGAACATTTTCTAAATACTTACAAGTACGATTTCTTCCCGCTAAGAATCGATTTTGCATTTCACTGTTTGTATCAAATACAACAGTAGCTTATAACTACTTCTAAACCGTAATTCAGTCCAACATACTGAATTAGTCGCTAAAATAACCCCAATGTGATTTACAACTTACAATTTCATTTACTACTCAGCGAATTACACTGAGTCAGACGCTCAAATATATCTTCTTGATATTTCACTAAATACGGTTAAAGTCAATCTGACACCGTTTGTTTCACAAATGCTTCTTCTTTAACGATCAAGCACAATAACCTTCTTAACGGAGCATTGTCAAAGTCAAACCTAAAATTTCTCTTTCTAAACATTGATAGAAATCGAGACATAAACGCTCCTTAATTGACAATCCACTACGACAACTTTAAAAGTTCTCTTTCTAAACATTGATAGAAATCGAGACATTAAACACTCCTTAATTGACAATCTACTACGAAAACTTTAAAACTTCTCTTTCTATTCGTAGAAATCGAGACACTTCAATTAAACCCTTATTAACTTTGAAAATGATTTTTGTTCTTACAAATACCTACCTTACCATCACCATTAAACCCATATCTTAACCTTACACTCAACTCCTCACCTTAGCTGCGTGGAGACTATTTTTGTGTATACATAAATTTCTAATGATCAAACCACTCCATTCTTCATGGCAGCGGATTATTTTTCTTCAAACCTACGAATAGAAAGGCTTATATTCATTAGGAGTATGAGTCAGATATAGTTAGTAAATAGGAATATTTTTCTCACTGTTTTTGCATGACAGTAATGTCAAAATTAAATATAGCAAGTAGTAAAATTGCATGACATGATTGTCATTTAGTAAAAATTAATATTAGATAATACGCATGAAAATAGTATCAAAGTAGCCATAAAATGTTGTACTAAATGCAGGACACATTTGTCAAAGTAAGTAGTACACTTATATAAGCGCATGCATAGAAATAGTTATTAGAATCTCTGTAATAATATATCAATATTATTCATTTGTCATATTAATTTGTTTTGAAATGCCAAGTCAAGTTTCACGAATATTTTTTGTCCACAGTCGCTCAAGTACTCCATTAATTAATAGTATTCTTTTCCTACAGACCACGTATCCTTTTTCTCCACCGACCAGGGGAATCAAGCGGGAGAAAGTTACCCCAGAGCGAAGCGGATGTGGGTGCTATACTTCAGCACCCGTCCATTCTCACCATATACTATAGCACCAGTCCATTCACCTTGGGATTTGAGAAAGTCAGTTGATTGGGATTGGCGGCAGAGAGTGTCGTAAAAGAGGGCGGTCGAACCATTATCTCTTGGTTTTAGCTTCGGTTTTCGTGGTCACTTCTGCTTTGCTGCATCTTGACCTTTATGTTTGGTTGGAGAAGGAGTTTGTTTGAGTAGCAAGACGAGAGAGACTGACTTCGAGAGGACCCCGAGTAACATCTCCTTTTTCTAGTGTGAGATACTTGACTTGGGTATTCAATTAGATTTTTGTATTTGTATTCATTTCAACTCTTCAATTCGGAATTTGATATTTTGTTGTGTGCAATTAAGTAACACGTAAATAAATTAATAATTATTCTGAGCACATAAACTCAATTTACCACTTGACAAGTAATCATATTTATCTCCCTCTGAGTGCTACATACACGCTAGGATAGGCGTAAAGTTTCCCCATCTGAAGTCATCCTAACATTGGAACCATTTCCCCAGATAGGAAGGCCCAGAACCACCAACATCAGTACCATCATATTCTATATATATAACCAAGATAATTATCTATATCCGAGATACAATATTATATATATATATCCGAGAATAGCATTAGCTTAGCAAATAAAAAGTATTCAGTTTAGGAACATGGGTGTTGCACGAATAAGCTACTGAATTACCAAATATTACTGCCCGGGTAAAATAATATACGGAACCTTACATTTTTGTGATAAGCATTTAAAGTAGAATTTCTTAGTTTGTATTAGGAATTAAATTATAATTATTTGTCTTCACAATAAAGTATTCAAAAAATACGCACATACATTATTGATACAAAACCAATGTTAAGCCCAACAGTCGCCAACAAAAAGTCTGAACTCGCGATCATTGTAACTTTTGTAACTCATAGTTTTAGCAGAAAATTTCATGAATTTCAAATTGTGAAGGTGTTCATTCTTCTTTATTTCATATTATGATTTCGAAGAAATCTTTGCAATATTACGGAATATTTGTTAGCACATTTGCATTTCTGAAACTGTCTCCACTCAGTTGGGATTGGGATCACCCTACAAAAAAGCTGTATATTGGAAAATGCAAAATCCAAAGATTTGTCTGGAGAGTTATTGCGTTGCGCAGTTTCGTTTGCGTTGTATACGAATGGATACAATTATCTCTCATAGTTTCCAGCAAAATGGAAAGACAAAATGTGCCCGTCATGACTTTGACATTTAAATTTGCAAACGGATATTTGTGGACAGCAAATAGTTATTTCAGCTTATTATGCAAAACCGAAAATCTTGTTTCTTTTTTCAATGAACTAATAAAATTTGATGCTGCATTAGAAGGTCAGTTTTCCATTAATTAATTCTCCAGTTTACTTAATTAAGCAATAAAACATAAATCAATATCAGTACTTACAAAATAAAAAGTTTATTACTAATATTTCAATTTTGTGTTGAAGATACAATTTGAAATATCGCAGTCAATATTTTTAAATGGTGACTAAAACGAAAGTAATTCGTAATATTCTAATATGGCTGTGGTATGTCTTTTTTGTATTGAGTGAATTGAACTTTTGTAACAGGTGAATACACTCACAAGAACAATAATTCTAAACCTTTCACTACAAAACTTTTGGAACTACTAGTAGTGGCCAATATGATAATGAGTGTTCAAAGTACACTACTTTTGACCACAGTAATTGGAATTATGTATAAGGAGAGGGTATCGATAACCTGGCTCCTACCAGATTCATTAAAAACGGAAAAAATGTTATTAGTATTTATTCCTACTGAGCTCGTGCAATATTTTGGCTTTGTTGGCGTTGGTATATCCTTAGTATCGTTCATTCAGTTTTACATGCTTGTGGCACCTTATTGGAGTAAAATTCTAAGGTAGGTCATCTACCGTCTACTTTGCTATATAATCTAAATTTGTCATAAAACTGAATATTTCATATTGATACCAATTTCATTTGCATTGCTTTCAGTGGAAAGCAAAAGAGTTTAAAGACGAGAATTTCATGGTTCCGGAAACTGAGTATTTTGAATGCCCATTTCAATCAAACGTTTACGGAGCAGTATTTTCCTGTTTTCTTTTCGCTTATGGGACTTTTTATTGTCTTCCCTTTATTTGCTTCTATTCGACTCTACGGAAAATCTGATTTCATTTTGTATCTTTTGAATCCTCTCAGCTTTATTTCTTGTCTCATAATTGTTATTGCAATACTTTCGTCGGCCTCACAAGTCTACGAGAAGTCAGTGGTACTGCTGGAAAAGCTGAAGACAACTTATAACCGTGATCCTGTCATACGGAGGGAAATAAAAAGTCTGCGTAGATTTGGCATTCGGGTCGGAATGTTGAGGGCAATAAAATATACGTACATTTTTGCATTTATTCTCGCAACATCTAACTACACAATGTCGTTATTAATTGCTGTTCCTTCGTCAGCAATTTAGACTGATTACGTTTTGAGATCATATTTGATTTTCAAACTGTTTATTTGTAATTTCAACTATTATATTAGTCCCGAATTTAAGAAATATGCCAGAAAGATATTTTATCTTATTTAATTTTAATATTTGTGCACCTTAGTAATTGACTGTGCTTCTGTGAATCAACTTTCCTGTTGTTTTAATATTTTAAGATAGCTTACAGTAACTTTTTTCCATGTCATGACCAACCGAATTTCCCCCCGAATCGGTCTGGAAAAAATGAGCTCATATCTTGGTATGATTAACATGCAAAGGAATATAAAAATAAATATAAAATATAAAAATACTAACATCATACGTATACTTTGTTGCAATGGAATCCTTAGGTTAGATAAGAAGAATGAATAAAGTTTGTTTGTGTTGTTATATACCCTCTTCAAATCTAGCCTTAATATGTTGATGGACACCTTTAAAAATACTAGTCACAATTGGTGAAAATGCTGTGAGACATTTGTTTTACAAGGGAAACAAAACCATAAATTGCATTGTTGACTTTAAAAAAATGTGCATTTTTCAATCCAGAAGTTCACTTATAAAGAAGAGTGATAGTCAGACTTGCCGTTAGTTATTAATTTAATTCCAGCAGAGTATATATCTAATGGAAGTACGACAGGAGTCCTAGGTAGATATTCTGGATGTATGTAGTAAGAGCTGTTATGGACAATAACCTATTTAACGCAGTGTAATTATAGTGCACTTTAGACAATACAGAAGCCCTGAGTTTATTATGTATGCACAAACCGAAATTATTTACGCTGATAGAATGGATTACATTTTCAATTACAGTGCCTAAGCAATTTTAAACAAACCTCTTGTGACAGTCTTATGGAAGTACTCCATCATTATAAGAAATGAACACTCTCAGTTCTCAAAGATTGACTTTCAAGTTGACATTGAGATACCTATGTTGTAATTACTGATTGTAAAACATTTTCAGTATAAAAGTCGCACCGGGAAATGACAATAACAGTCAGCATCCCTATTCGCAAGCAGTACACAAATATTTCCTCTCACACTAAATTCAAAAGTAGCCTAAATAAGTAATGGTGTTAAGGGTAAATGAAAATCTAAAAAGTATTGAATTATTTGGCATTAGAACATATGCCAAGTAATATTCGTTCCATCGTTCCTAGGAAGAGCAATAAACGTGTTTTGAAGAAAATATAGTAATTCTTAAATACGTAAAAAATGCTTTCCAAAGGGTCCTTACGATATTATGGAATATTTGTAAATGGTTTCGCGTTTCTTAAACTGTCTCCGTTTTGTTGGGATTACTCTACCAATAAACTTTATATTGGAAAATGTAAAATTCAGCAAATTGGCTGGAGAATCATTGCCGTTCGATCTGCGTTCAATGTATTTTACGAATGGATACAATTGTTTCTGATAATGTCAAGCGAAAGTGAAATACACAATATCCCAGTTACGATGATGGCTGTTTTGTTTTCGATTGGATATGTTTGGCCAACTAATACTTACTATAGTGTATACAAAAGGAAAGAAAGCATTGTTTCATTTTTCAACGAACTTGTAAAGTTGGATGCATCATTAGAAGGTTTGTTTAAGAAATTTCCTAAATAATTCACGATGCTGTTCAATGGAAATTCTTTAAAATTTCCACCAACGAAAAAGCTACATGGGAAAAGTTGTAAAACGATTTGAATTTTCCAATTCAACTGTAATGGGCTTGTTTTAAAAAACATTTGTAAATTAATTAAATTAAAACATTTGTAATTCTCAAACTGTATAGCAAAAAGTATGAATTCTTTTATCCAGGAATTAACTTAGTTGTTGCTAAAGTTTTAAATGATTCTAATATACATTTTACTATTTCTGACCAATAGCTGAATATTCGCATTGCAATATTTCCAAACCTCCAACGGCAAAAATCTTGGAAATACTAATTCTACTTAATATGATGATGGTTTTTCAAGGAGCTATAGTTTTGACAGCAATAGTTGGAGTAATGGCTGATGAAAGAATATCGATAATGTGGCTGTTGCCGGATTCAGTAAGAAGCAAAGTAATGTTCTTATTTATTCCGACGGAGCTGGTTCAATGCTTTGCGTTTATTGGAGCAGCTGTATTGGTAATTCTTTACACTCAATTTTATATGATGGTCACACCGTATTGGATCCAAAGAATAAGGTAACAAGTCCTTATTCAATAATTCAAATATTTACTTAATTGTAGATTACGCAGACTTCAGATTACCTGAAATGTCAATTAATTATTAAAACTACTTTTCAGTGTGGTTCAAAAAAACTTAAAGAAGAGAATTTTCGTGCTCCGCACTTTGAGAGTTTTGAATGCCCATTTCAATCAAACAGTTACAGAACAGTTTTTCCCTGTTTTGATTTTGCTTCTTGGGGGTTTCATTGTCTGGCCTCTGTTTGTTGGTATTCGTCTGTTTGGAAAAATGGATTTCATTTTGTATCTTTTCAATCCTATTACTGGTATTGCTTGCTCTTTAATTTCTGTTGCTCTATTTATCTCGGCTTCCCAAATTTATGAGAAGTCGGACTTAGATCTAAAAATGCTCAAGTCCAAAATCAACCGCGATCCTGTTATTAAAAGAGAAATCAGAAGTTTGCGACATTTCGGTATTCGTGTTGGTATTTTACGTGGAATAAGATATTTATATATTTTTGCGTTTATATTATCTGTCACTAATTATACTGTATCTCTATTAATCGCTGTTCCAGAATCTGCTATTTAGTTTGCAGTTTAGTTAGGTACTATAAAAGAAAGGCACAATAAAATAAAAACAATAATCGTAAATAATTTTTGATATTAATTTGAATTTATTGCTAACTGCTATTGCAATGTCCCAAACAAATAAGTACAAGTTACATCTGTGTTACCTGTATTATCATCTATTATGGTATAATTAACCCAGGGCATATACCTAAATATTAATTACCATATTTAGAAGACTATATTGTATTTTTTCAATGAAAGCTTATTCGTGACGAAAGAATCCATGATACAGCATAGTCGTACATCATAAATTCTATATCATAATAATAGAACCTCAAAACTTTTGATTTGAAGTTCCTTATTTATGCGACAAGTAAGTAAAGTTGGCATCGCTTTCCTGGACAAAGTAATGAACCTTGTCATTACTTTGTCAAACAAACTTTGAGAAACAAAAATATTATCCCACGTTAAGTGCTTTTCCAAGATGCTTGGATAAAAGTATCCTTTATGGCATTTATCACACGCTCCACGCCCATTTTCAGTCATTTTCCGCAGTTTTACCTGCAATTTTTCTACAAAAACGTGTAGCGCGAGCAAGTGCGCAGAACAAGTTGTAAATTTTAGCCAAATCTCAGAAAAACTCAACCTGTGATAAAACTTTAATTTCTCCAGGTTCTTTACTTTCTCCATGAGAGAAGGATGAACGTGTGTCTGTGTCACATCATTTCGCGAAACGTGTACAAAATAGAAATATCTAATGAATTATTTCCTATTTTTCCTTGGAATGGCCTGTCCATTATTAATTATTGGCCGCACCACAGGTACTATAATTACATTCTAATGCTAAGCTGTCACTTACCCTTCTGCTACTCCCCATTTATCAAATATAAATTGGTTCTCGTCTTTTGAGTATTCAAAGTGGTAATTGATTTTACTTTTTATTGGCAGAAATCCCTTGGGAGACCAAGGAACATTATTTCTAAAGCGGTTAGATATATGCAACTCAGTTCACCCGGGTAGCAGGTTGTTCGGCGCTTATCTCCAAACAAATTCCTTTATTTCTGAAATTAGCCTATCCGAATTGGTCGGAGAAGCTTATTCTCCAATTTGGGTAAGACCATCGTATAAAAGGTTTACCTTGTTAACGCGTTAAAGTCTGTTAAAAAATTTTAAGCGAACCGAACCGCACCTGTTCTAAAAATAATTTTTGAGCAAACCGAACCAAGTCATACAAAAGAGCAAGCCGAACCATGTTTTGGAGCGGTGCGGTTCGCTATTTTAGCGAACCACATTGGTTCGGTTCGGCACAAAGTTGCATGTGTGCTTCAAATGCATTTTATTATTTTTATGCATATTTTTATGTTTATTTCATTGTTATAAGTTAATAAATATTTGAAATATTTTAACTGGTATTGGAAATATAATAAAATCACTTGAGCATCTATAATTAACATACCTATATACATAGTGAGTCAACTAGTACAATTATTAATTATCGACTGAAAGAGAGGTAAAATTATGCAGATAAATAAAGCCAACAATGTACTATAAAATATGTAAATATTATAAATATCATCAGTTATAAAATATTTAACCCTAGTATTGAATGTTGGAGACAGAATTATAAACATTAAGTCTTCCATATCCGTAGCAATTGTTTGGATAGGTTGACCCTTCGATTCCTCCACAGGCAGTGGTGCATTGGACCAAGGGAGTTGTATCAGCCCCCCTAAAGAGAATTTGCTTAACTTCGGTGTAAGTCAAGTTGGCCCTTCGACTGAGGATGAGAGCAACAGCCCCAGCAACGTGAGGAGTAGCCATGCTTGTTCCTGATAAGGTGGCGTAAGAGTTATCTGCGGCATTGTAGGAAGAATAAATGTTGGCTCCAGGTGCAGAGATGTCGGGTTTAATTGTTCCGTAGTAACTGGGTCCTTTGCTACTGAATGAGGCCAAATTGTCATCTGAAGTTGTGGCTCCTACTCCAATGACATCAGAATCAGCTGGGGACAAAGCAGTGCTACAGGAAGGACCGGAATTTCCTGTGAAAATAAAAGTTAAAAAATACATAAAAAATATCAAAAAATAAAAGTATAAATAAAAATATAAAAATATACCTTGTCCGAAAATGGGGATGATATTTGCAGCCTTCCACGCATTGGTAACATCGTTGTAGAAAGTATTTCCTTGTCCACCGGCCCAACTGTTGCTCACCAAATGGACAGCCTTAGAGCAGTCTTCTTGGTTACCTAAAATAGTAGGGGTAGGTAAAAGTAGATTTTATTTTCAGTAATTATTACAATAAGCATATACAGTCTTTCTCAGTAGCTTATGAAATAGGAAATATTTCATGGAAGAACAAAGTAATATAAAATTTACCGTCTGGAAGAGTGGGACACAACATCCATTGTCCACAGAGAATCAAATCGCTATTCAAGCAGAAAGAACTGCGGCATCCCTTGCAAGCGGCCCATCTAGCTCCAGGAGCAACACCAATTCCATTCGATCCGATGATTGTTCCAAGACAATGAGTGCCGTGACCGTTTCCATCATCAGGAGTAGCGTTGATGTCGGTGAAGGAGGGATCTCTCCATCCATAGGGAGTTCTGTAGTTGACTCTCAAGTCTTGGTGAGTTCCTCGGACACCTGTATCAATAATGCCCACCACCACTCCTACTCCGGTGTGTCCAGCTGTTCCCCAAACTCGATCTGCTTGGATTTTGGAAATTCCCCATTGGTTTTCCTCAATCGCAGATCCTGGTGCCAATTTTATGATGCTAGATATTTCCGGTTCTTCGATATGGGAAATGCCTTCTTCAATCAGTTCAGCAACGCTGGAAAACTCTGCGAGTTGGCGTACAAGAGCTTCTGTCGCATCAGGAATGTACAGTTGGTTTGCAACCCAGTAACTTTGGTAGGCAACGGATTGTTCGTCCAGAAAAGCTCTTATTGACCTCTGAGTTGACCCTGTGTGAAGCTTCAGTCCTTGAACAACAGCATTAATTCTTTCTTCCCTTGAGTTGAATACTTGTGATGAAATAAATTCCAGCAATTCTTGGGTTCCCTCTTTCAGAATTACAAAAACGTTTGCGGTAGCGTGGGTTTCAAATGTCCTTTGAAGTTTAGCTTCGATTTTAGAAGACGGGGCTGCAATTACTGCTGTGCTAAGAGCTAAAACGAAGAATAATAGGCTAACTGAACCCATTTTGAATTGTTTAATGTGTTTTGCGAATATTTTTAAATTCAGTGTACTTATAGTTTCGTTTTTCTAGTTCTGTTTTCAATACTGCTTATAGTGTGTGTTTATGAAGTTTAAGGGTAAGTGAATGGTTGGCTTGGTTGGTTTCTCTTAAGCTGCGTTGCTTGCGGGATTTGAATTGTAATTACTCAGAGAGAAAGCTGCTCTTATATACAAAAAATTTGCATTCCAAACTAATATAAAATGATACAGGTTATATGTAAATTAGAACTTTTGTGCTGATTTATTGCTCTGAGGATTTAAATTGACATTTCCACTGAACCAAGCACTCGTTTTTATGCGAACACATTACATCCAAAGTATTACGTGGATTAACATATAAGCTCCACTTTGATGATTTTCATGATCATTTTAATTTACTGTGAAATCTTATATCTGGAACCATGATAAGAAAAATATTTGGTTATTTAGCATTATTAATATTAATAAGTATTAGCATATTAGCAATATAGTTATTAATAAATTTTATTTGATAATTTTATTTCGAAGAAGTGCTAATCGCAAATGGAAATTTACACAAAGTACTTGTATTGGGAATGCGTCTACGTAATTTAAAAACATTATACAAGAATACAAGTGTACCAAACCTATTAAAAACGAAAATGTTTTGTGCATGCAAACAATTGGAACTAAAATCCGGGACAAATAAACCATTATTAAATTATTATTACCAAATTATTTTCATCGAATTGTCAAACTCAGTTTCTATAATCACTCAATAACTGAAGACGGCATTTTATGTGCTTTGTGCAAAGAACCCCTAGAAGCGAAGAGTAAAATGTGAACAAACCTTTACTTGTAATGTAACCCATGTAATGCATGTAACCCCGCTTAGTAAAACGGAAGACTAAGGTTCGCCGGAATTAAGGCAATGGGAGAAATACAGAATGGGCATTACTTTAAGGTAGTTTTAAAACTCAAACAAAAATTATCAAACTAGTACTTCATAAGATATATGAAGAACGAGAAGCATTAATAATTAAGAAGGTGGCTGTTTTACTTTTCTGCGATGAAAAAGGAATTTTCAAAATTTTGCACACAATACCCAATACCCCTCTTAAATGAAATTTTCTCTTTCCTCCCATACCTAACGGGTGGTTGGAATAAATGCCAAAACAGGATAAAAAGTAGTACACTGGTTTTCGCACATGTCTATGTGGGCAATGACCATATATTACTTCAAACTACTTGCGTCAATTATTAGATCAGATTACATTTCACGTTATGAGCTCCACTTGACAAAATAGGATGACAATTAAAGTACAAAAATTAGTGTTTTATATAAACCAAAAGAGAATTGATTCTTTAATTATGGTAGACACATTTATCTCTCTTTACCTCTTTAGAATATTAGATTATATGAACCTCTTACGTATTGGGTAAAACCTGTTCTAAATTAGGAACCTTGAATTTTAAAGCGAATATTTTGTGGTACTACATTTAAGAATATTGCAGTAGAAATATATGAAAAGGAGATCACTAAAGGAAACAAAGAAAGGGAACACAACACAGACCCAGACAGGGTATGATTACAGGTATTTGCACCTGTCAACAAATATAACAAATTCCAATAAGAACCAACATAATGAGATACTTTTGTCATTCGGCCTCCACCATTGACCTTCAACCCAAAAATTGCCATTCATAAATTACTCGAACATGCAAGAGAACTAATGACTCATAAATGTGTATGAAAATAAACTTCTTTTTCAAAGGTGCAGATACAATATAGTAAATATTATCTGCAGTCAATATCAATGATAATTATGTGAATGCCGATATAAAGCAAATACTAATTAAATGATTTTGTTATCTTATAGTGCATAAGTATTTTAATACACAAACCATTCGCACAAGGAAGTGCCATGTTTATATCCAAGGATGTTATTGCTTATAATGTAAATCAGTTCACAGTTCAGCCAGAAATTCTTAAAGCATATTTGAAATAATTTATTTTTCAAAAATATTTCTTTCGGACTTTATTCTCATTTATTTATCTCCCCCAATGGGAAAGTTGATGTAAAAAGTTTCCTACTGGACCTCTGTTGCGATAATGCCCAGGCTCGTAATGACTATGATGATTGTCATAAACTGCGTAATCGCTCACATGTGTATGAGGATGATAGTGACCATCGTAATCATCATAGTTATGGTGATCGTACTCTGTGTAATGGTGATGGTGGTCATCAGGAGCGGCTGCCGCATCTCCCAAGGAACAGATCGTCAGTGCACACGTGATGAAAATTGCCCCGGTGCAGAGAATAAAATAATTAAAGGAGGTCTTCATTGTCATACCTTATACCACACTTACCAGAAATCTAAAATAAAGCAAAAAGTAAATGGTTTGAAAAACTTGTCGCATATTTGGCAAAAATTAGTAATAAAAAAGGATTGTAATTTCTAATAATATCAATGTTTTAAGCTTACCTTGTTATACTTCACAAATAAAGTAAGTTATTTCTTTGCAGATGTGTTTCGGTATTAGCGATCACTGCGTCAGTGCGTAATTTATCGCACAATGCTTGCTTTTATATGAAAATAAAGTTCATAATAACAATAACGACCGTCCTTCTTTACATCCCTTGAGGGCATTTCTGGGAAATCTCAAGACGTAGTATATATCAGTGAAATAATAAGCAATCCATCAACCAAGTACAAGTGAAAAGATGCATTGCGTTTATAAATAAATTTATATGTATTGAAAATGTATCATCGAATATCTTCAAGGTTTCTTTTCAGCACGTGTTTATTATAGTTTCTTAGAAGGTACATTAAATTAGTTTTGTTACTATCTATTTTCTTAAAACACAAAAGCTTTATTGAACAAAAGCTATGTACAGATTATATAGGATATACTTCGTGAAGGTACCTATCAATTTACCAGTGCTAACATAAATATTTGTATGAATTACAATTGTATGCATATTATAATACTTATATAGGTATATAGTACACGATATTATCATTGTAATCAGTAATTACCGGTATTATTATATATTACATACTTATAGCACCAATGATAGTTATTAGTAATAATATACCTAATGGAATGACAAACGTGAGATCAAGTTCAATATAATTCGTATTAAAGGATTAAAGACGGTAATAAACTACGGATAGCAGTATCTCGCAGTACATTAGTGTTAAGTATCATTTGCAGGTTTTAATTCCTTTTATCATTAAGCTTTTGCTGATTGTCAGAAGCGCAATTGAATTGCTCGGTAGGGGAAAAGATAGATGATAAAATAAAGGTATATCTGCTGGTCAACCTAATTGTGGTGTTTTTGTTAAACTATATATACCCATACTCAATGTTTATTAATAATAAAATGATGTTAATAAAATTATAAATGCTAACAGTAGCATAAACTACCTATATATATATATTATTTCTTTAGGGTCGGAAATACGTGAGTCTGTATGTACTTTACCAGCACGGTGTAGGTAAAAGTAGAAATGGCTTAGTCTGCATTTTAGAAAAACAATTTTATTTTGTTTACTGTGAGGTACAGACTGCCGAATCTGTTAGTTTCTTAGCCAAAAAAGATTTAATGAACAAAAATACCAAGTGGTATAAAGTGTTACGACAGTGATTATTATCATTTCAAAGGATGTCAACAAGATTTTTTTCAAATGAGAAAACTAAATTAGTGATCTGGGTATTTCCACACAGCAATTACAGCAAAAGGACTCCTGGTGTCTGTCAGATGAAATCGTTACTTTCTGCACTTAAAGTAATGTACCAGGAATTACCAGGAACAGAATTGAATATTTCAGCAACTAATGGACATAATAAAATAAATAGTTGTAATAAATTAATCTACATTATGGTAAGCACATTAGGTATGTTGGATTTTTAAATATATATTTCACGGCAAGGTGTTATGACCGACCATAGACGAACCTTCACTAAAAAGGTTGTTACTTAACTATATTACGAAGAAAGGACTAGTAGTTCAGTTTCATTAGGTCAATATTCATGTAATTAAGTATACATATTTTTAATACAGCCACTTGCTTGACGATGACACATATCAACTAATCAATTTATTTATGATACATGTGAACGTTCTTCGTTAACATAGCTAGTTGACGTGGAAAGCACAATAACCGTAAATACTACTCGTATCTGTTTACTTATTCCATTAACTCTTATTGCGCGTAAAAACGAGAGAAAATATTTGCAATATTGTAATTCAAATTCAAAATATTTTTACGGCTGTATACCCTTGTATACTGTATTTTAAAAGTGAAACTCCACAATAAGCATATTATTCATGATATTATGAAAAGTCAAAATACGTCCCCCCTCCCCACCATCTGTAAGAAATCCTTTTGGGAAAAATTATCAGAATTTCAGAAAATAGAAAACCGATTTTCCTTAATTCAGCTTTCGACTGCATCTGAAATTTGACCCGTCTGCAGATACGAGGTGATTGAGGAGATACAACCTGAGAGGGAAAGTTTTAAAGAATACCCTGTACTACGAGTGAGCATAAGTAATTGCGACCGAATTCAAGAACAATGGAATTCCAGATCTTACTGGGAGCCAATAATACCCTGTTACCTTTTAGGTCCTAAAACTGGGCTGAAGATTATTTCACAGATAACTTCCAAAATTACATTTTTAGTGGTTATTTAATTTAGTGAGTAAAATATATGGAATATCCACTACATATATTTTTCTGAACTTCATAAATCCAAAACTAAATGTATGTGTTCTTAAATTTTACGTGTACTCAGCGATATTTGCAATGTTATTCGGATAGATAAGTTCTTCAGGTATTTTTAAATTCAATTAACGTATTATCCTAAATTTCAAAGAGATTTTGAAAGATTGCATTGCTTTTTTCATCATGCATGTACCAATTGTCTTCGTCTGAACAGTAGCAGTCGTAAAGTCGAATTCGGATGTCCGGACGAATAGTTTTCATTTGGATCTTGTCACTTTTGAGTGTTTTGAGGCAATGGTTGCCTATCAAATCCAAAGTAATCAAAGAAGGAAACTTCGAAAACTCATCGCCTAATAACTTTTGAAATGAGAAGTCTTGAATCTGAAACGAATAGCAAGAAATTAGTTAAGCCATTGATATTACATTGCGAAGCATATTTTTTACTTTGCACTTGGTACGTACATGTGGAATTTTTAAGACCCGCAGTTTTGTCAATGGAGTTAATATTTCATTGAATTTGTCAACGGAGATATTTCTTGAAAAATGTAGTTGTTCCCAGTTTGAAGACCAAAAATGCGGATTAAAATCCAATACCTCCAGATCTATACTCAACAATTGTAAATTTTAGTTACACTTTGGGTGCAAATTGATTATTATTTAGAAAACTACAACAATATTTTATTACGTTTCATTTGCTGTGAAAACTTACTTGTGCAACTAGATAACGACGCGGGAAATAACTGGTTGGAGTCCCAATCGCAATGTTTTTCAAAACTTGTGATAATTAATTCTTTTAACTGAGGTCCAAATGCTAATGTAATATCTTCAAAGCAATGGTGAAAATCTTCTCTCATAATTACTGCGTTTTCTATCCGTATATTTGTTAAATTTGAAAATTTGACTTTGATTCGTTCAGCGAAATCGGAAAAGTTTTCCATTGCTACATAATTTCCAGTGATGTCATCCCTGTCTGGGAAATGGATGACAAAAGTTGTGACATTTTGGTGAGGTTGATATGTTTGCCAATAATAGTGAATATCAGGAGGCAAATCTTCGAATGTATAAACCCAATCCCAAAATGTAGCACGAAGTGTTTTAAGAGCGGGGAGTTTATCAGACAGGATGGATGGAAAAGATAATTGGGATTGACCAGCATCAAGAAACTTCAGATTTGGCATCAGCGGAAAGTTAATCGGGGATAAAGCTGATTCGTCGGGTGTAAAAAACCTGAGAGATTTCAACGAACTTGCGAATCTATACAATATTTCAGGAATTTCTGATGGTTCGAATTGAATGTGCAATTTCTTCAATTTGAGATAAGGAATGGCTACGCATGTCCTGACGATTTCATAATTTACTTTAGGAATTATTAGAGATGTTATATTTTTCAGATTTTTGATTATCTTTAGTTTTTTCCAGAATTCGCAGTCTTGAATATCGACTTCAATTTCTTTTAGATTTGGAGAAGATTTTATCATTTCTGTGAAAAGCGGTGTTAGGAATTGTGGCTCGACTTTTTTGTTCCGGATAGCTAAAGTTTCCAAAATTGGATATTGTATTTTCAGCAGCGAATCTTCGAGGCTCGGCAAATTTGATGAACCATTCCAATTAACAGTCAAGGAAAGGAATTGAATCTTGTTCGAAAGCTGACTAATGATATCTGAAAAACTTTTGTAACAGTTTGTCTCCTCCAGGTCCAACAGAAAGTTAATATCCAACCAAAGTTCGATACTTTTCAAGTAATCAAATAAATCTTGAGTCCATTCAATACTGCGTAACGCAAATCCAAAACCGAAAAAAGAGTAGTTGACTTCCGAATGTAAAAACTTCTTCAATTTTGCAGTACTGTCCAATTTTACTTTTACCAGCTTTCGTAATTGCAGGAACGCCTTCCTTGCCCAGGATGTGTGTACAAATCGAACACTCTTTAAAGTGGTGACATCCAAGTGACTAAATATTACTTGGATAATCTAACAAAACATAAAAAAGGAAATAAATAAAATGAAACAGTATTAATAGTGAAAATACATTAAAACCATTTAAATTGTACACTAAGATTACACAAAGTAATTTATTTCAGCATAATTATCACTTACCACTTCATTAAGCATTGGATTCATCTGTATCGGAGGAGACAGTATTGACAGTAATTCACTGCCCATTGTTTTATAATCAACAGCTGATAGTTTGACAGTTCAGTTAAATTCCGAAGTGTCTTGCATGTACACTATTTCTTCGCTTTATTTATATACTACAAAATACAAAAATTTCATTACTTGATTTACAACTTTCTTACAATATTAAACGTAAAATTATATCTTTTATGAATAATTGATGAGGAATTATATTTATAATCTTACCATTTACCACCATACATCTTTTGCAGAAATAATCGATATGAATGTAACCTTCACTTCACACTTCACAAATCAATGTGATGAACATTCGCCAACGAATTTGAATTGTGCTTTCCGCCACTTGCGACATTGGCCTTGAAGAATATACCTTGAAGAATATTTTCATGCAAAAATTTATATTTTTATGCCGATATACTAGCAAGTATTTATTATGCAATCCATCAATGATAATATAAAAGAACCATTTTTACCTAGAAAAGTTTTCTAAGTTGATCAATAATAATACAATACTGTAAAGCCTTAGTTTGCTTTACGATGCATAATTTGTATGCAATGGCAATTTGCATCTTTTGTCGGTTTCAGTGAAAAGAACACATTTCGGTAAAGCATTTACTGTACCTTGCTGCATAATTTTGCAATGGCCATATTAATTTTATAAGGATACTACTTCGCTTTTGTATAAAATAAGGATGCTGCACATTTCAAATGCCCTAATTTAAAAGTGTCATTTAAAAAATGAATTTTCAATGTTTTTTTCATTAATTCTTACACCCAGGAAAGTGTAATCTTAAAACCTGAATTTGTTATCCTTAAAATATTGAATTATATTGAAATGATATGTGCATGAAAATATTTAATCTCAATGATTTAATTTGTAACCTTAATTTTACAACTATGCAATAAAAATCCCACTTTTTAATCAAGTTTTACATATTTCACTTCAGTAAAGCTTTTGCGGCTTCCTTGACCGTGTTTCATAGATATTTTCACCTGTGGAATTTTTACTGCTGTATTTTTACGGCGATATTTATACGGTGGACTTTTTACGGTGCTACTTTTACTGTATGGTGTTCAATATGGTGTGAGGGTGTGACTCAATACAATATTCACAGTGTAAACAAAAATGAAAGAAGAGAGATTATATTTCACCTTGGAGTTTCTTTATAATGTTCAAGCTCATGGCATTTTCTATGCTAGACAGATATAATCCTGCAGAGTATATTATCTTTACTTTGGAAAATATGGTATTCCAATTCACAAGCCATGAATATTAAATTTATGATACTATAGTATTTTTCGTCAAACTCGGTAATGCAAAGAAAAACTGGTTATATCATGAATATTTAATATAAGTTGACCATTTCTTAATGCAGAGTGATGTCTTTATTGGAAATTTCGATTATGCATACAACAAAATATTCATTACAATTTAATTACAAATACAAGCCTGTCCTTTGGGACACCAAGAACTGACGTCTTTATTTTTTGTATTTGATTTGCACGAACCTCCGTTTCTTTTGTTATATTTGCATAACCCGTTGCAATTAGTGACTCCTCTGGTCCGCCAATATTGTGTCCACAACCACCGTTCTACAGGTCCGTCACATCGATAACCCACTCTGTCTCCTAGCCATTCACAAGCAGCTGCTGTCTGTCTCTTCTTTCTTAAGCTGCCCTCCGCTCCCAAGGAGTGAAGGATCAACATTAAGAATATGGACACAGCTATCGCTGTGAAAATGGATCTGTTGGACTTCATTGTAAATATTTATCTGAAATTCGACAAATTAAATGGTTTAAATAATATAGTTTAGCCTTTCCATGTACAACTAGCATTTTTCAGTAAACCTAACCTATTGTATTGTGTAACATAGTTAATTTTCCATAAAATTATTGATTAAAGAATCTAAGTCGTAAAATTTCTTTTGGAATGTCGCGATTTTCAATAAGTTATATTCTTTTAGGTTGTGGTAGTATAATTTGAATACTGAAATCTGGAAATATTAAACTCTTACCTAGCTTACAATGCTTTTCTCGTAATAATTAATTGCAATTTATTGTGTTGACGACGATATTATGTTCTTTAGATACATGATTTCCTTGATAGTAAAATTGGCTTCTTATATATGGGACTTCATCCATCAACTTCATTAAATTTCAAATATTCCTTTACACGTTTGCAATGCACGGCTATGCTAACACATAATTTTGTAATTTCGGCCACTTGGATTTTCACAATACATGACGTAAATCCAACGTCGGTATATATTTAGGAGATTGTTTTCTTTTTTCAGATAAAACATTAGAAGTAGCAAGATTTGCAATTTAAGGATTCGTCTTCAGATAAGAAGGCACGATTCTTGGTATTACTGACAAGTGGCAAGGGATTTCAGATTTGTAACTTTCATGCTAGAGGTAAAAAATAAACAATAAGACTGAAAGTAAAGTCCCCATTCCGCAAAGTGTCTATGTAGAAGTGGCATCTTGTATATAGACGATGGATAACAACTTGGTATTAGAAATCATAAAATATTGACTAATATAAGAATAATGAGTCATAATAATTATGCATAGCTTGTAAATATTTTACTGCTATATTAATACAGAGAGCATTTAAGTAGATTCAAGCGATTTTATTACGTTTTGCCAATAATTAATGAATACCTAATAGCTGATCCGAAGTATTTAAAACCGAAGTCATCCTTAGTTTCATGTTGGAATGTCTGATGGTCTGACGCGCTAACGCGCAGTAAAAATGCTGTTTACCCTCCTTTGTTAATGCAAATCTGCATAATTAAATCGAAACGTGATAGTGATAAAGTGCCAATACATGTTCAACTATGTGTAGCATAATAATCATCTACAGCAGGAGGTGTAATCTAGAATCATCAGCAGTCAGAGTAATGCTTGAAATCAGTCATTGCTTTTTTAAGTGTTTTGAATATTTTTTCTGAGGTTCCTGGAAACGTTTACTATTCATCACAGATATAGTTCAATATATATAGGTGTAGTGGCTAAAATATTGGTAAGCATTTAATATTATGCACATTTTGACCAGTTTTAGCATTATGCCCTTTATCTATTGTAAGCATCGCGTATGCTCCTTGTTCAAAGAAAAGCTTACGGCTGCAAATCGTTCTATTAGTAATAAAGGAAGGTCATTTTGAATCAATTTATAATGACCATGCTTTGCCAAGGACGCACTGAGGGGAAAGCGCTAGAAGCCTTTCTATTCCCGAAATGCAATATATAACATTATTACTTATAGACTACAGAAAACTAAAAACGCGTTACCAGGACTAGGATAGGAAGTAGAAAATGTCCAAAATGTTCTATATTCGCTAAAGTCATTTGTGGCAGACAGAATACCGGAGCCAACAGAGATAAAAATCTAAAGTTACAGTAAGGTCATTTTTGGTACTCTAATTAGAGCAGCTAATGAACGGTGTTGACTGTTTCTAATATTATTAGGTTAGAATTTACAACATGAAATATTTCATTGTCATTGCACTGTTCTTAGGCTCAATTATGTTTTCCAGGAAAAAGAAACAGCCAAAAGTGTTAATAATTAAGAATCAACATGCAATTCTGTCAATAATTTTATTTTTTGTCAACACTGAAATTACGGGTGCTGAATTCAAAAATATTTCCCTACATTGCTAAATATCCGTAATTGCATATTTCATGTACATAATAGCTGAATTTACAATTCTGAAAAATGAAAAAGTTCTTTAGTAGTAATTTATTATTCACAATGCTTATAATTTTCCGTTATATGTGATAGTATAGGTAGGTATACTTAATTATTGATACATGTAATAAATATAGGAGACGGTAGAGGTAGAACTTCATATACCTTGTCGATGCATTTTCTTGGGGTTGCGGTAAAAGGAATTGAAAATGCGTCACTATTTTCCTAAACATTTAATGGCTTTTTAAATATATTTTTGCTTTTACCAAATGGTTTGTTTAAGCCAATAGAAAAGTTATACCATAACATATTTTTTTAAAGATTCCAATTTGAATTATTAACTATTTTTAGAATGTATTCCGCTTTCACTTTACTGATTAAATTGGTCATTTGGTGGTGTGCTCGTTTAGGAAGTTGTCCATTCGTGTGGGACTCCACAAACAATAAATTTCGTACTTCAAAATGTAAGGTATTCAAAGTAAAGTGGTGGTGCTACGTAATTTGCAATCACCTGTATATGGTGTACCTTGTCACTAGAGCGTTTCATGAAAATAGAATTGGAAACACCATAATATCTATTTTATGCCAACTTGCGGCGGTATGCTTGTCTGTACTCATTGTGTGCAATTGGATAATCCTGGTAAAAGGGGACAGTGTTCTTCTCTGCCTGAACTCAATATTCGCCGTAGCACAATTCCACAGTAAGATACCATTTTAGTTCATTATTCAATTGCTCCGGATTATGGTTACGAAAGAAACCTCACATTGTAATACTCTACCTATAGATGAGAATATGTACCCGGTCATTTTTTCAGAATATATGAAATTTTCTATAAAAGAAATAAAAAATGCAACGTTTACATTTTTAAGGTGCATGTATACCTACATGCACCTTAATTAGTTAATTAGTTAAAAAATTAAAAAGAATTTTTTCTAAGTTAGGTAAATATAATCAATAATCCGTTTCTTGCTGCAGCACATTTAAAAAATTGGTACTCCAAGTAAAATTAATTTTGTTTTCCAAACCCGCTTCACTACAACCGAATAACCAATGCAAACTGGGATATGCATAAACTTTTATTGAGGTTTCTCTTGTAACAATCAATGGTGTCCAGTAAGGCCAGCATATTTTAAATTTTAAAGTTTACAAACAAAAACTTAATTTTCTTTTATTACTTATCACTTATTTAGATTCCTTTCTGCTGAAAACCAAAGACTAGTTGAGAATCATGGAAATTTTAATTATCCTGACTTGCCTGCCTTTGTGGTTTTGTCCAAATATGGTTTGGGTATTTTATGTGATACTTTGCCCCGAAGTCCTGATATTTCCTTTGGGACCTCTAGATGATAATGCTGATAAAACGTATACGATATTTTACATCTGCTTTGCCATTGCTACGATGTGGTTTTACAACGCCATTATTGTCCAAGTGTATGTGCACATGATGATAGCTGCCTCTGCTATTGTTCTTTGCAAGATTGCTGCTCCAGAAATTAGGTGGGCATTGGACATGTATAGTTATCATTATAATTAAATTAAATTAAATTGTAGTACGAATTAAAATCTACTATCCCGAATTACAGTTACTAATTTTACTGTATGCTTTTTCATTTGACCCCAAAGGTACGGCAACAAAAGATACACAACGAATGAAACCATCAGAAAACCGGAGAACACACGAAAGATGTACATAGCAATGTATGCGTTCACACAAATTGGAAACGAAACGTATTCTACTGCTTTTTACATGCTTCAATTTATATTTAAAAAAGTAATTTACCTGTGCAACTTTTGCTGGATTTGTAAAAACAAGGAAATTGGCCTGTTAATGAATGTATTTTTATTTAATTATTCTGCTATAATGATCTTCTGTTGGTGCTTTGTACTCTGGGCAGCTTCCTTGGTTTTCCATATGTCCAGCAGCTGCGTCAAATCGTGGAAAAATTACAAAGGGAAAACTCAGCAGGAGAGCCGAGAAATGAAAATGTTTGTAAATGCATGCAGGCCTTGCAAAATTAATATTGGTCAGTATTCTTTCTGCACAAGAATGAAGGTTCTTTCTTTTCTGAATTCCGTGACTCGTGGTACAATGGAATTGCTACTGGCTTTAAATTAAGTACATTGCACAAAATACAGCATACAATATAATTGCAAAGTATACTATCATGCAAAATATAACTGGGCGCATTATCGTTAGGGTATGTAAAGTAAAATATGATGTAAAAGGTTAGTAATATAAAATGTATATCGCGGAAAATGGCTAACTGTATTATCAGTCTAAAATATATTCAAAGCAATAGTAGTTCTAAACATTATACAAGGTGTAAAGAAGATATATTGGAATAGTTAGGCCCGCAAAGTATTGAGATAAAGTTTTGATGTTCTGAAATATTTCATATTTCATATTTATAAAGTCGATTTTTGACAAACTCAAACTGCCAAAGGTTAGAGACTTTTTCTAACTTGATCAAAATATTTCTATACTCGATGTATTTATTATATAGTTGACAGAGGGACAGTTTAGACAGATACAGACAGATGATAAAAAGATAAACAGATAAATATGAAAGGTATAATCAATAAATAAATCATAAGCACATCATTTACGGAAGCTCAAGCACCATAAACTCTCGAAGAAGAGTAAGGCTTTTTACTAAAACTGCAAAACATGGGAAACAAAATGCAGCAAAGATGTCAGGTTGCAGGACAATTGTTAAAATTGGCAAAGTAACTTTTCCTAGGACGCTATAAACTAGTGCAATTTTCTAAGATGTTTTCCACCGAAAGCAAGTCTTTTTTACTAAGTGAAAAGGCGGCTAGGACAAAAAGGAACATTTGTTACCACTCATATAAGCTTTTAAAATCGACAGAATGGCCACTGACATGGACCCTCGATTATGAAAACCTTAATCGCGTCAAAATAGCGTTCAAACCGTTATTTCGTATTTTCCACTTTTGTGCTTGACGCATTGTAAAAATTCGAGAATGATTTGCAAAAATCTAGTCACAATTCTATTTCCATTGTCTGCAAAATAGTCTTCAGTGTTTAGTCGGTCTGTCTGCAGCGCGGTAAAATACCGAGCTGCACACAGACCGACTGCCATCGAAGCTGTTCATTAATTAACAATCTCTCCCTGAAATGTTCCATGACTTCTGGAGATATCCAGCAAATAAGATTTACATTATGAGGTCCTGAACAATTTTAGCAAATCAAAATCAACTAGAATCTTTAAATCCAATAAAATTTCCACTGAATTTAATTGTTGAATGCATAAGCTCTTAATTATCTACTAAGCATGTTCCTATGTACTCCATTTTTGCATTTATATATCCCATACATGTAATTTGAATTATATATACTGTAAGATTAATTAGAATTGTTTATTGGCCAATGGGCCTAATCATGTAGGTAATTAACAATTAAGAATATATATGATTAAGGTAATATTCATAGGGTTGTTACTGTCCTTACTGCTATCAATTTTTTTATGTAAAATAGCTTAGCGTACTCTTCTAGAACATTCATTATTATAAATGCCTGGTTCCTTTAACTGCAATAAAATCGAAATTAAATATTGAAATGTAAATTCCATTGTCTAAAATCGTAAGATACTTTTTAGCTACCGAAGACTGAATAATGTAATTACATATAATTGGTTCAGTTCCGATAACAATTTTCGTAAGAATATCGTGTAGGATAATAGAAGGGGTGAGAACGAAAACTGGCAATTTTGAATTTCTTTTTTGTTGTTACGGAAAATTAAAAATGTCAGGAGGAAATTGTCACAGACTTTAAAATTTTCTTTGACAACAAAAAAGAAACTCGAAATAAGCAATTTTCGCTCAATTACACCCCATTTCGAACAATTTGCGTTTCCTACTGTTGTTAGCATGGAATCACAACAGGGCAAAATCCGTGTTGCTTTTACTCAGTAATGTTTCTTCAATAACTTGCTTAATAACATATTATTCTCACAACAGCCCAGCCTTTTTTGCGCTGTGTGCAAATGAGTATACAATCCACTCTGTGCTTAACTATTAACTAACATCATGTTCCTCAAATATAGTGATAAGCTAGAATCCTTCGCTTTTATGTAAAAGATAATACTACTTTTGTTTTTGAATGAGTGAGTGCCTATTTAAATATTTAATGCGAATCATTACAGAACAATTTTGTGCCATGCCGGGCAGAATTTGTAGTTACTATATACAGAAAAGAAGCAACATATTTAAAGTTTGGAAGTTATTTGTGTTTTGACTACTCTTCTTATCAAAGCAGCCTTTCAGTACTGTCTTGCTATTTGCTAAATTCTACATTTCTGAACGTAAGAACAGAATTCCGCCAAGAAGATTGCTGATAACTAAATTTAAGCTGCTTAAAAACTTAATTAAGATAAATTAAGATCTCAAAATAAATGCCACACTTGAAGTCTTTTTATATTTTATAAAGGGGAAAATTTAAATGCACCACAAAAAACTGAAATCCCCCCAAAAGAAAAAACCTGATACTGCCCCATTTATATAAATTGGCCTGCATGAAAATGCATTGCTGTTTAACGATGTTGTGACACTTTGTCTATTTCTTGTAATAATGTCTTCTAAATTTGTAGGGAACTCTCTATACGACAGTGTAGGAAAAATTAATACAATTTGTGGGAGGTTCAGTTTAAAGCATGGGTAGTTCAATTTTTCTGCTTTTGAGTAATGCTTTGAGTAAAGTCTTATAAATGTGGCCAATTTATATAATTGGGGCAGTTTCAGGTTTTTCATTTGTGAAGATTTCAGTTTTTTGGGGGGTACCTTAAATGAAAGCCCTTAATAAATAACACAACAAAAATACATAATTGATAATGCTCCCTCTGTATACATTTAGGTCACTTACTTCAGAAACAAGAATTCAAGCTCCGCCGTTTAGAAACTTATCTTAATCTACAGTATATCTCTGCTATCTTGGCCACAGGTGCTTTGGTTAATGTACGTAGTAATATGTCCGCAGCTTCCTATATTTCCATTGGGACCATGGAATGAACAGGACGGAAAAATGCAAAAACTCCTTTATATTTACTTTGCCATTTTCATGATGTGGTTTTTCAACGCTTGTATTGTTCAATTTTCTTTGCATTTGTTGATAGCAACGGTAGAAGTTTTACTTTGGAACTTCACTGCTCCTGAATTAAGGTATATCTTTATCAAATTTTATCTTTTATTGTAGTGCTCCGTCAAAATTATTACAAGTATTCTTTTTTAAGACTGAGAAAAAGCGATTCATAATTAATATCTAATTTAAGACAGTAGCGAAAAGAAAAAAAAGAAACAAAAATCATTTTAACACCAAGTCACAAGTTTTATTAAAAGTACTTATTTAATTATTGAGGTTCTTGAGTTTTTATTCGGAGGTCATAGGTCAGACATAGTCTACGTTTAAAATTGAACCCACATTTACTCCCAAAAAGGTTCACTGAAAGTTTACGCAAAAAATATCTGAACATTCTTGAGTATTTGGATACTTGCTATCTAACAGACAGACATCGCGTTTGAATACAATAGCTTTAGCTACTGAATAAAGTATTGCAAAACAGGGGTATTCCTTTTTCGTAGCTTATCTTTCAGTTACGAATGCATATGACAAAAATATATATTTACATACGCTTATTGATTAAATTCATTTTTTTAAATGCAGGTTCAATAGAAACGTATACAGAACAAAGGAAACTATCAGAGCGCCCGATAATATAAGAAAATTGTACATAGCAATGTGTGTACACAAGAATGGTAAACGGAACATACTCAACTCTTCTTTTACTGACTCAATTTTTACTTAAAAGGACAATATATATATGCAACTTTCTTTGGTTACGCAAAAACCAAGAACTTGATGAAATAGTAATCTCAATCCTCATAAGCTTTTCTGTTGCCTTGATCTTCATTTGGGTTTTCCTGCTTTGGGCGACTTCCTCGCTCTTTCACTTGTCACTCAAATGTATCAAATCGTGGAAGCATTATCATGGCAAAACAGAGCAAGAAAGTCAAGAAATGAAAATGTTTGCAGCTGCATGCAGACCTTGCAAAATTTATATCGGCCAATTTTCTTTCTGCAGAAAAAAGAAAATTCTCTCTTTTTTAAATTCTGTCATCAGGGGAACAATTGAGATGACACTGACTTTTAAAATGTGAGAATTAAGTTTACAAACGGGTACCACATGTGGAACCGTGGAACCATAATAACAACCATTTAACCATTAGTAAACAATTCGAAGTTCATTGTATGAAGCAAAAGAGAGAAATAAAGAGAAGCTCACAATCACAGAATTATGTTGTATTAAAATGTATTTATTTCCCATTTTCTTAATTTAATTTTCATATTTGTTAGCGTTTGAATAATACCTCCGTATTGAATTCATTTCCTTGGTGTGACTTTGAGCCACATTCCATTTTTGGGCTTTACTGCACCGCTAGTGACGTATGTCATAGGAATATCAGTTTTCTTACACGGTTCCAAAATAAAATTCTGTACTAATTTGGCTACTGCAACTTTGCCTTTTATCAAAGCAAATCTCATAGCTAAATAGAAAATCTCGTTATAATTATATTAATATTTCTACTCAAATCAGGTATTTTATATATTCATGATAAAAGTAAAGAGCATACCAATGCAATTACGAGGTCCCATGCCAAAGGGCATGTATGAATAAGGATGACGCTTAGCTTTATTTTCTGCACTAAATCTTTCTGGGTCAAACTTTTCTGGGTTTGGGTAATATTCTGGATCGTGGTGAATAGCCCACAGCGGCAGAGCAACAACTGTGTCCTTTGGAATCACAACATTTGAATTGGGGATCTTATAGTCAAAAGTTGCAACTCTTTCCAATCGAAAACCTGGTGGATATTTCCTAAGTGTCTCTGGAAACCAAATAGAAAAACCGAGAAACCAATTAGACAAGTTTTAGTATTTCAGAGATTCTCTAAAAATTCTACTCTATTTGTTGAAAAATACCGCATGTATTAAAATAAAACATTTTTTACGGCTGTCTTATAATTGCTGATAAAATTATAAATATTGATTACTCACCCGAGATTACTTTGTCTAAATATTCCATTGAGATAATTGAGTCATATGATAGTTTTCCATCTTTTCCACCAGCATTTTTGCGTACTTCCTCTGCAAGTTTGTTTTGCACGTCTTGATTCAAAGCCAATTCGTAAGCAGCAAATATGAGTAAAGTTTCTGTAGTGTCAAAACCAGCAAAGAGAAACCCGAAGCAGTTTTGGGCGACCATGTCATCAGTTATTTTAATTTTTTTCGTTTGTGTCAATTTGGCATCTCTTTCGTAATCATCTTCGCCTTCATTATCCTTGGGGTCAGTTTTCAATTGCCCAGTCTGAACCTCAGTCAAAATTTGCAAAAAGTCTTGTCTAATTTCTCCAGTAGCTTCTCTATGTTTTCTTGTTTTGTTTACAACGTCGAGAAAGAATTGAGATGCAATTTCGTCTGAGGATGTAAGGTTCAGTAAAGCAATTAATTTTGGAAATGCCATAGTTATTAAAAACTTAAGCATGCCTAAGGGACCGCTGTAGATATTTTGCAATCGTTTTCCCATTGATGCAAAAACTGAATCTTTATTTTGAAAAACCAAGCTGTCGACACCAAAAGCAGAAGAAGCGATGACGTCTAAAGTGTATCTTCCACAGCAATCTTGAATATCTAATTCTGGATTCTCCAATGCCGATTTGGAAACAAAATTTACAAATTTTGAGCCAGAATGCTCCATAATATCAAACATTCTTCGTATTTTTCCTGTAGAAAAAGTCGGACTCATCATACTTCGCAAATCTTTCCATTCTTGACTTTCCTTGATGTGTAACATTTCGCCCATATATTTATCAGTTTTCAAACCAGCCAATCTCGGTTTGCGGTTGACGAAATTATCAAAATCTTTCACCATTACATGTTTAATTAAATCCAAATCGACTGCGTAAAATAATGGCATCCCAAATTCTTCCGTGCCACTAAACGCCAGTTTTTCCGAACGGGTTTTATAGTAGATTTTTTCATCCGTTTTCCACATTGTAGCTCCCGCAACAAATAATCTCTCCCACCAACTAGCAGATTCTTGGCCTTCAACATATTTCACTCCTTTTTTAGGCCAGTAAGCAGTGTCTGACTTTTCTTTAGGCGAAAACTTGTATACGTAAAGAATGTATAAGAACGCGGCCAAAAGAGCAACTTCACCAAACATTTTGTTTAAATTTTTCGGATTCAATTTGAAGTAGTATTATTCCCCTTCCTCCGTAGACGTTCCTCCGTTACTAAAATATCAAATCAATTTCCTGGTCACTTTTGTTCAAATAATTGATTTTATCGTTTATTCAATTTTTTTACGCATAAAGCATGTACGACTGTTAATAACACTTCATATCTTTTTCAGGCGTTATACTACTCGACGTAGCCACTTGCAATAGTTCGTTACTTGCTTTTTATCACACTATTTCGGTTTCATGTGCTATATGAGAGATTGCACTGCATTAAGCAAACAATCAAGTGTGCTGCAATCTGATTTGCACTTTGCACTTTTCTGTCACCAAGTTACTTCCTTTCTGGCGTTACAACGGTTAGATAAAGAGCCCTTGTCTACTAATAAAGATGGTTTTAATAGTTTATGTAGCAAAACTGCTAGTCTGAGATATAAAATAATAGTTTTGATTTTTCCAAGCTGAAAAATTCAAAGTATATTATTCAATTGCTAATATTCTGTATTCTATTAGTGATGCATAACAGTTCTGAATTTTTAATACCTATTTAGCAAGAGAGTTGCTTGCCTTATTGGCAGGTATCGAATCACGCCGGGGTCCTAAAGTTTTTGCTTTGCTGTTGACGTTATGGTTTTATCACCCTAGTGTTCCTAGAAAACAGAATAACTAAATACAGAACGTTTCAGCCCATAGTATCTATTTGGCATCCAGTGTATAAGGAAATGTCATGGTATGTATGTGTCAGTTTTGATTTCCCGTGTCAAGCCGAAAGTCGACAATTTAAATACACATGTACTTCCTTATTCTCCGGATGTTCCTTGGATACTATAAGCTGATACGCTCTGTAGAATGCTTTTTGGGTCTTTACTTATTTTATCTTCAACTGTTGTCAAGTAATGCCAAAATAGGCGGTTTAAGAGAAGTTTTAGAGCTTTTTACTATTGTCTTCATAAAACGTTTTCACAAAGCATGCCGTTAAACATAAATGATTAATATTTACCAGCCATTGCGAAGAACTTTTCCAGCACTCGGCACAGCCAATTAACGATATCGTGAGAATAGTAGACACACGCAGAAATATATAAGGAAGAGCAAGTTAGACTCGGAAAATGCCTGTAATGCCTGTGTTGTATGAAAGAATTGAGCGAACAATTTCTAATAATATCGTAGCGGGTGTAAATAAAATTATTAATGAAAGTTGAAATATTCGAATGAAACTATTATTAAATTGGATATTCAATATTTGTAAAGTGAATACCAGGAGTGCACCAAGTGTCCCAAATTTCAGTTTGCTAACTATACTCGAAGCGCAGTTATAGGAACTTAAATGCAAACAGCATGCCTACGCCGGTGGCATGTGACAATTTGCTTCGAAACTTTTGCTATCATTTGCAGATTAAGCTTTGCATTACGCTGCATAAATCATAAATCAAGTCAAATGCGACCTTCCTTCAACTTAAAGCAAAACATTTTACTGCAGATAATATAATAACGCATATTGGTAAGTAATTTTAATATGCATTTACATGGACAACCATAAGTACTGTAAATATGAGTACATATATTGCGATAAGGGGCACTCAAAGACGGTATATTCAATTTATGGTTTCGTATCATCTTATAATAAAACATATGTAAATACTGCATAAAGTATGCTTTTCATTACATCGTCCTGTATGCACAATTCTTGTTGGACATTTCATTATGACATATTCTAATATGGCAATGTCATAAAAGGTATGTAACACCAATTATATATTTATAGACAAGCTTGCCTACTCCACTTTTTGTCTGCAGAGGACTCTTACCTCAATTGCCAAAAATTATAAGTTCAGTGAGTGACTCCTCGTCAGACAGATTTAATGGTTTAATTATACACCAAAATTATGTTACAAGGACAATTACCGCTAATTATTGCTTAGTGCATTATGTCAGTCAATAATTATTTTCCTGGCTGGTATTATATCTGAAGTTTGATTCTGCCTAATAATAAAATAATGGTTGTGGATGGATGTGCTTAATTGTATAGTAATTAATCTATATAATGATAGTTAAATCTAGAAATCGGTTCTAAAGAAGTGTCACGTACTTCCCTAAGTATAACCCTTTTTTAGCCTCATTAGCCATTGAAAGGTGATCGATTCAATAGAGAATCGATGTTCGGTAAGAAAGACGGGTTCTCAAATAGAGTTGTTTATAGTAACCAATTTTGATTAGCTCGTCATTTTTTGTAATGCTTTCAAAGAAGTCACTAAAATATTTCGGGAAATATGTAAATATGATGGGGCACTTGAAAATGATACCCTTTCTTTGGGATCACTCTACGTCCACCCTTTATATTGGAAAATCCTCCACTCAACAAACAGGATGGAGAATATTCGGTGTGTTCTGTGTTTCTTATCTTGTTTATTTATGGATTCAAATCATCAACATTTTAGGAAGTCCTAAGGAACGAAATAACTTCGCCACATTGATGGTAACATTTTTTCAGGCCAATGGTGCTATTTGGATTGTAGATGCTTTTTACAATTATTACCGAAAAAAAATCAACATTGTCGCCTTTTTTAATAATCTTGTGAACATGGATTCTGACTTAGAAGGTAAGAAAATTTTTTTGAAAATTCATTGTGTTATTTGAGAACTAAAATTTAAAATTGTTCCAGAGGAAGTAAAACACCTTCAGCGGAACAAAAGAGATCCTTCAAAAGTTATTCAAATTCTAACTGCTACATATGCATTGACGACTGTCAACTCCGGTGTAATGATGGCAGGAATTTTAACACTGATGCACGATCAGAGAAACTCACTATTGTGGCTTCTTCCAAATACTTATCCCAAAGAAAAAATTGCCATACTATCAATACCGATTCACTTCTTTATCCAATTAGGATTATGCGGAACCGGGATGATCTTTCTACTGTATAATCAAATCTATATGATTTTTTCGTCATATTGGATTAAGATTCTGGAGTAAGAATTGCCTTTAGAACTTATTAGATCATTGATAGATGTGCTAAACATTGTATATATATTTGCTGAGAAATAAGATACTAATATGTTAATGATTAATTAATTTTTCTTTCAGGAAACACGGCAAATCAAAGAAAAGTATTTTGGCATTCAAGAGACTTTACCTACTAAACACGTATTTTAATTGCAGTATTAAATGGGGACATTTTCCAATTCAAATAATGCTACTAGGATTGTTTATTGTGGTCCCCTTGTTCACTTCAATTCGGGTCTTCGGAAAAGTGAATTTCGCCATTTATGTTATAAGTCCACTTTGTGTGGTGGTTTGTTTAATTATATCGTCCGCACTTTTTACCGAAGCCTCACAAGTATATGAAAATTCAGGAAATTATATCAAGAAACTTAAAGCGACATTCATAGTTAATCCAGTTACCCGACGGGAAGTAAAATGTTTGAGGCATTTCGGAGTACGAGTTGGCATTTTGAGAGGCATTAGGTATTTGTACATTTTTGCTTTCATTCTTTCCATTTCAAATTATACAATGTCACTCCTCATTGCCTTTCCTGATTCAGTTTTTCAAAAGGCTGTGTAGTCAGATCATTTCATCTTCTGAGGTATCTTGTAAGTTATATTATCCCCCTTAGAAGTTACCCGCAGGAAACCGCGTGTAATTTACGCGATTTTTAATAGAAGAGTAGTTCCCGCAGGATCCTGCACGTTGCTGCGGGAAACTACCTGCGTATGTTAGAACGCCTGAAATTGTGGTTAAAATTAAACGCAGATAATTATCTGCGGGAAACGTGGCGAAAACGTCATTGTTCCCGCGGGATTCTTCACGCAGAACCATCTCCGCTGAAATAGTAACATGCATCTTAGGTTAAAAATCATGTAAAAATTATATCAAATTGAACTTCTGTATTGCAAAATATAATCATTCCATTTCAATAGTATAATTGTCTAATTTTTCAAAATATTTAGCGTACAGTTAGAGTATTTGGGGTACACTTAAATTAACTGAACCGTAAATACCCTAACTGTACTCTAAATACCCTAACTGTACCATAAATACCCTAACTGTACCCCAAATACCCTAACTGTACCCTAAATACCCTAACTGTACCTCAAATAACCTAACTGTAGTTTAAATACCCTAACTGTACCCTAAGTACCCTAACTGTACCCCAAGTACACTAACTGTACCCTGAATACCTTAACTGTGGTTTAAATATCTTAACTGTATTTTAAATACCCCAGCTGTACCCTAAATACCTTAACTGTATTTTAAATATCCCAACTGTACCCTAAATACTCCAACTGTACCCTAAATACTTTAATTGTACCCTAAATACCCTAACTGCACCCTAATTACCTTAACTGTAATTTAAATGCCCTAACTGTACCCTAAATACCATAACTGTTACCCTAAAAACCCTAACTGCACTCTAAATATATACCCTAATTGTAACCTATATAAATACTCTAACCGTACCCTAAATACCCTAATTGTAACCCAAATACTCTAACTGTACCCTAAATACCCTAACTGCACCCTAATTACCTTAACTGTAATTTAAATACCCTAACTGTACCCTAAATACCATAACTGTACCCTAAAAACCCTAACTGCACTCTAAATATATACCCTAATTGTAACCTATATAAATACTCTAACCGTACCCTAAATGCCCTAACTGCACCCTAATTACCTTAACTGTACCCTAAATACCCTAACTGTACCCTGAATACTTTAACTGTGGTTTAAATATCTTAACTGTGGTTTAAATATCTTAACTGTGGTTTAAATATCTTAACTGTGGTTTAAATATCTTAACTGTGGTTTAAATATCTTAACTGTGGTTTAAATATCTTAACTGTGGTTTAAATATCTTAACTGTGGTTTAAATATCTTAACTGTGGTTTAAATATCTTAACTGTGGTTTAAATATCTTAACTGTGGTTTAAATATCTTAACTGTGGTTTAAATACCTTGACTGTATTTTAAATACCTTAACTGTATTTCAAATACCCCAACTGTACCCTAAATACCTTAATTGTATTTTAAATACCCCAACTGTACCCTAAATACCTTAATTGCATTTTAATTACCCCAACTGTACCCTAAATACCCCAAGTGTACCCTAAATATCTTAACTGTACTCTAAATACTCTAAGTGTACCCAAAATACCCTAACTTTAGCGGTTCCCCTAATTAAAACATGATTTATTTTTTTCCCATGTAGCATATTATTAAAAATATTGTTCCCACGCATTCCAGTAAATGAAACTAGTTTAACCTACCAACGAAGTACAGAAGAACAGTACTTTTAATAGCAATGTATCTTTGTCTGGGATCAATTCATTTCTAAATTTTTGTATATATTGTACTGCCGTGCCGTATGGATATTACATAGATTAATCGCATCGTTGCTCAGAGAAGCCGAAATAGCTAAGAGGTAAAGCAGGTGAACTTCTAAACGAAAGGTCTTACATTCGAATCCCAGGAAAGTCAAAAAAATGTGCCGAGTAGTACCCGCAGGTAGCAATCGAGCTATAGGAATTATTATTTTTTGGTTCACTTGTTCAACGGCGGGTTTTTACCCACAGATAACTAACTGCAGGTAAAAGAGCCAATTATCTGCGTATAGGAAACCGCGCAGAAAACGAAAAATTTGTCATTGATTGCTGCGGGGTGGAACCCGCAGGTGCATAACTGCAGTTTACTATACACAGTTAAAAGTGCCAATTATCTGCGTGTAGGTAGTGGGAACTTCCCCGCAGAGTTCTGCGTGGCCATTTTTGACAGGGATGTTATCTATGTATATGTTAGCGGCAATAAGCCAAATCAGGCATTTAGGAAAATGCCTAGGCAATAAGGCAAATTTGTACTGAATTTTGGTTTTTGTGTTCAATTTTATAGAAGAAAAGTCCGTGGGTCATTGTACATCAAATGGTTTAATTCCAAAGTTACTGGTGAATCAGAAAAACCTCACTTCAAATATATGGGCTTTTACAACTTTAAATTGTGGCAACTTTTTGCTTTGAAGAACCATGTCATATTAACTGATGTAACTTAGAAATGTAATGGGCCATATACTTGAAGTGAGGTTTTTTTGGTTCGTCAGTGACTTTGGAATTAAATCATTTGATGTACACTGGCCCACTGACTTGTCTTCTATAAAATTGACCACAAAAACCAAAATTCAGTACAAATTTGACTTATTGCCTAGGCATTTTCCTAAATGCCTCATTTGGCTTATTGCCGCTAACATATATATCTGCAGAAGCGCAGAATAATTTTTGTGAAAACTTTTGCATTTACCACTGGGGTTTATCTTATGAATTACACTGTACCACAAAATATGCACATTATAATATATATCTTATGAAGTATCCAGGGACTTCTACATTTTATATTCTGTAATAGCAATACTAAAATTATCAGTCAGAAAAAAATACATTTTAATTGTAATACAAATTTATCCTGTTAATATTAACCTCTATAAAGAATTCATATATCAGGAGTCTCTTGTTAACCGCATGATGACGATACATGATGCCAAGTATATCGCATTAGAAATTATGTAATTCTATTTTCTATGAAAATAAAATGGTAATATTCTCACAATAAAGTTTTCCGTTTGCAATTTTATTTTTTCTAAACTTCTATTAATGTTTAGTACAGGGTGTAGTGGATTGCTCCTGCACTTGTCAGTAAATAAATGATAGCTATAAGGTGTTAAACGGCAGTGGATCTCTGAAATTGGCATTGTAAGTTCAAACAGAGTTGTTTTGTTAGAGACTGTAAACCTTCATTATGGCTTCCAAGAAATCATTTTAAACAAAACAATGTGAGGGAATAAAATAAAAGTTTTTTAACGTCATTGCCAAAGTTGTGTTATAAATGCAAACAAATTACTCAGAACGATAGTCTCAAGTATAAATGGACGGGAAATGAATGAGACTTAATATAGTACCTATGTACACATATATGCGCATTATTTGAATATACATTTATCATCTCACTGCGTTATATTATTATTCACATTTTCCAAAACTTCATGTTCTCCTAAGTCCAAAACAAAATAATATCATGTTCTATCTATTAGTGTATCCTGTGATCATATTATAATCATTTTGTAACCTCACTTTAAACGTTATACTAAAACATTTACACTACGTAATTTTCAATTTTGTCTTTTCAATCTCATAGGAGTAAGGGGATATACCTCTAGACAGATCAATTGCAGTTGGAAGAAAAACTTGTGCATGTACAGGTGGTTTAGCTAGGGTGCTTACAAAAGAGTATTACTGAAGTTCTCTATAGCAGCATTTATTAATTCATTAGGTAATTTAATTTTTCCATTATTGTTTGTACTGCTTACTGCTTGCAAGATTCTAAAGTTCTGATGTAAAAAGTTTGGCTTACACAGTATTTTAATTGCAAAGTATTCAAATTGTAATTATGTTATTTTTATTTTACGCAGAGGTGAATAAAATGCCGCAGTCTGCAATCTTGAGTTCATTTGCGTGTCTAATGTTGATGGGTATTGTTATTGAAATTTCTAACGGTGAATATTCTTCGGAAGTGCAATCACCTGCAAACTCTCATTTGGATCTGCGAAGTTCATTTGGCCTTCACTCAGACATTATACTTGAATACTATCGGAAGAAAGATGATGAGAAAATTAGAATTAAATTGTATCGCAAGTATTTTACAGCGGAACTTGGAATGGCAATCGAAAAAGACTGCTCATTAAATATTTTAAGCTATCATAGAAATTTTGATGGCAGAATAGGAAAAGCAGATGAAGTTAATTGCACACTAGACCACAATTTGGAATACTGGGAAATGTCACTTTCGTATTCTACGACCATGGATCTCGAACTTAATGCCACATTTCTAGTGCTAACAATAAATCCGTTCCAAGACGAATTCAATGAAATCTGCAAATTAGAACTGAATGGCTATACAAAGAAAAGCAAGGTGATTGTGGCGTACAATTGTGTCGTTGACAAGTGTAACGTCATTCCAATTTCAGACGATAGTTCAGACTACACGAGGAAATTTATTAAAACCCTGAAAATTCCACGTTATGAACCAATTATTGCTGAACAAAAAAGATTTCATTCAAATTATGACTGTATGAACGCTCTTATGATCAATCGGTCAAAAGATGATATCGAAAGCAAATGTTCCTTTGACTGCTTCGATTCAGAAGATGACGAAGCTATGCCTATTACTATTATGCAAACTAGCCGTATAGAATTATAAAAGAATGTATTTTTCTGTAAACTGTTGGCAATGTATTGATTTGTTTTACTATCGTTTTATTCTACCTGTATCTTTTCATTAGTTGTTATTAAAGTTATGAAAATGATAAAAATAAGATAAGACGGAGTTCTCCAAAATGGGACAGAAATTCTTCCTAATAAATTCAAAATTGTTACTTTTAGATTTAATTGCATGTATTAAAGGTAAAGGGTGCAAGGGAAAGTTTACTCTATTATAATGTTTTGTAAACTGAAGTATTATGCCATAAGTTTTTATATTCCTGTAAGTGGCATAAAGCAGAAAACAAGAAAGCTAAAGGTTTCTATTTGCTTTTATTTCTATTCTACCTATACGTACAATAAGATTTTGTATTACAATTACATAAAAACTAAATTTTAAGGGAATCTAATTAGTTGACCTAACTTATAAAATGTTACTTAACATAAGTATAGCTATGTCTTAACTTGGAACAACATAAATCACAACACTTCCAAATATCATTGCAAACATCTTATTTTATCGATGTACTGTGCCCTTGAAAGATAATATAATAATTGTTTGTTTGTAAAACATTCGTCATGACGGTACTGATAATAAAAGCGTAATCAAAACTGGTAAATATTTTCAACGCTTGCATTTAATTCATTGAAAATCAATAAAGTCACAGGAAATACTTTTACTCTGTATAAAATAACGTTTTATATCGTTCACAAGTATTTCAATCGCATTCTTGAAGATTAAAAGCCTTCTTGATAACATTAAAAGAGGACATCTTATTTAATACTTTTATTTGTATTTCTGATATATACTGATAAATTAGATCGATAAAATATATTTTAACTCTTTAACACACTTTGCTTAAATACCAAATTCAGTTGTATTCAGTTATATTCACTCAAAATAATTATTATCTTGTTTCCTTTTCCAACGCTGTTTTTATAACACGAACACACGATAAAAGTCTGATGGTTATACTTTCAACGTCAAGATCAATTAAAATCCATAAAATTACATAAAATGAATAATCTTGAGAGAAATATGGAGTATCTTACGAGTTGCACAGTAAATCTGGATACCTTACTAATACATCTTATTGCAAGAGAAGCAATCACTGTGAACGAACGTGAATTAGTGGTACGTATTCTATAAACGCTTTACATCTGTATACAATCATTAAAACTTCTTATACTATTTGAGGGAAATATTTTGCATCTAAATTCACGGAATGTATCTCACTAGGCCATTAGCATACAATGTAGCATGCCCTATGACAAGCATTTATTTATACTATTTATCAATATTTTAAGCCTATCTAACTATATTGTCCTACGATCTAAGGCCTTGCAACATTGAAATGGTATCATTGTTTTAAGATCTTTGTAAATGAAAGAAATACAAAAGAGAGCTAGATGTGCACTTAATAAAAATTGTTGTTCCATATTGCAGAAAAGCAAACCAACAAGTCAAGGAAAAAATTTTGAACTCTATTCGAAACTTGCACGCAAACCGAATTGCTTGCCGGATTTGCTAGAATGCCTGGAAGAAACGGGCAATAATCATGTTGCTCAAAAATTAAGAACCTCGGCAAAGAGGGGAGATGAACAGCAAGCCAACCTCAGCAGAGCAGACTCAGAAGCAGAAAAATGTGAAAATCTGTCGTCCCTGCCTATTGGAACCTCTAAAATTAATAGCCGAACACTAATAGAGAGAAATATGAACCTACCAGTCAGTCTGACATGTGATTTAGAAACCTTGCTAATATTTCTTCTGCAAAAGGGCGTAATTAATCACAATGAAAGGGAATTAGTGGTAACTATTATTTAACACTATAAAATCATTTAAAAGAGTTAGGCAGTGGCAGTGACTAGCCTAATTTATTACAATATAGAAATATAATAAAGATGAAAAAAATGATACCTCCTTATCTTCATACAATTCTTTTGAATCCTCAGGTGGTTGGAAAATTTAATTTTGTGTTGCTTTCAATACATAATGACAATGAGGAGCGTAAAATTGCTTACCCATTTCAATTACCATTACGTTTCGTTAAATATTTTAATCATTGATTGTCATGATTTTATAATAAGTAGATCGTTAGTTACTTGAAAGTATTCCTTTTAAAGGTGTCGGAAAACAGAAAATAACTAACACATATTGCTTAACTAAAGTTCATTAGTTCCATTTAAATATGAAAAATATTCCACTTTTGCTATTTAACGCTTGGCGTGACTTCTACAAAGGCGTAAAAGGTATTTAAACCTAGTAGTCTTAACTTGGAAGTCATTACAGGAGTCTGATATTTTGTAAATGGTAATTGTAGTTCTTCGTTTATGTGAGCAGTAATTCCAGTTTCATGTCAGTTCATCTGAATTTAAATGTATAAAGAGACAGTTATACTAATTGGAAAATTAATTCACTTTCAGCAAAGCAAGCCAACTAGTGACGAAAAAAATTTTGAGCTGTACTCAAAACTTACACGCAAACCGAATTGCTTGCCGGATCTGTTAGACGCCCTGGAGTTGTCCTACAATGCTCATGTAGCGAAAAAGTTAAGAGATGCAGCCGAGAAATGTAATTCAAAAATCGTATAGAAATATTTTTTACATGTCGCTTTTAAGGTAAAAACTTGTACGTTACTACTATTTATTTTCTTAAAGGTAATGAAAATGAAATCGAAGATAAATGAATTAAGACTTAATGAAGAACCGTTGTTTCTCGAAATGCAAGGATGTCATAAAATACAAATCGTTCTTGTTTCCTATACTGAGGTATTAAATTACATTTCCGTACTCTCATGAATATATTTCTGTAGATGCAAAAATTGCATTTTAAATAAATAAATCAGTAAATCTTGGTTTAATCAGTAAAATATAAATTCCATGACATTTTAGCACAAACACACTTCAATACAATTATAGACCACTATGGTCATAAAATGTGTATGTATGTTGCAGTGAATTCTGGTTGGCTAGCACGGAGGTACAAAGTATGGTTAGCACGGAGTTGTCCCTTTAGGCAGTAGTAAAAAATGTGTGACCAAGTAAACCTTTAATGCAACACACATGATTTAATACTGCTTTGTAATTATACACTGTTAGTAATCTGTAGTACTTAGTAATCGCATAAGAGTTGGATACAATAGTTTGAAAATCATGACGCAGGGATTTGGCGATTGGCGAAATCATGATATCAAAATGTTCGCATTGCTGTACGTCAATTTCTGTTATCTGTTCTATTGGTTTTGAGACTGTGAATAAAAAAATTGTTAATCACTCATTTAGTTTGCGAACAAACGTGGATTCATCATGAATTCATTGCTATTTTTATTAAACACATATTTGGATTAATACATGCATTGTATACTAACATCCCTATGTCACCATTACAAATAGGCAAAAGTGTTAATGCAAAACGTTTTTATTGTAAGTACTATGTACTACTAAAGCAGTAATATAATTCATTAAAACGATTATCACTCTACTCTACCTAAACTCTAAATTATCAATATCTCCATGCAAGTATTGCCGTAATAAGAGAGATAAAACTATCTCGGAGGTCTAATTATTAAGTCTATTGGCCATGAGTGATAGACAGAGTGCATGCGAATAAAAAGAACTGTCTGCCGAAAGTGCTGTTAAAGTAATAGTAGCAACAAAGTATTTTGTCAGTATTGTCAGGTTGTCCCGTAGCATAATCATTCTTTAGTAAGATGGATTTCAAAGCCATATTTATGGATAATATCGAATACTTGACAGAGTATACATCCAATCTAGATGTACTGTTAATATGTCTTCTAGGAAAGCATATACTTGATAACGACGAATGCGAACGTGTGGTATGGTTCTTTAATAGTACTTAATAGTACTTACGGTCATTCAATTACAATTTTGTTTCATTCTAATAGTATCGGTATATCAGGCCTAAAATGTAATATTTAAACATTTTTCTCAACAGAAACATGAACCTACTATGAAAAACAAATTATTCAAACTGTACAGTATACTTGCGGCTAAACCGTATTGCTTAGACAATCTGCTAGTCATTTTAGAGGCAAATCAAAATCCAAACGTTGCTGCAAAATTACGAGAAGAAATGAAGAAAAGAGAAAACAGTAAGTAACCATTTACTTCCGTTTTTAAATATTCATTGTATAGGTGTCATTTAAATATTTTTAAATATTGAAATAATTAAAAACTTATCTGATTTGGGATATTTTGTAATATTTAGGTAATTGTTCTAAAACTGTCCCCGAAAAGGAACTGAAAACTGTCCCCGAAAAGGAACTGAAAACTGGCATCCCTTTAAATTCGAAAAGTAATAATCTGTCTTAAAAATGTCATTATTATTCAGACAAACGTGCTATTTACTTTTTAAGTGAATATTTTAGTTACTATTCTTGTTTTCAGTTACTCAGGAAAATGCAAGCTGGCTCAAAGATATTTTGAAAGAAATTGACGGGGCTCAAATGAAAGTCTTTCTAGATCGCCTGTTCCAAAACAAAACGCATGTTGTTAACGATGTGATATCGTCGTCACTTCATAATGGTTCTATAAGTCACTCAATGTTGGCACACAAGGCATTTGACAAATGGATTGAAATCGAAGGGAAAAATGCAACGTATGGAAATCTGATCGTTCTATTAAGAGAAGACACACTGAATAATGCTGCAGGTATAAAATATTTTAATACCTAACACTTTTCACATAAATATTATTACACCAGCCCTAAGTGCAAAGTATTCATAAAACGTCCCCTCCATATTTTATGGAATTCACAAGGTTAGCTTCAAAGGTTAGGTTCACAACTTAAAATTGAATTCAATTTTTTTAAAATATTTGCCAATTGGCTCTAAGTATCTGTAATCAATATTTTTATTATCACATTTTACTGGCATAGGTAAAGAAAATTTCGATATTACTAGTCGATTGGAAATTACCCCAGAATGTCAACAAAATCTGATGAAATACTACTATTAGCATGCCTAAAATGTGAAAAGAAAAGTAAAAGAAAACGGGCTAGTTAAACTGGTATAATTGGGACAGTTTGGTTGTATGGTGTAAACAAAGTAAAATAAATAATTTTTGGCTTCACTAGAGTTCAATATCTTAGTCTTAACTCGTTCCATTCGCACTGATTTTTCTTCAGGAATTTATTGTTTTCTGATGCGGATAAAGTATCGTTTGGCAAAAGCGATTTTTGGTAAACGTATAAATAGTAAATAAAAGACACTTTTATTTAATGCTTAAAATTTCGGGCTATTAGTAAAGGAAAAAAATGAATTTCGCGTTGAGAGCCATTTTATGATAATGAACTAAGTTAGAATTGGTAGCTGTTTCTTCTGTTGTTAGCAACTTTTTGGTGGTTTTCCGTACGGATTTTTCTGATTGAGAGGAAAATTTATGCGAATTTATAATTTATGAATTTTTACCAACTTCGGTCTACTGGTTGCAAGGGTTCCACTGTCAGTTTTCAACAACCGTGATATGAAATTGTATCGAAAAACAAGATGCTGTATTATATTATTCATTCATTGAATTAATTTCTTTATTTACTAGACAAAATCGAGAATAGATGTCAAAGTGGAAGCTGAGTCAACCTAGTACTGCAAAAAAGAAGCCCATTAAGATATAGCTCTACTGGTATTTTGTAAACTAGTATTAATAGAGTGCTAAAAGTCATAAACTTCCTTTTGTGTCTTTGTCGATATTTTTGTCTTCGTACCCAAGCACTGGTTTCAAACATTGATTGTATTAAAATCCTGTACTACTTCTAAAAGAGTAATTAAAAAGATTTACAACTGATGTATAATAATGTATATATGTGTGTGATTTGGATGCATTCTGATTAGCAAAGCAATAGCTTATGTAACTTACTACTACCCTTCTCAAAATAATGTTGAAGTAAAATTTGAAGAATATTCTGAATTTGAAGATTATGATTAGTAAACTTCTTTAAGTGTCTAATAAGCTAACTAAGCAAGTGAGTTTTAACTTTCATTGTCATTATTAATGCTAAAATTCACTCAAAATTTCTAAAAAGTGCTAAAAAGATCCTGGACGGAATGCATGATTAGTATTTATACCGGAAGACCACTATGATGTGGACGTAAACTCGTTTCGTTGGCTTAAATTTAAATAAAGAAAATCTAGAATAAGTTAAACTAATAAGGTAAATAATCTGAAGATATTCAACCGCCAAATAAAGTTAGGTACGGTAAGTTAAATTGTGAGTTTTATTAATTTCAGAATTCTGTTATATTTACATTTATAGTTTAATAAGATGCATATTAACATTTATAGAATAATAATGTGGTAAATTCAGATTTTAAAGAACAGTTTATCATAAAGCTAAAATTATTTCCAATGTTGATATCATCAAAATGGCCACAGTGTGTTCCTGGCAAATGTTGCAATTATGTTTAACTAGTATACTAAAACCTTATTTGTACACAAAATGAAAAGTATATCTCTATACACTGCTTTGCATCTTTAAATGATAAACATGCGTAAGGTATGTGCCAAAAGTTCGGATAATTATGTAATATATGAATTGTTGATTTGATACGTAGATATGCTGTATTATCCAATAGTGTAGTCACCCCTTCTAAATAGTTCCCCAGATATGTCCTTTGAGAAAGCCTGGGGAAACCATCCTATGTAGTAACCCACCCTTACGGGGAAACTATTTTCAACTAGAAACTATTCAGATTTGCATGTAGAGGGTTCCACAAATCAAATCTGAACATGGTAGTGCATATAAGTCTCAGCTTTGGGTATCAAAAATGTTCTTCGAAAATTTTTTGACAACTATTTGTGTGAACTGTCGTTCTGAGCAGGATTCGGCATTTATTTACTTCAAATAAATAATTATTTTCATTTACTTTACTTATTCCTATTGATAATATATATTAAAATATTTTAAAAAGCAGGCTACGAATTTTCAAATGCAATTTTTTGAAAAACCAAAATAAAAAGTAAATTCACCTTTCAAAATTTTACTTCAGCTGGAGTGCTTGTTAAGACAATTTACTTTCACTTAAAAACACATTCGTTTTTTTTAAAAAATTGGCATTTAAAAGCTAATTGCTGATTTCTAAAACATATTTAATAAATAATTAGCCCTTTTTTAAGAAAATAAGAATGAAATATTTTATAAGTTATAAGTAATATGTATAAGTTATAAGTATAAGTTTATAAGTTATTTCCCCCACCTCCCCCACATGCCACGGCTGCCTTACATCAACCCCAGGTTTTGCTGCCAGCATTTTTCCCAAATATTTTTATTTCATCAGAGAAACTGAGATAGACAAATAAAGTATGTTGATATAATATAGTAAATAGTTTTGTCATATTGCTCATGGCATTAACGGCTGTTTGCTACACTCTGTTATTTATGCATGTTCCAAATAGATAAAATCGAGATTAAAATGCTTATATGAGCCATTGTTATCAGTCGTTGTATTTTCTGCTATCTGCGGCCAGTGATTTCACTTGCAGTTTATTTTTCTAAATTCCAGTTTTTGCTATGATCCAGGTTTTATCCGGTTTTATTGCATCAACTTCTTCGGATTTATTGTCGAACGCAGTAGGATTTAAATCTAAGTAGGTTAGTTTTATAACTAGGATTCTTGTATTACAGTTCCATTGAAAATAAAATACATAGCCTATCATGACGTGTACCCTTAATTAAGTGATACTTTTTGGAAAAATTCATTTATTCAGTAATTCACAATGGGCAGTGAAGACAGCGGAAATTCGTGTTCTGTAAAAGGGACGGCCATCTTTGTAGTATTAATTGTTTTACTATTTAACAGTCTACTTTTAACCCTAATGATTAGTAAAAGTGTCGTAATAAATCAAGAAAACCAGATATTGTTGGGTATGTCTGTTTACTAGTTTTATATCACGAACTAGTGAAAACATTTTGAGAAAAAACTTCATATTAAATAAATTCCTTTCATATCTCCAACTTTATTATTTTTCACGAATTCTTACAGAGAGAATATTAGCCGTAACCACAAATACGAAAAGTCGGGAAGTCTCAACAGATCTAGGATCGTCTAATATTTCTCAGAAAATCGATCCAGATATAGTTTTATTGCGTGAAATGGAAAATGAACCACTTCTAGTAGAGTCTCAGCTGCCACAAGAAAGGGTACAATTTGTAGTAATTTGACATTTAAAGAAATATTTAATTACTTGCTTACCCCAAGGGAGTAAGTCACAGTAGAACAGCATAAGTTACATTTTCATGAGATGACTAAATGTAAAATATAATTTTGTTCATTTAAATTTGGTACAGCATATTCGATCATTAGATGATGCATGCCCACCCTGTCCAACAACAGCACCACCGGATCCAGAAGGACATTTGAATCCAGTTGGGATCCTGAATGAAGTCACCCATACGAAAGCTAAATACGAGTGCGTCTACAGCTGTATTAATCCTGTAATTCATGTGTCCAACTTAACGATCGATGATCCTGATTTTAATGGGAAATCGTGGGAAGGAATAGGTAATTTATAGCTAATGGTTTTATGTAAGTTTGTCGTAATTATTAAAAATTAACATTAAAATATTGTTTATCTTTGACAGGAAGTAGCAAAGCAAAGTCAAAGCATGATGCTGCCTATAAAGCGTTGAAGGCTCAATGGCCAAAAGAGGCTGAAAAAGTTGCAAAGAAGAATATACCACTGGAATATAATCCAGGGCCTTGTCAAAAGCCCCCCAAGGAATCCCAAAAAATCAAAAAAGCCTGTTAGCAAATCATGTACATAATAAAATATTCGAAATATGCCTCGTTGAAAATTTTCCTACAAACTAAGCGTACTTCCGTCAGCTAAGAAGACTTGTTATTCATATGATTGGGATATTACTTAAATTTCAACATTTGATGGACTCATTAAATTTCTTAAAAGTAGTTTTCATGGCTAACCATATAGTGACATCGTCATTGAAAATATTTAAAGCAACTCAGGAATGCGTTTTGAAAGTGACAATCGAAATTCATTTTAAGTCTCACCTGGTGAAAACTATTAAATTTGAGACATCGAACGAGCCAATAGATAAAAATATGAAGTATCATAAGTATGAATTGGCCAAATGGGTAGATCAGGTACCCAAACCAAAGCCATAATTACAATCGAGTAATCATCCAGCAACTTCCTTGTTGTTATCTGAACAACAATTATTACCTTCAATAGGCCATTGTGTGCAATATAGTAATCCCCTCCAAGGGAAATGATTCCTTCATTGACTTTTTTGCTTGTTTTGTCTTACATTGCACATCACATGTGAATTGTGAATTATAAATAACAGTTCTAATGTTTGCAGCAATTTAAACCTGCGTGTGTTAATTTCACAAAATTTAGCAGTCATAGTAGTATAGGCGGACATTGCATCCAAAAATCATAAGGATAAATAATTGGACTTGGAATAAACCGTAGCAAAACGGGTGAACTCAAATGTCGGCACATGATACTTTTGACATTACGTAATATTCATTTCCATAAGTATTGATGATTTAATACAGTCTCGTACCTCTTTCATAGGATGCAAAGATTAGTACAATTCCATATGTGTCAGTCAATAAGAGCCATAATTTAAATTAATTCGTGCTGTGATTTCATTTTATCAAGATTTAATTGGCATACTATTAACAAATTATTTATATGGGCACCAATCAGTATAGCCCTATTATTTAGTATTGTCAGGTCAGGAACATAAATATTTAACATAATATATAGGCAACGATGATGGTTGACCTGTTTCTGCAATAATCTGAATTACTAATCGTTCTTATCTGCTGTGCAACATTAATAAACACACATTCTGGTCGTAGACTTATCTTGTTTGCAAATCACAGCTCTGCTAAAGCAGAGATATTTAGTTACATTAAGCAAATAAAGAGATTATTAAGGACAAAATTATGTAGTAAGCGTGTGATGAAGGTACCTCTAAAACTATATGGTTACCTGATGAACACAAGGTGTGAAGAGGTTCAACAATTCACTCACTACCCAATTTTAAAATAGTCACTGACGATGGAGATAGTTTTTAAAAGCAGTAAAATAGTTATGATAAACTATTTAATAGTTCATTATTTATTACATTTCTATATAATATTTTCATTCTTAGATTGGTACAACATATAAGAGTATATAGCGCATTCAAACAATACGTTTGTGTCCTTCATTTTTTATTATCAATATTTGAATGAAATGGGAAAACTCTGATATTAAGACTTGTCCGTCAGTAAAAACATTATGTTAAACCTAACAGTCAATAAACTGAGACTGATACTCCACAAGTCTACATGCATATACAATATAATTACGTAAAGATTAAAAGTGCACACTAGTGTAAGTCACAAACCAACGCAGTTCAATTTGCGCTGTCCAATTTACATTTTAATACAAGGACAATAATGACAGAGAGTAAATTCTACACTGCTCCATTAGCCGTTATTTTTTAGCAGGATTTAAGCATTTCTCTGTCTGTAATATTTGTAAGATTCAATAGTGATCTCTATATAATTTGGGAAACTGAAGACAATTTTGTCCGAAATGAAGATCTGCATAACGCATTTTAAGGTGAGTTGAGGGTTACGCTTTAGCACCACTGTACTGTGCATTCATTTCTGTTTGCCCTGGTTTCTTTTTAATTGATAATATTTTATCAGAATTTACAGGGTGGCCAGGGTAATCCAAACGCATGTAGCCACAATAAAGATCCAAATACTCTCCGACAAATTGGTATTGTAGCAATACTGATAATAGTTTCTGTGATAAGTGCCACATTAATAGTCAGCAGTGTCGTTTTGCAGACAAAGAATTATGGTCTTCTAGGTATAGTCAATTCCGTTACAAGTAAATACTACTTTCATTACGCTCATTGGGATTTAGATAATTAACTTTTTCCAGAGTAATTTGTCTATTGCATTTCTTATATTTATGAAATATCTAAAACATTCCAATAGTGCAGCACACTGCAGCAACTTCAGCTATTACTCCCATTAGTGCAAGTCCTGGTGCAACTAATCCAATTAGAACACAAACCTCAGCTAATACAATAATTCCAACCAGTACAGTTACAACTAGTACAAATCTACCCAAAAGAACTACTCCAATCAGTACAACATCAAATATTGCGACAACTTCAAATAGCACGAAATCAAAAACACCAAATCCTTACAGTAAGAAATAAGCAATATATTTTATTACTAATGATAAATATTTCAACTAACACTGACTCTATTTAGGATGTAGTAGCATAAAGCATTCCGGAAAGCAACCGGCTGTAGCGGTATTGCAACAATCTATTCAAGGGCAGAAGGACTACACCTGTTATAGGTATCCAAATTGCAGCCAAAATATTCGCAAATCAAATTTAACTGTATATTTGAAACTAAAGTCACTACATCCAGAAGATTACATGAATTTCACAGCATATTGTAAGTTCTTATACTTCGTTTTTGCAATACATACTATTTGGATTATGCAACAATATTTTGCAAACGCGTTCTCAGATATATATTTAGAGTCGACTGTACCCCTAAAAAATTAACGAGTGGGGTTGGCTTACTGTGTGTTACATAATTATTTTCTTCAACTGTAGTCATCCATCAAGGTGTGAAAGTCGATGTGCGAAATGCTAAACATAAGGTGGCCTTCAACGCTCTAAAACAATTGTGTCCTCAGAATGTACAATATGCCAAAGAACCCTTGGACCAAACCACAGAAGTTCCAGATTGTGTTCTACACTCGGAGCCAGAACAGACGAAATGTAAATGAGAAACTAGAGAATAATAATTTTGTGTTTTCCTGGTATACGAAATATTATAGGTATAAACGGTTTTACACACGATATTTTGTACTATTGATTCATGTCCTTTGTGTAAGTTGAGTTGTAATGAAATTCATGGGGTTTATTGTTTGCCTATAGCTTCTAGTTTGAAAGTTGTAAAAAGGATGTAACAAAGTTAACTCATGTTTTAACGAATATAAAGAAAGAATGTTCATAAATCTTACTGTCTGCTCCTTCTCTTTACATTCATATATTTTGAACATTTTAGAAAACTTTGAGAATGTGAATAAGAACATCGATTGTCTTTATTCCATTGTATTTATTGATAATCTATCATGTAGCACTTACGGAATATTTGGTGAAAACCTATGTAGTCTACTGTTTTTCCATTGTTTAGATAAAACTCGATTGTAAGCTTAAAAATCAAAAATGTTAATTTTAATTAATTTTATTTCCAATATTTTGAAAGCAACAGCATTTCAAAATTACATATTTATAAAAGTATGAATCATTAATGGCCGAATGAATATACTATCCTAGTAAACGTCGTTATTGAGCCGTTGAGCCCATTCGTCAAATGTTTTTCTGATTTGACCAATGCTTTTCAATCAGTTAAGATGATGTTCATGTTCATCAAAGGCAATCGATCAGTTATTTAGTTATTTTAATTTAGAATAAGCAATAAACAAGGATATAATTAATAGTTATGGCCTTCATTTTCTGATGTAGATTTATAAAACGTTTTGTCTAAGGGAATTTCAAGACTGAAGGATGTCGCAGTTGGTTGAAAATTAAAAACAGTAGTTTTTCTCAGTCGATGGAAAATGCGATTAAAAATTGGTTTAAGTTTTGACCAAATTTTGAATATTTCACATAAAAATATAAAAGCACTGATTCCAAGTATTATCATACCCAATTTAAAAATAGACATAACTCGAGAATTTAGAGGTAGATTTTTGTATTCTTTTTTCTTTCCCACTGGCAGTCTATTTCGGTGTTTACGTGCATTGATGTAATATCTTTCCCAAAAGAGATCAAAGCCAAATGTCACCAAATCAAGAAGAGCAAGATAGACTTTCTGAGATAAATAACCTTTTACAACAATTGTATTCCACCCTGTATCCCATTCATTCCGCACAATGTCACAATAAATTTTTGGAAACTTTTTCTTCAACCGAATTAAATGTTCGTTGCAGAACTTGTCCAGAAATAGCGTGGTCAGCACTCCCGGATTTTCTCCAACACATTTGCCACTGTATGAATCTTTACAGTTGAATTTATTTTTGGGAATAAATTTTATACCTTCTGGATTTGTAACATTATGTACTTTGAGAAGATACTTCTGGTGCTTCAACCAATTAGGATCGGTTTGGTCGTAATAAAAAATGAAACCACCTTGGAATAAGTCTTTAAACGAAGAAATTCGTTTTGGTTCTAGAGGAGAAATGACGTCACTGGTGAAAAATGCCAAGTAAGATGTTTGGATAATTATAATACATAAACTAAGAATGGAGAAAATAAATCCACTGACGCTTCTAACAGATTTAGACAGAAATGGCTGGTTCAGCAAATTCCATAGCAAAATCAGTCCGCATCTTATACTTTTCTTCAATGTTGCAACAGACGCAAAAGTTATGATTAAAACTAACCAAATCATTTTGTCAAACGGAGAAAATATTAGTATCATATCAGAATTTTTGTACTCGAGGCTCTTGGTGCAGTAAAGAAGTCTTTGAATGTTCATATGAGTTATTACAGCGTAAATTGAATTGTTTCGAATAAATGGCTCATTTCTTAATTGGGATTCACAATCAGCACAAATATGTAAAGTTGGGTACGGCAGATTTCGCCTATTTCCAGAAAATCTAAATTTCAATTTATTTGATAGAATTCCAAGGAGCATTGAATGCATTCGTACCGAATTCCAATTACCGGTTTTCAATATTTCCTTTTCTCTCGTTCTAAACTTCACTGTATCCTGTGCACTGTATCCACGCGTCATTGCAACCAATTCATAACCAAATGAGTTCATTCTGGTGATGTTCTCTTTTAAATCCCTAAATGCAAGTAATGGCCCACTATACCTGTTTTGTCGTTGTAGAGGATAAACCCAAGGGGTCCATTCTGATGTTAAGTAATCTGAGCTCTCACTTATTTCTCCTTTTGACTTTTTTGTTACGTAGTAAACTATTACGATATGAGAATAGAATTTAGAACGTCTGACACGCCTTAGCCACCGATCGGAAAATTCTTTGTGTAGAATTTTTGGAACAAAAATGTAGAATAAAGGAATACTATTAAAACTAAATCCTGAGGTAGTCACAATTAGACCAATGTCTGTATTTTTTACAGTTTCCAATGTCGGTAACAGTATTATAATCACTAAGCAGCCTCCTTGCCATCCACTTTTCGTAATATAATTTGATTTGATACCCGAGTCCACTAAAACTAGGGGATTAAAGTTTTTGGTTAATTTCCCTAAGTAATTTGAAAACGACGTTATTCTGAATTTGCTAATTTCGTTGTAAATCAATTCCAGCGAACAACCAAAATCTGGGATAGGGAAGATGTTCATAGAGCAAACTGGATTGCATATTATAATCAATAATGGTAGAATTTTGGAAACCATTTTTCCCAATATTAATTTCAGTTTAAATTTTACAATGTTTTGTAAGGTAATAATAACTTGAGATTTTGAGTTGGGGAAATGAGTTTGTGGGTGTGGCAAACACTTTTGTATCAGCTTAGAGAATTATGTGCACATGGGTATGCTAAAAGGTAAAATTAATAAAAATAGAAAGAAAAACTTTATATATTGATAAGACATTTATCGTAAATGTGAATACATGTGTAACAAATAGTACTTCAACTTTTTGTCCTAAGGAGAGTTGACCATTAAACAAACATCAATTGTAGTTTTGCAAATGCCAAAAATCTGATAAAGTTCTTTCTTTGTCCTACACTTTCGTTTATTTTATTTACTAAGAATTATATATTGATTTATTGATCATTTGGAACACTGTAGTTAATATATGAAAGCATTTGCTATTTGTCCATCTGTATCAATGTTCAGGTACTATTGTTTGTATTTTTAGGATAGTTTGAGAGTAGCTGTAAAACTCAACATGTATATTAGTTTTTTATAAGTATGGGCATGGACTGTTTGTCATTTTAATTTAATGCCTGAGAAGTAGTAGGGCAAAATGTTAACTTCGCTTAGAACAGAAATAGCATATCTGTACGGATACCTATAAACTCACAACAAAGTAATATAAAATGAGCACCTCAAAAATCCAGTTTGCTGGCTTTCAAAGACAGTATTACAAATGCCTTGCAATTAATTGTAGAAAGGGAAAAATAAATGCAATGTAACTCAAAACTTCATTTTTTTGCTTTAAAACGTAATGAAAATTATGTAGTGAATAAGACGCCAGTGTAATCGGAATATTTTAATGTCAGAAAATTAAGAAATATTATCACTAACTTTTGCTAAGTGTTTTAGATGTAGTATTTTCAACAATTTCCCATTCAAAAATGCTTTAAAAACTATATAAAAATCTGTCTAACTGTTGCAAATCCCAATGGGAAATATTATATAGGTACACAAAATGTCGAAGAATTTATTAAAATATACCGAATTAACTAGATGTTTTCAATTCAAAATAACATTGCTGTATTTAGCCACTGGCATAATTTGAGCGGCTTTAGTCTTCAGTGATTATCACTAAATGATTCAGTGCCTTATGGCTTATGGTCTGTTGGGAAAACAAATGAGTAATTAAACTATAAGGTGGAAACCTTTAAAAGAGCTCATGCCCAGTTTCTATACTATGGACTCGTCAGGCCCAAGATGAAAGCTATTCCTATCAATAGAAGAAGTTATGGTAGGGTTGCCCCTTCGAGATTGCCAATTTATCATTTCCGTTGAATTTGATTGCAGTACACCTTAATTTGGTAGACCGTTTTAGTATTACCTATTCTATTGAGATTTCTCCATTATTCATTAAATGTAATACCAAGTCATACTGTGATGAAACCTTAGGAAGAACATCAAAGCATTATTGTGTAAAAGAAGGGCTCAGACAGTCGTTATTTCAGGAATGCCTACTGCCTATTCTATAATAATTTTTACAATTACTTGAAGGATGTGTACCCAAGTTCAAAATACGCCTGATTTAGTTAATTGTCCATAATGTATAAATAGAATATTTTTATATGCTCAATATCAAGGACAAGAAAATAAGGAAGTTATTCTTCAATGAATTAAATCTTGAATGCATGGTGCATGAAAAATGGTTTTATTGTGCTTTCAAAAACGCAAAAATGTCTGGGTATAAAAGATATAACACCAAATAATCTTTTTTGATACTCGTATTTGTTGACCATTACATCGCAGGCAATATTGGAATTAATAAATGTGTGAGGTAATTCTTTATTTTTAAAAGGTTACCATTTTTTATTGTATAGAAACAGTGAGAAGTAGAGAACAACATATCTAAAGAAACAAAGGAATATTTATTCGCTTTATGCACAAACGTTGTTATTCATACGCTTAATACACCACACCTTCTGCAGCTATGTTTACTGTAGAAATATCTCAATTGCTTTTATTCATGCAAAACACTTGGGTATACCAGTGTTTAGAAGTCTTCAACACTAGCAATAAGTATTAATGATAAATAAAAATAAGCAAAGAAATGCAAAATAATAGTAAAGCATACAGTAGATTTATTTTCGTTGCGCATTAAATTTAAAATATTTATTTACTTTTCACTTGTACTTACATTAAACTAGTATTAATTATTATACTTTACTAAAATCTACATTGACAAACAACAGAGTATAGTTAACGTTCAATTGTCATAATTGACAGCCAGTATTAAACTTATTGTATTATTTATTACTAATTGCATGAACGTTATATAGGTACGATTTTTGACAACAAAAATGTTTCCTGCTGATAAACCGAATGGCCTGGTTGCAAAAATTTTTCTTCGGAGGTATTTGTTGCGAGTTCTGGCCAACCAAACGGTTTTAAATTGGGACGAAGTTTCATATATATTTGCAATCAATGGAATAAAGAATATTTCAATGATTCCAAACACAACTGAGGTTAGAGGGAACTGCAGGTAGGAAGCAAGGGATAGCGATGAAAAAAGTTTTATAGTCTGATAATTTACTAACATATGCATAAGATTTGCACAAAGCAGAATAATTGGCATTATTATTGATGTTGCTTGATTTAGTTCGTGGAAAGCACAATAGAGTTTTGAGTACAAGTCTAGGGCTAGTAATGGGTTGCCTGCAAGACTTTTTGATTTGTCCTTCAAAACAACTATGTTTAAATAATATATTCCTGTTTTGAAGTCCATTACAATTACCACAAGTGCTAACGTAGCAACAGCAGCTGTGTGCAGAAAGCATAAAAACAATACTACGCTGGTCGCAATCTTCACAAAAATGAAATCATAAAATTCTTCTGTGAAATGTTCAACCAGGAACCGTCTCAATGGATCTTTAATTCCAGCGGTAAGGAAATGATGAATGTATGCTATTCCAACTATTAGCACACAATTATAAAACGAAACGAAAATAGTTTCGTAATTCCAAAATTTTCTTTTTCTAGTAGTCCTGTCGTCAAATAGAATTCCTTTCTGTGACAACTTCTCTGAAATTGACAACCATTTTCAATTTTACAAGAACATTTTTTTTGAATAGGAGTTCAGTTAAAGTAATTACCTCTGAAATGACTGTCCACAAATATGAAATTGTAAACACAACGCAAAAGCTTCTGTGGAAGAAAAAATAGTCCCATTTCACAGGCAGCTAAAATAAGTACGGCAGCATAGTATTGTAAATAAATAATAATTTCAACCCCTGTAAATGTTTTCTCCCAAGCGAATATTTCCTTACATATTCTAAAGGTGCCATACAAGGCTACCACTACAACACCTTCGACATACGCAAACCAACGAAGAAATTGGTACCAACTTCTTGTGTATATTGGTAAATTATTTCTCTCATCCCAATCAAAAGGTAGGTTTTTAAACGTTTTGCTTAATCGTACAATTTTCCTTCCTATGTTAAGTAGCCTTAGAGTTAAGGGGGACTTAGAACACATCTTTGCCTTTCCGAACTCAACTTTAAAACTCGTTAAAGTATTTATCTTTACTCTTTGAACAATTATTACAAGAATGCAGGAATGTCCAGTTTTACTTGGTAACTTACTTACATTACTAACTTTACTAACTTTACTAACTTACTTTACTTGGCTAAACATGTCGAATAAAAATGGATATTGAGCAAAATAATTAAAGTGAAATGGGTTAGGTTCGATTTGTTAATACCTAACACTCACTATGTATTTAAAGCTTTTTTACTTTACATGCCAGAATGCTCAGAGCACAATTAAATTTCAACGTCAAAAACATAGTAATATTTAATAGGGTAGTTTTGAATAATTCAAATATAATTATTTTCACTACAATCTACTGCGTAAATAATTTGCTTTGAGTTTCCTGTATACTTATATAGGTTTATTTGGGTTGCAAAACTGAAAGTAGTCTCCAACCCTGGTATTTCGTTATCAAGTACCTATTATAATTTTATTGCTATTATTGCTATGAAATACTTCTAAATTATACGAATTAGACCTTACTAATTCTAATAGCTACAGCATTCCCTTTCTCCCTATGTGAAAAGAGTTTGCTACATTGTATTGTCTAAGTAGTTGAACGTAAATCAACTCTAACCGACTTGATTTACTCCCTACGAAAAAATTGATTTATAAAATTATAAATCGTTGAATTTCTTTTAGAACGGCAAGGCAGCATTTGGATATTTGCTTTTGCATTGACAACTTTTAATCAAATATGTGCATATGTTTCTATTCTATACAAATACTACGGAATTTCTTATATATTGCAAGATTCCATTTAGTTACTAGTTACGTATAACTTTACAACTACCTAATTGCCATAATTTATTTATCAACATTTAAGATATAATTTAGTTTACTAAAACCGTAAACTAAATTCACGTTTAATGGAATATTAGAACACATGAAAGTAAATTAAGTCTTATTCTCCTTGGATTAAAGAACTAGAGCCTGCATGAAAATATTTTTTTTCCCTAAAATCCTATTTTCCTTTATTTAACTCCATTTTAGCAAGGATTACGAAAAGTAAATTCATTTAAAGATGTAATAATAAGGTCTAAAATTAATTTACACGTTAACTTTGTCCTTAGGTTATGCAGGTATAATTTGCGTTTCTGTTTTATAATCAATGTTAAATAATTTCTCTTTTTCAGAAGTCTTAAATTGGTAGAAAAACGCCAAGTCCATTTTATGCAAATCTTTTCAATTTTGGTAGCACGTAGAAGTAGTAGAAGAATGTATAGCAATGAGAAAGTGTAAATTAAATCTATCGTGTGTCTCTCTCCAAAAAGAGCATATTAAATTCTTAATTTGTTGGAAAAATTAAAAAGTATTGGCAAAAAGTTAACAATAGTGGGGAATTTTGCCCTTGCAGCCAATTATTGCCAACAATGAACTATGGTATGCTATGATTAAGAAAATTTTAGAAAATAGTATAAATGGGCCATTTGAATTGTTAATGAAATCACAACGTGTTTAGCATACAGTTTCCTAGTGAGATTGAGCATAAATTAAGCGTCAAAATATATTATTTATTTATTGTAACCAAAGGTGCAATCAATTCAAAATTTCAATTTTTGTATCAAAGGAACCAAGTTTAGTTACAGGTAACAATATCTGCAATATTGATGACAGTTCCACATGTCGTACTGCAATTTGGTTTTGGTTTGCATTGAGTAGCAGCGCACCCGGTTCCAAATTTATTAAAACACTTTTTGGCAGCCGCTTGGGTTGTGGTGCAAGTAATTGCAGGGGGTTTGGTAATGTCACACTCTTTGGCAGCACCCGCTATGCAGTATTTCTTACAGCAGGAACTTGGGCAATCTGGCAGAGCTGAGGGATGAAGATAATTAAAATTAATTAGTTTATATTAACTGTTAATTGAAAAACTGTAGTATACCGGTTTTCATAAATAACAAAGTCATCAGCGTCTATAATAATTAATTTTGTTTAAACATACCTTGACGGAGCATAGAGCTGCTAATTTCATCTGGAGAAACCTATTTGCGAAATTTTTATTTATAAATCACATGCATAAGTTATTTAGATTAATATAGCATTTAAATCAGACAAATTCTACCGCAGAGTTTGCAGTGCTGCAAATAGCCAAAAGAGCGAGAACAACTATACACAACATGGTCAATGGTTGTTAGTTTTCGAAAGTTCCAAACTGATATCAAAATGTACCGATTAGTTGTACAGTCCCTTTTATGGATGCAATTTCTGATGATCCGTTGAGAATTTTAGCTTCTTTTATGCATAAAGCAAAAGACAAAATGCAATATTTGGTAAGTTGTGCAAATAAGCCAGGACAGTCGGATTAAGTGAAGGTCGGGCAGCAAACAAATATCTCATCGTAGATGAATTCATGGTTTGTGTCCTTAGCCTATTTTATGCACTTAAGAAACAATATTTAGTTTTGTACACTTATATTGCCGTCACCTTTTGAATATTCTAAATTTTCAATAATTTTTTACCGTATTCTTTTGAAATGCGTCTTATGTTATGTGTAACTTTGTTAGATAATTATGAATTGCTGTACAATGAAGTCTCCTTTAGTTTTAAGAGTATTACAACATTAATTACGGTTTTACTAGATTTAATGTGTTCAATTTCTCTTTTCCTCGCTAATTATAGCGCAGCAAGAAACCAATAAAGGTAGTAACAGTAAGTGAATACTTTTAGTATATCTGCAGCCTTAAAGGTAACAAAGAGGGGTTCATTATTCAGTTCAGCATATAATCGATGGTTTGACGATCTCGTCAAATGGACTCAATATTATTCTCGTTAAAACCATATTAAAATAGCTTACATTGCAGTACATTTTGCATTGCAGTATTATACAGTATTGATTCAATTCATCAATACATTTGACGCAATCGTTGGAACTTTATGGACGATTACTGTCTTTAATACCATACCTAAAAATACGCAAAATATACAATTGATTTGATTTAATCATACATTTCCTTGTGCAACTTCTTTTCATGCTTCTACCGAGACAAAGCCAATTCCATATCCTGCAACTGCAACAGTTGCAGCACCAACTAAGTAAATAATATGAATAGTTTTCAATGAAAAAATTCATTTAAATACGAAAATTTAGTACGTTTAGAAGCACAGACATCAATACTTAGATTTCAATTTACAAACAACCAAAACCATGAACTCATTTATAATTACCATATTTTTGGCAACCGTCTGCTGTTGTTATGGAGTGGTAAGCAAGCATATTAGAGGCATTGAAATTTACTAGATTATTTTTTATTATTATTATAGAAATTTTAATTATTAGGATGGTAGATTCGTGACCATTTTCATACTATGGGTAATGTGCATTTAAAATCCTTTAATAGATGCTATCTGATGATGAGGGAAATCCAGTAGAGACAACCAAAATTGGAAAAGGTGGCTTATTGGGTTTTTGGGTTTCATTAATAGTTTTTACTTTACATTTTTATAGATTTGACATTTGACTTAATAATACTTCAGAAATAAATTATTCTGCAAATTTCATTTTAGGACGATTTCTATTTCCTCCAATGTTTATTCCCCTTCCATTAATTCCTACACCCGCACCCTCCCAAACTACACGTGCACCTGTTGCTGGAACTACTGCTACTACAACTGCCAGTCCGAATTCGGGCACTTGTCCTGGACGCTGCTGCAAAACCTACTGCTTGGCTGGAAACTTCTGCACTGCTGGAACTGGTGGAGCTGCACCAATATGTGATCCTTCTACTGTTACACCTAAGAAGTGCCTGAACACGGCAGGAACCGGATGCTCTGCTTGCACACCTGCAAACTCCTGTGCAACTGAATGTGGAGCTGTCATGAATATTTCTCCAGTGGCATTCTGCCCAACGTAGATCTCTTTCCTAAGTAACAAATAAATAACAGCTTTCCATTATGTAGCAACGAAAAAGAAATGTAGTCTGAATAAAATCTTCCACACGAATAATATTCCGGAATTCGTCGCAATATAGTTGCATTAAGAATTCAAAATTAAGAAATTTGGCTATAGAAATTATCGTGATAGATTTCTAAGCGAAGACAAGTATCCTTTAATATCATCGTATGACAATGTTCATTTTGACTTTTCACAGTTGGCCTTCGCACGTGTAAAAATTTAATGCAATTTAAGCCTGTTTACATGTATTGATTTGACTTTAGTTTTGTTAGCATTACATAAAAATTATTACTGACTGTTATATAATAATATTATATCTATCACTAATATAATATTCTTAGTATGCAAAGAAAAGTATAAATTAATTCAATGGAAAGGAAATGTCAACATTTACTTAAGTACAAAATAAAGGGTCCGTGAAGTTAGGCGACGCCGACGCGAAGTTAGGCGACGGCCGACGCGAAGTTAGGCGACGGCCGACGCGAAGTTAGGCGACAGCCGACGCGAAGTTAGGCGACGGCCGACGCGAAGTTAGGCGAATATTTGCCCTGGAAGTTGGACGACGGGCGACGCGAAGTTAAGCGACAGCCGACGCGAAGTTAGGCGACGGCATCCGCGAAGTTAGGCGAAGGCGACGCGAAGTTATGCGACGGCCGACGCGAAGTTAGGCGACAGCCGACGCGAAATTAGGCGACAGCCGACGCGAAGTTAGGCGACAGTCGCCAAACATAAATTGCAGTTTATGCTTGTGTTCAGCAATTGGCACCATCTTCGAATTTGAACGTCAATTCCACATTATATGCTCCTTTGAAGTAATTCTGCCTATCCGCCGTCCCAGGGTTGTCCGCCATACAGACTTCCCATACCCTTACGATGGTTTATAGTATTTTAAAATAGTCCAAAATACCGTATTTACCGTATTAATGCCACCCGCTATTATTGTTTCAAGTTGATTTTTTTGCAGGTAAAGTTCGCATTGAAATCCCCATGGGGCCCTTATAACTACGAGGGCTTTTATTGTTTCAACGAATTTATTCAATAGTCAATAGTCATATATAGTATTGTATGCAGTCTTAGTTAACTATATCTATACATACAATTAATGAAATTAATTGTATATAATTATGTAATAACTGAAATACAATTAGAAAGAAGTGACATACAAACTTGCAAAAATTGGATATTCGTATACTTTGCGTAGTACATACAAGGAAAGGTACTCAAAGTTGCTGGAGAATTAGCTACACATTTTAAACTCTTTACCAGGTTGGCCCTTGCTGTGGTAAACAAATCAAAATTCAGTCCATTCATTCTGGTTTCAAATTTTTGCTAATTTAAAACCAGTCCTTCTCCTGTAAGGTTCTCTCAAGCGAGAATTTTTAATTCCAACATTTTAATTTTTCTGTATAATTTGCTAGGGGATACATTGCGTGTATTTTCAGATTTCCATTTCTATTGTTTTGTACCCTGTGGAGCTAAAATCCCCAAATTTAGCTCCAGAACGAAAAAAACTGAAATTCTAAATTCAAAATTCTCGCTTGAGAGAACCTTATAGGAAAATCGCTATGGTTATACAAATCTTGGAAACGATTGACATTTACAAAATTCATTAAAACATTGTCCCATTACATAAAATGAACTCCTACTACTAATTTATGTACCTTACTATTGCTTTGGCTAACTTAAACCCAGCATTGTTGACCTTGAATAAAAAATATGTACAGAAAGTTCTCTTTGCCAAACGATCCGTTTTATTTGCCAAATGGTCCGCCTGACCGAAATTTCTTTTTTGCCAAACGGTCCTTTGCCAAACGTGCGGATAACTTCGCGACAACTTCGCGTCGGCCGTCGCCTAACTTCGCGTCGGCCGTCGTCTAACTTCGCGTCGGCCGTCGCCTAACTTCGCGTCGCCTTCGCCTAACTTCGCGGATGCCGTCGCCTAACTTCGCGTCGGCCGTCGCCTAACTTCGCGTCGGCTGTCGTCTAACTTCACGTCGGCGTCGCCTAACTTTACGGACCCCAAAATAAAGCATGTGAAATACATGTCTTTTCTTTAACAAGTTTATCAGAATCAGAAATAGTAAACCTACTCAAGGAAAAATTAGATTGGTCCTACACCTCTGTTTTATATACCAAACGACCTTTAATTAATTTCTTCAACTATATTAGTTAAATAATATAGTTCCAAAATTTAAAAAAGCAAAATATTGGCTAATTTAGTTTTTAAGAATGGTTTAAACAGTATGTCTATTACAACGAATAACCTGAACGAAATTTGTCAATTAGGTATACCTAGTTCAACTTTTTGTATATGGTAATGTAATCCGCGGAAGGCTAAAATGAAAAATATTATTTCTGTAACAATGTGTACCCAATATTCAAATCAGAAGTCTTATATTGTTCATTATTTAATTTTCGATATCAATCCTCAGTTTATATATGCGTTGGTTTGCAATATTTCCTTATTTCGTAAGAGTACAATCCAAAACAATGTCCTTCATTGCCCTTCAAATATTATTGCAAATAGGACGCCGTTAATCGAAGCCAGGCAGATTTCACTGGAACGTGTGTCATTGTAGTAGGCCAGAAGAGTAAAGTATTCAATTTAACTATTATTCATACTCAACATTTCGTACCTGATAGTTTGTCAGAAAACTTATTGAAAAACAACGTTTGGGTTGTACCATGAAATGTTCAGGCGGCTAATATTAATAAATTATTGATGATTTGAACATTACGAGTTCCTCCATAGCATTTATTTATTGCGCCATTTCTCCAACTAAGACATGAGATTCTAAAATTTCAAGACAATATGCAAGAGAAATAAAAGCATTCAAGGCGTTTTTTGCTATTTATGCACGGTAAAACCTATTAATGGTGTTGAATGATTATTATGATTTTAGAGTAGCAGTTTTAAATATTTTTTTCTACAAATTTATTGCAAATTTTTCTTGACATTTTTAAGCGGGTTGACTGTACAGGAAAGGCAGTTCTAAAGCAAAACTTTGTTAATAGAAACTGGAAATTGTACTTGGCATGACATTTTTATACTTCTTAATTTCGAATAAATTTATTGCTCAATGCTCCTAAATTGGTCTTCTAATCCTTGGTTTGTCTAGCAATGTCACCCCTTATTTCTTTACATTACTAATGAATTTTCATCTACGATGGCTTGCCATCGCTAAATTCAATATTCTAGTGATTACTAATTTACAAATTTTATCTGCCCACCATTATACAATAAATAAAATTAAAAACCAGTTGCATTACTTGGAAAGTTTTCAAATTTCAACCGTCTAAGTTGTTTTATTGACCTTAACAGCAAGTATTAAATTTATTGTATTGTTTACTATCATCTGCATGAATGTTGTATATGTATGATTTCTGATAACGAATATATTTCCTGCTGATAAACCGAAGGGTCTCGTTGCAAGAAATCTTCTTCTGAGGTATTTGTCCTCAGTTCTGGCCAACCAAACGGTTTTAAATTGGGATGAAGTTTCGTATATATTTGCAACCATTGGGAAAAATATTATTTCAATGATGCCAAACATAACTGATGTTAGAGGGAACTGCAGGTAGGAAACAATAGATAGTGTTGAAAACAGTCTTATGACTTGATAATTTACTAACGTATGCATAATATTTGCGCAAAGGAGCATAGTTGGCATAATTATTGAAGTTAATTGACTGAATTCATGAAAAGCACAGAATAGTTGGGAGTACATATCTAAGGCAAGCAATGGGCTGTCTGCTAGACTTTGTGCATTGTCTTTCAAGACAATAATATTCAAATAATAAATCCCTGTTTCGAAGATCATTGCAACTAGCATAAAGCACAAAGTTGCAAGAACCGCTGTATGCATAAAGAATGCGATTAATACTACTGTCAGCGAAGCCTTCACAAAATATGTGTCGTAGATATCTTCTGGGCAATTTTCAATCAGAAACCGTTGAATCGGGTCTTGAATTCCAGCGGTTAGGAAGTGATGAATGTATGCTATTCCAACCAATATCACAGAAACATTAAAATAAAAGAAAACTGCTACGTAATTCGGAGATTTCCTTTTTGTAATCTTGTCCTCCAATAGAATTTCTTTTTCGAATAGCTTTTCTGCAATTAAACAATTATGAAGTTTATTCTTTTAAGAATTAATGAAAAAAAACAAAATAGTAATATAAAGAATATGTTTAATGTATTTACCTCTGAAGTGGCAGTCCACAAAAATGAAATTGGAAATAGAACGCATATACTGGTTTGGACAGAAAAATATCAACAATTCGTAAGCAAGTAAAAGAATTAATGCTGAATAGTACAGTAAATAAACGATAAGATTGGCTGCTGTAAATGTTTTTTCCCAGGCGAATACTTCTTTAAATAACCTATAGGTCCCATATAAGACTGCATAAAGAATTATTACGACATAGCCAAACCAACGTATATATTGATAGGAGTTTCTTGTGTATCGTGGTAAATTCTTTTTTTCATTCCAATCAAAAGGAATATTTTTAAAAAATTTACTTAGTAGCACAATTTTTTTCTGCATTTTAAGTAGCTTTAACACTACAGAGGATTGCTTTTGCATGATTACTTGACCAAGGGATTAAGTTCGCAGCGCAATATAAGAGAAATACTCGAGCAAGGAGTGTAGGAAAGAATAACTCAAAGTAAAACTTCCCCCTGCAATATATATATATAGGTATATATACTTCTGTATTGGACATTGAATTTGGTTTTGAACCGAAAGACTATAATAACAATATCATGATTATCATAATTTGGTTAATGCAGTTTATAAGCTTCTTCTTCTTCTTCGTTTATATGAACAAAGTTTACTTTAGGCTTTTGTTTTGTCTGTCTGCCTGTCCCTGAGTGAGTGAGAACGAGTACTCCACAACTCAAGAATGCATTAAGATAATTCGTTCATTTAAAAATAAATAAATCGCGCAGTATAAATAAATAAATAACATATTCCAATTTGAAGATGAAAATTTTCTGATCTTTGACCTCCGAATAAAAAATTTCTAATTGAAATTCATTCTAATTCTTTAGGAAATTTAGCAACAGACCTAAGCAGTCTTTGTGGTAAATTCGCATTTTTCGTATTATGCTCTAAGCGTGCCCAAGTTAGGTAAGCGTATAAAATATTTTATTATTATTAGGAAATCCATTTGTCAATTACCCCTTGGGTAAAGTAGTACCGCCTTTATAGTCTACACTAAAATATACTTAATGTTAATAGGTAGGAATTATGCGAGCATATGAAATGCTCTCATCTTAAGAATCCTAGAATTTAAGCAACTACCTTAGGGGCACTTAATAAATTTGAAATTGCAAGAAAAGTCGTGCAATATAACAGTAGTCTTACTACATATCTAATAAATGCTTTGTGTATATTCCATGACGTGAAATCCTTCACTTCATTGCACTTTATAAACCGTTTGTATTTACCTCTATCAAGAACATAAGGTTACATGTGCTTTTGATGACCTTTCTGAGAGGACCTTTGAGAGCTCACCTTCAGAATATCAACCAAATTAATGATTTCTACATCATACCAACCGAAGTTGACAAAATCTAGTATTTTTCATTATAAGATTCTTTTCATTTAATATATAAGTCATATTGACAGATCGGCAGATGTAACAGTGACAATTAAACTTAGAAATCAATTAAACGATTTTTATAACAGCACAAGAAGACCTGCTTTAAATGAAATCAGGATTCTATAATTGTGTAAAAACTCATATAAACATGCAATATTAAAAAAATACATAATGATAAACTTAAGTATGTAGTCTGTACGTTCATGGAAAACAATTCGATGATCTACTGGAAGATTTAAATGAGAAGTTTATATTTCAGCGGAGGTTTTGGTAAAAGAAGGATCAAATTCAACTCTAAATTTCTGAAAAATGCACATTGTGAAAATAAATATTTCCCCTCTGACAAAGGATTATCGAGGACAGATTCTATGGCCAATACCAAATGTAATTAGAGCTCCATTGTGAACTACTTCCGCTACGTTCAGTGTTCAGGACGGAAGTTTTTGGAATCACCTCAAATTTCATCATCATGGAGAATATCATATTCATTGGAAATACTTACTGTTCCTTTGGGTATTCTGTAGTCATGAAATATTACGTCCTCAAAAGTCCCAAAGGTGCTACAGATGAAAACTGCAAAACTTCTAGAATTTTCGTTTCAATGTAAGATGAGATTATTTTTGAATTACCCTTTTATTGAAAACTGTTTTAAAAATTAAATAGTAATGGAAAAGTTTCGACTATAAAATCTTAGACTTTTTTGTTTGGAAGAATACTGTTCGGAAAAACATTCTCTTGAACACAGATGTAGACTATTACTTAATCCTCATTCTTTAAATGACGTATTTAAAATTCCTTTTTAATAACACACAGTTTCCAGCACCGTTCCATATTTCCAGTAATTATAATACAATTTATTATATACAAATATTATTGTAGGCACAATAATATATTTTTATATTTAGCTCACTCTCGTTCTATCCATGCAAAACCTGTAGAAACTAGTAAAAAAAATGTGAGTGAAGTCGTATATTCTATATATCCAAGCAATTATAAGGACGATGAAGGTTGCTCACCATTCTGCCGATAATAGCATTCTAAGAAATAAGTTTACATCAGAGGCAGAGCTTCAAAAACTGCATGCTGTTTTAGTGTTTTAAGTTTTAGTTTAAGCGCATACTAAGTTTGTCCATAAAGAAAAAGTTTACATCACCTTTTGCCAGACCAGATTTTGCGGTCAGGTGTTTCTATTTCGCTTAAAAGTTTTACATGGTTGTAACAAACCAGAACGAAACTTTTTAGAGTAGATCCCCTTTAGTACTCATACTAATAAGATTCCGAAATCTGAAGAGTTTGCGTATTGACACTGTAGGAGGCCGAAGAAATGAAGACTAATTTGGGCGAAAACAAACCCATTATGCAACACAGCATAGCAATTAAGTAAAGATTTAAAATGTTATTAATTCACAAGCCTTCGCATTTATCCATTTCGAAAACATAATAAAGTTGCACTTTATTGCTTACTAAACAAGTTCGTGAAAAACAATTTGATGATCTGCCGGAGCAATTATGTGACCAACTTTATGCTTCAGCAAAGGTTTTGGCATAGAAGGATCAAATTCAACTCGAAATTTTTGAAAAATGCTGGTTATGAAAAGGAATAACTCATCTTTGGAAAAGGATTCTCCAGGGCAGATTCTACGGCCAGCACCAAATGCAATTTGAGCCTCGTTGGGAATGAATTTAGTTCCGTCTTCCGAAAGAAATCGCTCAGGACGAAAGTTTTCAGGATCACCCCAAGTTTTGGAGTCATGGAGAATTCCATATTGATTGGAAACAATTGTTGTTCCTTTGGGTATTACATAACCATGAAATATGACATCCTCAAGAGTGTCGTGAAAAACTCCCAAAGCCAATAAAGATGAAAACCGTAACATTTCTTGGATTACTGCTTCAATGTAGGGCATGCTGTAATACAATTTTTTTTAATTTATCAGATGTCTTGATATTTAATTTTACCCTTTAATTTAGCACGTAGCAAAAACCTTATTCTGTCCTTCAATGAACAGGGACTTCTTCCTGAATTCAATTTTACGCAATCAATTAGCTTTTTCTGGACTTCCGGAAAGTGTGCCATAAGAAAAATGAGCCACCTTAAACTTGTAGACACAGTTTCTGTTCCAGTCAGGAACAAATCAACCATGGTGAGCACCAAATTTCGTTCTGAACAAAAGAGTAGTCAAATACATTTTTCTAGCGGCATCTTTTTTAGAAAAGTATATAGTTGCTTCGTTCCCTTAAAACTGTAATAGTATTTACCTCCAAGCTTTCCGTAAAACGACGAATTCTTATCTGTGGTACTATTGATTTTTTGCAAATAGGCATCTACGAGATCTCTTTGAATTCCTTCTCGATATGTTTTCTTATGTTCTTCGACAATACTCTGCATGTATTCCCGAATTGGTGTCAAATTATTTCTCATCGTTTGGAAACCTGATAATCTTGGAAACCGTTTCGCAAATTCTGGATAGAATGCTAGAAATTGGACGAGTACAGATGAAGCAATTCTGTGTTACGAAAGAAAAAAGCGAAGATTAAGAGGTTGCTTTTTGCGGAGAAAAGCATTACAAAATGCACCTAAGATTTTTTAGTTCATAATCTGTAATCATGGTAGTTACTTCGCTAGTCATAGGAACTAAATTGACCGAAACCCAAGCGCCGTCTTTCCTCTGATTGGCTGAAAATATTTGTAAAATATGCTGTTTTATTGGCTCCAAGACTACCGGCGGCCATCTTTTTTTCTTTATCAAAAAAGTAGGTGACTCAATTCTGAAAAGCGGAGTCACATTCTCAACAATTTTCGTTGTCCTGTCATTACAACTGTACATTCTTCGTACATAATAAGCATTGTTCTGTAAAGATAACAATAACGTGCAGCAATATTAAAATTCCGTTGAATTCAACACAGAAGGGCATGAAATGACTGAAAGATGAAATATTTCATGAAATGAAGTAAGGCTTTATTGTACTCCAATTAAACACTATACATAGTATATATACTGTACAGATAGTGAATGATGATTGAGCATTAGAAAATAATACGAACAAACACAGAAATGTACTTAATGATACAACAAATATGAAGTACTTATACTGATACCACACTGAACATTTAAAGACAACATTCATGTTGAATACTTAATAACAAAGCTAAGACGTTTTGGTTTGAACGACCAATACCACAACCAACAGTATCACCTTCATTTTTTTATTTCTTAACGAAATTAGGAAAATCTTGTGAAAACTCATATACTATAGTGTTTAATTGGAGTACAATAAAGCCATACTTCATTTCATGAAATATTTCATCTTTCAGTCATTTCATGCCCTTCTGTGTTGAATTCAACGGAATTTTAATATTGCTGCACGTTATTGTTATCTTTACAGAACAATGCTTATTATGTACGAAGAATGTACAGTTGTAATGACAGGACAACGAAAATTGTTGAGAATGTGACTCCGCTTTTCAGAATTGAGTCACCTACTTTTTTGATAAAGAAAAAAAGATGGCCGCCGGTAGTCTTGGAGCCAATAAAACAGCATATTTTACAAATATTTTCAGCCAATCAGAGGAAAGACGGCGCTTGGGTTTCGGTCAATTTAGTTCCTATGACTAGCGAGTTAACAGTAATTAATCTGCGCTCAACTATCCTTTATCCTTTTGGTGTTGCCAAAAAAATACTAAGAAGTATTTACCATAGTATTTACAATGGGGAAGGTTTTAATTAATAATAAGAGGACTACTACAAGAGAAAATACAAAGTACTTACTTTGTCACGTGTTTTACAAGTTTTTGGAAATCTGGATCATTCCGTGAATATGTTTTCCCTGAAACAATATTCCATAAGGAATTAACTACAGAAATGCTGAAGAAATCTTCCGTGTTTATTGATTGTCCGCGGTATCCCTTAATATCTTCGTTTAATTTTTCGGTTTGTTCTCTCACGAGGCTTTCCATTGTTCTTCCGTTACGTAGACCCGACTGAATATAAGAAAATGTAAATCGACGTTGCTCTTGCCACTTTTGTCCAGATGTAAAAATAATTCCTAGAAAACCAGTTAGGTATCCTCTTATGTTTGAAGACATTAGAGTACAAAATACTTGGTATTGATATTGTCAATTATGAACAATTCAAGTAGAATTGAACCCTTTGGTACTTGCCTTCAAAATCTTCGGTTTCTGGATCTGCAAAATGTGGTAATTTACAACGAGCAGTGAAGGCAGGCATGCTGTGGGCTTCCTTGAGAAGTTTATGATCGTTTATGAAAACCGTTCTGTTCGAAAATAAAACTTTTCGAAATCAGATTTCGGAGTTTGAAATTTGAGTTTTTACATTGATGGTATTTGGAAGGTTTAGAGGTTGGATGGTTGGAATAATATAATTAATTAGATTTTCCTGTGTACTTCAATAAATGCTATTTCGATTTCAAAAAATGCTGAATAAAATTTTTACAAGCGCGGAGTATTCTAAAATTTGATTGCAAGAAAAAACTTAATTGGCCACCTGCAGTGTCCCAGATCGATTGCAATGATGTCTCCGTACTTCTCTCTCATTTCCATTACTTTTTTATAGGGTTCCATATTACGGCAGACTTGAAACAAATTTCCAAATAGAGGCCAACTGAATGGTCCTTAATTTAAAATTATTTAGTTAGCAGATGTCTTCACAAAAATATATATTTTACTGAATCGATATTTATTACACACACCACACCTGGTGGAAATTTCGCCGGCCTCCTCTGCTGTTGCATTAAATATAATAAAATTGCGAGAAATATAACAATAGTTTCTAAAAGCATAGCTGGCCTATTCAATGAAAGTCCGTCAAAAGATCAGTGAAATCTCTCTTGTGGTTCTTTTGTTGGAGCTCAGTAAAGTGAAGGAGAATCTTAAAATCTGCAGAGCACCTCAAAATATCAAAAATATGTAATACAGAAAATTCTCTTGATTAAGATATTATGGTCTCTACTCAGCATTTATAACTCTTCGATTATATTGGTAGTATCCAACAACATTCGATGAAGCCCCAGTATCCATACCAAACCTATTCTGATGAAGAAGATGAAAGTGCGAAGTAGACTATTTGGACGCCATAGGTTGCTCAGTTTTTCTACGTTATAAGGGGATTAAAGGTAGGAAATATAAAAAACGAAAGTAATTTACATGCCAAATGTTATGTCTGAGCTGGCTTGACAGTGATGATTGACTTAAGCATCCAAATCTACCTTTTACTACAAATTTTTTATATATGTATACCTATTGAGTTAGTTTGTTTTCAAAGTACAAGGTTGCATCACGTCTTGCCATTCCGGTTTCTTCTCCTTTCAGGTGTTTTAATTGCGCTGTATAATGTGCGTATTGCGTATCAATTGTTGTAACAAACGTGAACACAGGAATATTTAAAAGAATGAGTAAATGAGAATAACCTTTCAATATAGATTTCCGTTCCCCACACATGTTAATAAGATTACGACACCTGAGGAGTTTGGATCCACTTTTTGGTATCGAGGTGTGAGACAGAAAAAATTTTGCTAGCTAGGGGGAAGACAAACCTCATTTCAGTAGCAAAAGAGGTTGGCCATTATTTCAGATATGTTTTGATCCTTTTATTAAAGGTATTACATGAATTAATAGTAGTTCACAATTTCAGCACATAGAAGATAAAGTAGCGGATCCATTTGGCCTGTTGGAAGGTTTAATGAATAAAATATTATCTTTAGGAATGTAGTGCTGAATTTTATGTTTACCATTACATAGAAGTTTCTGCATAAATACATATCCATTGTTGATACTTCTATCAAGAATAGATAGGTATCAATTTATGCAGCGAAACGAAAGTTTTCAGGACCACCCCAAGTTTCAGGATCATGGAGAATTCCATATTGATTGGAAACAATTACAGTTCCCTTAGGTATTACGTAATTATGGAACGTCGTGTCCTCAAGAGTCTCATGAAGACCATTGGCGAGGAAAGAAAGATGAAAATCGAAAAATTTCTTGAATCACCGAATCACCAGGTCAATGTACTGCTTGATAATACATTTTTCGTAAAATTATTAGTTTTAATCGGGTTATGATATCCGAGAATGATAACTTTGCTCTTTAGGACTACCATATTCTATCCTTTGGTGAAATGGGGCATCCTCCTCGTGATTGCAATTTTATGTACGATCAAGTATTTACCAATTTCGAAAACAAGATAAACTTACACTTTATTGCTTACAATAGAAGTTCGTGAAAAACAATTTGATGATCTGCCGGAGCAAGTATATGACCAGTTTTATGCTTCAGCAAAGGTTTTGGCATAGAAGGATCAAATTCAACTCGAAATTTTTGAAAAATGCTGGTTATGAAAAGAAATAGCTCATCTTTGGCAAAGGATTCTCCAGGGCAGATTCTACGGCCAGCACCAAATGCAATTTGAGCCTCGTTGGGAATGACTTTAGTTCCGTCTTCCGAAAGAAATCGCTCAGGACGAAAGTTTTCAGGATCACCCCAAGTAGTGGGGTCATGGAGAATTCCATATTGATTGGAAACAATTGTTGTTCCTTTGGGTATTACATAACCATGAAATGTGACGTCCTCAAGAGTGTCGTGAAAAAGCCCCAAAGGTGCCAAGGATGAAAACCGCAAAACTTCTTGAATTATCGCTTCAATGTAGGGCATGCTGTAATACATTATTTTTAAATTATCAGCAGTCTCGATATATAATTCTTGCCTTTAATTTAGCACATAACGCAAACCTTATTTTGTCCTTCAATGAACAGGGACTACTTCCTGAATGCAATTTTACGCAATCAATTAATTTTTCCTGGATTTCGGGAAAGTGTGCCATAAAAAAAATCAGCCACCTCAAACTGGTAGACACACTTTCTGTCCCCGTCATGAACAAGTCAACCATGGTGAGCACCAAATTTCGTTCTAAACAAAAGAGGAGCGTCAAATACATTTTACATATTTTCTTTTTGATAACTAGTTGTTTCCTTTCCTTAAAAATAATAACACACCTCCAAGTTTTCCGTAAAAAGACGAATTCTTATCTGAGGTACAATTAATTTTTTGCAAATAGGCATCTACGAGATCTCTGTGAATTCCTTCTTTGTATGTTCTTTTATGTTCGTCGACAATATTTTCCATGAACTCACGAATTGGTTTCATATTATTTCTCATCTTTTGATAACCTGAAAATCTTGGAAACCTTTTGGCAAATTCTGGGTAGAATGCTAGAAATTGGACGAGTACAGATGTAGCGATTCTGAGTTACAAAACAGAACAACAAAGATATAGAAATAAATATTAGAAAGTACAGGGTTAATCACAGGGTTTCAATTAATACTAATAGGACTCCTGCCAGAGGAAAATACTTACTCAGGAAAAAACATAAAATGCTTACATTGTAACGTGTTTTATAATTTTTTGTAAGTCTGGATCTTTCCGCGAATATGTTTTCCCTGAAACAATATTCCACAGCGAATTAATTACAGAAATGCTGAAAAAGTCTTCCGTGTTTATTGGTTGTCCGCATTTTTCTTTAATATCTTCTATAAGTTTTTCGGTTTGTTCTGTCACGAGGCTTTCCATTGTTCTTCCGTTACGTAGACCCGACTGAACATAAGAAAACGTAAATCGACGTTGCTCTTGCCACTTTTGTCCAGATGTAAAAAGAATTCCTAGAAAACCAGATAGGTATCCTCTTATGTTTGAAGTAATTAGAGTTCAAAATCCTTAATATTGATATTGTCAATTATGAATAATTCATTGAACCCTTTATTTTCTACTTACCTTCAAAATCTTCGGTTTCTGGATCTGCAAAATGTGGTAATTTACAACGAACAGTGAAGGCAGGCATGCTGTGGGCTTCCTTGAGAACTTTATGATCATTTATGAAAACCGTTCTGTTAGAAAATAAAACAATTCGAAATCAGACTTGGGGGGGGGAATTGATTTTTACAGGGTTGGAATAATACAATTAATTTAATTTTCCTGTGCACTTCAATAAATGCTATCTAGATTTCGAGAAATGGTGAATAAAATTTTTGCAAGCTCTGAGGATTTCCCACTCTGAACCAAAGAATAGAATTAATTGGTCACCTGCAAAACCCTAGATCGATTGCAATGATGTCTCCGTACTTCTCTCTCATTTCCATTACACTTTTATAGGGCTCCAAATTACGGCAGACTTGGAATAAATTTCCAAATAGAGGCCAACTGAAGGGTCCTTAATTTAAAATTATTTAGTTAGCAGATGTGTTCACAAAATATATATTTTACTGAATTATTTATTAATTTCTTGCACACACCTGGTGGAAATTTCGCCGGTCTCCTCTGCTGATGCATTAAATATAATAAAATTGCTAGAGAAGTTCCAAGAATTTCTAAAATCATAGCTGACCAATTCAAATAAAGTCAATCAGGCGATCAGAAGTGTAATCTCTCTTGTTGTTCTTTTGTTGGAGTTCAGTAAAGTACTAAAGTACAGTAAAATCTAAAAATCTGCAGAGCACCTCAGAATATCAAAAATATGCAATAAAGAAAACTCCTTGATTAGGATAATTATTGTCTCTACACAGTTACAACTCTTTTGGCAGTATCCAACAATATTCGTTGAAACCTGTAAATCCATGCAAAACCCATCGAAGTAGATGAATGTGAAGTTTACAGTTATAGTTTGTAATTTATTCAAGTGCATATAAGTTCAGTACAATCAAAATATTTGTCGACTATTTGCACGAAGGAGGTTGCCCAGGTTGCTCACATTGCAATGTGAGCAACCTCCAAGAAATTCTGAGCAATACATTATTCAGGTTTTTTATATTATAAGGGGATTAATGCAGCATATAGAAACGAAAGTAATTTATATGTCCAATACCATATTTGAGCTGGCTTCACAAAGATAATATACTTAAAAACTATCTTTTGCTTCAAATCTTTTAGATATACATACCTATAGAATTTGTTTGTTTTTAAGGGACAAAGGTGAATCACATCTTGCCATTCCGGTTTTTCTTCCTTTAGGTGTTTGCATTGCGTTTTGTGCGTATTGCGTTTTGATTGTTGTCAACAAACGTGAACAGGGTAACATTTAAGAAGTGAGTAAATTGCCTTTGAACATAGATTACCGTTCCCAACACATGTTAAGAAGATTTAAACCAGAAGAGTTTGGGTACACTTTTTGGCATTGACGTTATTAGAGGAAGAATTTTGAAAGCTTGGGAAAAAACAAAGGCAAACCTCTTTCAGTACATAGTGAAGGAGGATTGCCGTTATTTCAGATGTGTGTTTACTATTACATTACATTTTATTAAATATCAGTTAAATTACGTAAACAAAAGTAGATCACGAATGTAGAACAGAGAAGATAGCGGATCAAGTTGGATTGTTGAAAAGTTTAATGAATAAAGTATTCCGGTTCAAACTTAATATTTAGGATGGTAGTGTTGAATTTTATGCTTACCATTACATAAAATTTTTGGCTTAAAATAAGTATCAACATTGGATAGGTAACAATTTATGCAGCTTAAGGAGGGGTATTGATTTTGAAAATATCTTACTGGGAGAGAATGGCTAAACGGAAAGTATTGATAATTTTGAAACCTACACATTTTTTAGGATGCATGAGGGTTTGATTTTTTCAAAAATGTTATTTTAAGAGGGAAGTATTTGGGGTTATTTGGAGTGAGGGAAATGCATTGAAATTGACACTATATAAGAGACCAAAAAATGCAGACCGATTCGTTCGAAAGCAAACCCCTTATAAAACATACATAACAACAAATAAAGATTTAAAACGTTACTAATTCACAAGCCTTGCACAATAAACTTACACTTTATTGCTTACAATAGACGTTCGTGAAAAACAATTTGATGATCTGCCGGAGCAAGTATATGACCAGTTTTATGCTTCAGTAAAGGTTTTGGCACAGAAGGATCAAACTCAACTCGAAATTTTTGAAAAATGCTGGTTATGAAGAGAAATAACTCATCTTTGGAAAAAGATTCTCCAGGGCAGATTCTACGGCCCGCACCAAATACAATTTGAGCTTCGTTTGGAATGACTTTAGTTCCGTCTTCCGAAAGAAATCGCTCTGGACGAAAGTTTTCAGGATCACCCCAAGTATTGGGGTCATGGAGAATTCCATATTGATTGGAAACAATAGTTGTTCCTTTGGGTATTACATAACCATGAAATGTGACGTCCTCAACAGTGTCGTGAAAAACTCCCAACGGTACCAAAGATGAAAACCGCAAAATTTCTTGAATTACAGCTTCAATGTATGGCATGCTAATACAATATTTTTAAATTATCATCTGTCTCGACATATAATTTTTACCTTTAGTTTAGCGTAAATACCTTATTCTGTCCTTCAATGAACAGGGACTTCTCCCTGAATGCAATTTTATGCAATCAATTATTTTTTTCTGGATTTCCGGAAAGTGTGCCATAAAAAAAATGAGCCACCTCAAACTTGTAGACACAGTTTCTGTTCCAGCCAAAAACAAATCCACCATGGTGAGCACCAAATTTCGTTCTGAACAAAAAAGGAGAGTCAAATCCATTTTACATAAAGATTTTTTGTGTAAGTACTTGTTTCGTTTCCCTTAAATCTGTAATATAGTATTTACCTCCAAGTTTTCCGTAAAAAGATGAATTCTTATCTGTGGTACTAGTGATTTTTTGCAAATAGGCATCTACGAGATCTCTGTGAAGTCCTTCTGTGTATGTTCTTTTATGTTGGTCGACAATATTTTCCATGAACTCACGAATTGGTTTCATATTATTTCTCATCTTTTGAAAACCTGAAAATTTTGGAAACCTTTTGGCAAATTCTGGATAGAATACTAGAAATTGGACGAGTACGGATGAAGCAAATCTGAGTTACGAAACAGAACAACGAAGACATAGATATTGTTTCATGCGGAGGATGGCATTAGAAAGTGTAGTACTATACTCTCCAATTTAAAAGTGACATCACCCCATAGAAACCAGTCAACAACAGGGTTCAAAAAAATAACCGCAGAACCGACACCCGTTAAAAACTGATCAGATTACTATCTTTTCATATACTTACCATGGCCTTCGTCTTCATTTCCGGGTTATTTTTACCAGTTCAATGAGACATTTGCAATATTATGAGTTTATGAGTGCTCCAAGTGTATTGAGAACAAAATGCATTACAAAATTCGCGCTACGGAATGAATGTTCTTCATCTAAAATGCAAAATGTTCAAAGTACAGTACGGTCTTTTACTTTGTTCAACAAAATTTGCATTTGCGGTACTTTTTGAAAGTCTTTGTTCTACAGTAGTAGCTTTAGCTTTCACATTTCATTGCTGTGCTGTGCTTTATAAAATATACTGGAAATTAGAAAGATTATACGAAAGAGAATCTGAAATGTGAAAGCTAAAGCTACTACTGTAGAACAAAGACTTTCAAAAAGTACCGCAAATGCAAATTTTGTTGAAAAAAGTAAAAGACCGTACTGTACTTTGAACATTTTGCATTTTAGATGAAGAACATTCATTCCGTAGCGCGAATTTTGTAATGCATTTTGTTCTCAATACACTTGGAGCACTCATAAACTCATAATTATTGCAAATCTCTCATTGAACTGGTAAAAATAACCCGGAAATGAAGACGAAGGCCATGGTAAGTATATGAAAAGATAGTAATCTGATCAGTTTTTAACGGGTGTCGGTTCTGCGGTTATTTTTTTGAACCCTGTTGTTGACTGGTTTCTATGGGGTGATGTCACTTTTAAATTGGAGAGTATTAGTATACCTAAAAATTATGATTTTTTAAAGTTCGTAATCTGTTATTATAATTATAAATCTGCGTACAATAATTAATTTGATTATTCAGAAAGCATGTTAGGAAGTATTTATAATTCTGAAAGATATAACTATACTATTGAAAAAGCTACACAATTAATATGCTTTAATTAACACTAAGCCCACTACTACGAGGAAAATACATGAAGTACAAAATGCTTACATTGTCACGTGTTTTACAAGTTTTTGCAAATCTGGATCATTCCGTGAATACGTTTTTCCTGCAACAATATTCCACAAGGAATTAATTACAGAAATGCTGAAAAAGTCTTCTGTGTTTATTGGTTGTCCGCATTTTTCTTTAATATCTTCAATTAGTTTTTCGGTTTGTTCTGTCACGAGGCTTTCCATTGTTCTTCCGTTACGCAGACCCGACTGAATATAAGAAAATGTAAATCGACGTTGCTCCTGCCACTTTTGTCCAGATGTAAAAAGAATTCCTAGAAAACCAATTAGGTATCCTCTAATATTTGAAACAATTGGAGTACAAAATATTTACATTGATATTTGGAACTATGAATAATGAATTATACTTGATCCCTTTGTTACTTGCCTTCAAAATCCTTGGTTTCTGGATCTACAAAATGTGGTAATTTACAACGAGCAGTAAAAGCCGGCATGCTGTGGGCTTCTTTGAGAAGCGTATGATCATTTATGAAAACCGTTCTGTTCGAAAATAAAGCAATTCTAAATCAGATTTCGAAGGGCATAATTTCGGTTTTACACTGAAAATTTCTTACAAGGTTGGAATAATACAGTTAATTATACTTTCCTATGAACTTCCAGAAATGCCGTTTCGAATTCAATTTACTAGCGCGGAAAATTCTAAAATCTGAAATGAAGAATAGAATTAATTGGCCACCTGCAGTATCCCAGATCGATTGCAATGATGTCTCCGTACTTTTTTCTCATTTCCATTACTTTTTTATAGGGTTCCATATTACGGCAGACTTGAAACAAATTTCCAAATAGAGGCCAACTGAATGGTCCTTAATTTAAGATTATTTAGTTAATTCGTGTCTTCACGAAATATATATTTTAGAAAATCGTTATTTGTTGCACACACCTGGTGGAAACTTCGCCGGCCTTCTCTGCTGGTACATTAAATACGATAAGATTGAGAGAAGTATAACAATAATTTCTAAAATCATAGCTGGCAAATTAAATGACAGAGAGATGATGAAAGAGAGTTGACCAAATCAAGAGAGATGAAATGATATTTTTGCTTTATTCGTGGAGTTACTGTTGTGTTTAACAACTTTAAGCTCTTATTGCAGCGCAGTTTCTAAAAATGTTAAATGCAGATGCTATCTTTTTAAACGATCTGCAGACAATTTACAGAACATTTGTCTTGTTTATCCGCCTCCTGACTCTACGCGGGTAAAGTCAAAACCAACTTAGATAGGTATCCCGGCACTTCCTTATACCTATACACAGTAAGTTCCATGTAACATATACTATAGCGAAACTCACTTAAAGACTACTGCTAGGGTAAAATATTTTTGTCTCCACACATTTAAGATTCCTTTTTAATAACACAGTTCACAGTTTCCAACACTATTCCACGCTTTCCGTATTTATAATACAATTGTGTTATATGCACCAAGATATTCCAATTTATGTCGCACATTACCTGTTAACTGCGCTGATATGCACAATAATATTTTTATATTTATCTCCCTCGCGGTGTGTCCATCCAAAACCTGTAGAAACTAGTAGAAAGAGAGTGAATGAAGTCGTCCTATATTCTATATATCTATGTAATTATATGCACGATGAAGGTTGCTCAGGTTCTGCAGATAATAGTGGTATTCTAAGATAGATATGTACATCAGAGCTTAAAAACCGCATGGTGTTTTAGTCCTTGTTTATAAGTGCATAGTAAGTTTGTCCATAAAGTAAAAGGTTACGTCAACTTTGGAAGACCAGTTTTTCCCTTCTTTCAGATGTTCGTTTTGCACTTAAATGTATCAAATGGTGCTAACGAACTTGAACGTTTGATTAACCCCTTAGTGTAGATCCGCAGATGTACTCATGCATATGAAAAAATGCAGATTGATTCGTACGAATGCAAACCCCTTATAAAAAACAGCATAACAATTAAGTAAAGATTTAAAGGGATATTAATTCACAAGCCTTCTCATCTACCAATTTCGAAAACACAATAAGCTTGTCCTTTATTGCTTACAATAAAAGTTCGTGAAAAACAATTTGATGATTTGCCGGAGCAAGTATGTGACCAATTTCATGCTTCAGCAAAGGTTTTGGCATAGAAGAATCAAATTCAACTCGAAATTTTCGAAAAATGCTGGTTATGAAAAGAAATAATTTATCTCTGGCAAAGGATTCTCCAGTGCAGATTATGGCCAGCACCAAATGAAATTTGAGCTTCGTTGGGAATGACTTTAGTGCCGTCTTTTGAAGGAAATCGCTCAGGGCGAAAGTTTTCAGGATCACCCCAAGTTTTGGGGTCATGGAGAATCCCATATTGATTGGAAACAATAGTTGTTCCTTCGGGTATTACATAACCGACATCTTCAAGAGTGTCGTGAAAAAGTCCCAAAGCTGCCATAGATGAAAACCGCAAAATTTCTTGAATTACCGCTTCAATGTAGGGCATTCTAATACATTATTTTTAAATTATCAGTTGACTAACAATTTTTACCTTTAATTTAGTACAAATACATTATTCTGTCCTTCTTCCTGAAAGCAATTTTATGCAATCAATTATTTTTTTCTGGATTTCCGGACAGTGCGCCATAAGAAAAATGAGCCACCTCAAACTTGTAGACACAGTTTAAAAACAAGTCCACAATGGTGAGCAGCACCCGCCTTAGAAATGTGAGACTACGAAAATATAAATTCTGAAGACAAAAATTTAAATTCTTAAGACCGAAATTTAAATTCTTAAGACGAAAATTTAAATTCTTAAAACGAAAATTTAAATTCTTAGACGAAAGTATAAATTCTTAAGACAAAAATTTAAATTCGTACGACGAAAATTAGATTCATGAGAGGAAAGTATAAATTTTTAAGACGACTGATTAAATCACACCCAAGTAATACTACTATGATAAACTGATTATTTTATGGTAATTGGACGATTTTCGTTTAGGGCAAACTGATTATTTTTATGTCCATCTAAATACAAAGAAAAAACTGGTCTCGCATCTCGCAAGACGTGATGTAACTTTGTACTTTGAAGACGAACTTTCTAATAAGTACCTAGATATACCATATACATACATATTGGCAACAGGTAGTTTTGGATGCTTTAGTCTATTATCTTTGCCCAGTTTTAGCTCATACGTGTACATGGCTGTGTTACTTTCGTTCATTATATGTTTTTCGGTACCTTCAACCCCATTATGAATGAATATATTACTTACTGTATTTGTACTTAGGTATTATACGCTACATCTACATATGTGACATGTGAGCAGAGCAAGCAGCGTCTTGTATATAATTCCATGGGTATAGAATGCAGAACGACTTCATATATTCCCATACTCCCATCCCATTTTGAAGTGTTCTGCAGATTATTACTTTTCTACTATTTACTACAATACAGTACGGCAAAAATTCCACAAATTTCATCTCGCTGGATCTGGTTGACTATCATTGAATTGGCTAATCATGATTTTAGAAATTCTTGTTTTAGTTCTCTCAATCTTATTATATTTGGTGTATCAGCAAAGAAGACCGCCAAAGTTTCCACCAGGTGTGTCCAATAAATAATGATTTTGTAAAATATATATTTTGTGAAGACATCATATTAAATAAATAATTTTATATTTAGGACCAATTAGTTGGCCTCTATTTGGAAATTTAATCCAAGTCTGCCGTAATTTGGAACCCTATAAAAGCGTAATGCAAATGAGAAACAAGTACAGAGACATCATTGCAATTGATCTGGGATATTGCAGGTAGACAAAATTGAAAAATTATGGTAGTTGAAAATACTTTGGTCAGAAAGTAGACGATGAACAAAAATCAATTCAGATTCTCGGAAAGTTGGCCAATCTAATCTATTTGGTAAAAATATTTGTCATTTAGATTCCAATTTTGGTTTGAATGACTTATTATTTCATAACAGAACAGTTTTCATAAATGACTACAAATTACTCAAGGAAGCATTCCACATGCCTGTCTTCAGTGGTCGTTGCACATTTCAACATTTTGCAGATCCAGAAACTGAAAAATTTGAAGGTAAGCATGGTAAACAAATATAGTGTTCAATTAACTCGAATTGCTCAATATTTACATTAAAGTATTATTTTTTTGTAATTTCTAACCTTAAAAGATCTCTGACGTTTTCTAGGAATTGTTTTTACATCTGGCCAAAAGTGGTACGAGCAGCGTAGATTTGCTTTTTCGTACATTCAGTCGGGTCTCCGGAATGGAAGAACAATGGAGAGCCTCGTGACAGAACAAACCGAAATATTAATTGAAGATATTAAGATAATTTGCGGAACAGCTATAAATACTGACGATTTTTTCAACATCTCAGTAATTAATTCTTTGTGGAATATTGTTGCAGGAAAAACATACTCACGGAATGATCCGGAAATATTACGAATTGTAAAACACACAACAACGTAAACACATAATATTATTTCCTATACTATATTACAATACTATACTATATATTCCTATACTATAATATATGAGTATGTATTTTATAGTCTATATGGTCTATTTTGTAGTCTCCTATGTGAATTTCTTTGAACCAAGAAACAAAGACTATATTGCAGTATAGAGGCAGATCTTTTAAAGTTTTTATTGTTCTGTTTCCTAACGCAGATATTGCGATTCTATATTCGTCCTATGTCTAGTATTTTTCCCAGGATTTGCCAAAAGGTTCCCAAAATTATCAGGTTTCCATTGGATTAGAAGTCATGTGAAACCGGTTCGTGAGTATATGCAAAATATTGTAGTAGATGAACATAAGAAAACTTACAAAGAAGGAGTTCAAAGGGACTTTGTAGATGCCTATTTACAAAAAATTAATAGTACCACAGACAAGAATTCATCCTTTTACGGACAGCTTGGAGGTAAATAACATTGTGGTTTTAGGGAAAACGAAGCAACTATGCTAGCTAAACAAATATTATTTGTATAAACTGTATTTGACGCTACTCTATTGTTCAGAACGAAATCTGGCGTTCACCATTACCGATTTATTCGCGGCTGGAGCAGATACAGTGGCATCCACATTGAGGTGGCTCATATTCCTTATGGCACATTTTCCCGAAATCCAGGAAAATGTGATTGATTGCATACAGATAGAAGTAGAAGAAGGTCCACCTTCACTGAAGGACAGAATAAGGTACCTAAAAAGCTAAGTTAAGAATGCTTTTGGCAAAACACTTTCTCTGTAACTGTTGAAGTATTTTAAAATAATTTAGGATGCCCTACATCGAGGCATTGATTCACGAAATTTTGCGATTTTCATCTATATTGCCTTTGGGATTTTTTCACGAAACTGTTGAAGACGTCACATTTCATGACTACGTAATACCCAAAGGAACTGTAATTGTTGCCAATCAACATGGAATTAACAATGACCCCGAAATTTGGGGTGATCCTGAAAACTTTCGCCCTGAGCGATTTCTTTCAGAAGACGGAACTAAATTCATCCCCAATTCAGCTCTAGTTTCGTTTGGTATTGGCCGTAGAAGCTGCCCTGGAGAATCGTTGGCTAAAGATGAACTATTTCTTTTCACGACGAGCATTTTTCAGAAGTTTAGAGTTGAATTTGACCCTTCTCTACCAAAACCTTTGCTGAAGTACAAAGTTGGCAATATCAATATTCCGATCGACCATCAAGTGGTTTTCCACGAGCATTCGTATACAACATAATTGCAGCTAGTCCATACTGGTTGATGTAGAAATACACTTTATCTATTAAAATTATTTTCAGGATAGTTCAGCGATGTATTATATGTCAGTCTTTGATCATTTACGTAGGTGTACAAAAATTAAATTGTAAAATGTTTTGTTGGTAATTATAAATTTGCTTAGTTAAAGTGAAAACAGATTATATATAATACTTTATAATCGTTCGATGCTTTACAAACTTCAAGCGTTCCAGGTATGCAATCTGCAGCCAAATATTACTGTCTGAAATTTATTTCAATTCCATGAAAATTGAAAAGGAGCCCAGCAAAACCTAAATGTAAGTAATAGAAACGTTGGTTGTAATCATTAATGTCTCAAAATCCCTTAATGAAATGACACCCCAGCGGATTTATAAGTAAACAGTGTACAATTTATCAACGTTCTATTCTTCCGTTTCTAAGCTGCCTTTCAGTTCAGGGAGAATGGATTTAAAGTTTTGTAAGCAAACTGCTTATAGATAAGCTTACATTTGCTTGTTTTCTAACGACCTCTTTATATACTCTGGATTGGGATACTCAAAAGTTCGTTAAATAACGATTGTAAAAAATGAGCAAATTTATGCTTTGTGAATCTAACAAAGTGGGATTCTAAACAGTTTACCCTTGAACTGAAAGGACAAGACGATGAGACAGTGAAACATCATAACTGTTTCATATGATAATCCCCTATCCAAGTAGCCAATGTCACAAAATATCTAAATAAATGAATAAAAAGTTTTTTCACAAGCGCTGTTTTAAATAAAGGCTCATGATGTCCAAAATGTATATACTATTGCATCTGCCTACTCCGTGGTTTAAATTACAGTTACCCAACTTTCCGTCTTATTAGGTTAACTTTCTTGAACATATTAGGAAAACGTAGTTATATCAACTAATTTTTATTATCAAAACTAATAGTTTATTGCTTTTTAACTAATAGTTTATTAAAAGTTATACTGTAATACCTATAAAGGGATTCTCTTACAATTTCATCGTTTAAGTTTTGATATTTCAATAATAATTTGTGGTTAAAACCACCTGTTATGTTGCATTATTTTTCACCAGTAATCTTACCTTTAGTATAATCTAAAGTTATATGTTAAAATATGGGATATTTCCAGTTTTATATTGGTTTGCTAGGTAAAGCTTCCAATGCTACATAGATAACTAATGTTATACGGCGTACATAAAAATCGATGGAATACGCGGAGGAGTTAATTAATCACAAATCAAAATCGAATACTCAAAAAATGTTGAGATGTAAAGTAATAATATCCAAAGCTGAAGGTTGGTTTTGTAAGTTAAGTGCATAGTAGCTCTTTAGGTTTCGGAATCTTAATATTTAGAAGAAGATACTATTCCACAAAGATATTCTCATTTGCACACTTCATTTACTTTTTCTACGTTGTTTCTAAAGCTCGTGCACGCAACCAAAACACCCATCATTACAAAGTAATGCAATATAAAACACTCAAAGAAAAGGTCTGGCTAGAGATCATGCAAATGATATGATGCATGCATCTTTGTGATTTAAGACCAACGTAAAAGAAAAGATTTGTAGGTAGTGCAGTAGTGTTGAGTGTTTTGGAAAGACTTTAAATTAAAATTAGATGCATAGAAATGGTTTAAACGCAATGCTTGAAAACACATTGGCGACATTGGTAGTATTTCGGCAAATACGTTACAAAACGTCATCCAGCATGCAGTCTCTAAAACATTGTCTTCGTCTCTACATACTAGACTCTAGCATATGGTACCCTAAGTTAATTATAGTTACAGGCTACAGGAGAAAACTGATACTTAACTAGTACACAAAAACTGGATTATATATACTACAGGACCTTTGTCCTTGCATCACGCATCATATTACCTCTGTTCTATACAGAGTTAAAATAATAACACAGTGGAAATGTATTGAATTTTTATAGTATAAGATTCTTTTCAATGGAGTATGAAGAACAAAGAATAAACATTGATTTTACATTTTATCGAAAGTTCGAACTGAGTCAACAAAGTAAATCGTTTGCTTAGTTTTCTTAATTATAGTTAATTCGATTACCTAATCATGATTGTAGAACTCCTTGTTACAGTATTTGCTTTTTTCTTAGCATATTTGACTTATCATCAAAGAAGACCACCGAAATTTCCACCAGGTTTGTATCATCATTATTAAGGATTATTGAGCACATATGCTGTACTTTAATATGTAAACACCCTGATCATTAAAATTTTTCATAATGCAAAGGACCATTCAGTTGGCCAATATTTGGAAATTTATTGCAAGTGTGTTTACAATTGGAGCCGTATAAGAGCGTAATGGAAATGAGAAAAAAGTATGGAGATATCATTGGAATCGATCTGGGATATTGCAGGTGGTCAATTATCATTATCATTGCATTCAGAGTATATTATACCCTGCTTGTAAAATATTAATCCGAAATATGATTCCGAATTTGTTTGCCAACAGAACAGTATTCATAAATGACCACAAGGTTCTTAAGGAAGCTCAAAATATGCTTGTATTTAGTGGGCGTTGCAAATTACAACATTTTGCAGATCCGGAAACCGAACACTTTGAAGGTAAGCAGCATATATTGCGTTAAATCAATTCGAATTGTACTGCAAATGCAAAAGACAATGTTAAAATGGTTCCACATTTTTGAATATTACATGATACTTGACTATTTCTTCTAGGAATTCTTTTTACATCTGGGCAAAAGTGGCAAGAGCAACGTCGATTTGCCTTTTCGTACATCCAGTCGGGTCTTCGGAATGGAAGAACAATGGAAAGCCTCGTGACAGAACAAACCGAAAAATTAACTGAAGATATCAAGCAAAAATGCGGCCAATCAATAAATACAGAACATTTTTTCAACATTTCCGTAATTAACTCCCTGTGGAATATTGTTGCAGGAAAAATTTATTCACGGCAAGATCCAGAATTTCAAAAACTCATAAAACACGTGACAACGTAAACCTTATATCTATTATTAATATTATAGGCTATTCAATAATTCAATTGTCTTAATATTGCTCTTTAGTCAGGCTTTGTTGTATTCATTGCGAACCGCTCTGAATTATTATCATTACGTGAACATGCATTTTCCCAAAAGTTGTATATCTTTGCATTTTAACTTTTCAAAGCCAAGAACCAATAAGAAAGGCAAAACTCGACTACTTATTGTATTTTTCTCCGTGTATTAAGCAATCCATGTATTTGCATGTCTGTTTTGTAACGCAGAATCGGTACATCTGTACTCGTCCAATTTCTAGCATTCTATCCAGAGTTTGCAAAAAGGCTCCCAACATTATCAGGTTTCCAAAAGATGAGAAATAATTTGACACCAATTCGTGAGTTCATGGAGAATATTGTAGACGAACATAAAGCAACATACAAAGAAGGCATTCAAAGAGATTTCGTAGATGCCTATTTACAAAAAATTAATAGTACCATTGACTGCAATTCTTCATTTTACGGAAAACTCGGTGGTAATATTATAGATGGATTTTATAAAAACTCCGGTTATATTATCGCTGTCAAAAATATTAAGCTCTTTAAAATAAAATTAACTCCATTCCTGATTACAGAAAGAAATTTGATATTCACCATGGTTGACTTGTTCATGGCTGGAACAGAGACAGTATCATCAACCTTGAGATGGGTAATTTTTCTAATGGCTTTCTTTCCGGAAATTCAGAAAAAAGTAATTGATTGCATAAAATTACAATCAAGAGGAGGACGCCCTGTTTCACTAAAGGACAGAATATGGTACTCGTAAGAGTATATAGTTATCATTCTCATTTCCCAATTAAAAGGGCCGGATTAAAAACAATTTTATTAAAATGGTTTAGCATGCCGTACCTTGAGGCGGTGATTCAAGAAATTTTTCGATTTTCATCTTTCTCGCCAATGGGAATTTTTCATGAGACTCTTGAGGACACGACGTTCCATGATTACGTAATACCTAAGGGAACTGTAATTGTTTCCAATCAATATGGAATTCTCCATGATTCTGAAACTTGGGGTGATCCTGAAAACTTTCGTCCTGAGAGATTTCTTTCGAAAGACAAAACGGAAGTAATTCACAACGGAGCCCAAATTCTATTTGGTATTGGCCGCAGAATCTGTCCTGGAGAATCCTTTGCCAGAGATGAATTATTTCTTTTCATAACAAGCATTTTTCAAAAATTTAGAGTTGAATTTGATCCTTCTTTACCAAAACCTCTTCTGAAACATCAAGTTGGTCATATAATAGTTCCGGTAGATCACCGAGTGGTTTTCCACAGGTTTTAATAAAAGCAATACAATGTAACATTAAATTCGTGCATCCTAAAGTATATGAATGAACAGTTTAAGTCATTACTATTTAATTGTCGTAAAAACTATTTCTGTATTAAACATTTCAAAAGAGTACCTATATCACTATTCTTATCAATCAATTAAATTCAGTTCTATAAAGAAATATACACATTATAGTTTTCTTTGTCATTCTGCTTTTGATTTTAAAATTTATTTCAGTTATCATATTTTAATGAACAGAATCGTCGAGATTTGGCGTTGCAAAAATTCCTCCGGAGTCCAAATATTGGTTTATATTTTCAAAATAGTTCATGAATTCAAGTCACAAAATTATAATCTATATTATTTATATAAAATTATAAATTATTTAAAAGCCTTTGTCAATTTACCATAAAAATAGTCAGTTTATCATAATATTATTATTCTGCCATATAAATCGTCGCTGATTTCAGTAATATTCATTTCGCCAAGTCTAAGTTGTTGAATGAAGAAATTAGCAGTCCAAAGGTCATAAATAAAAATATGGTAAAAGGACTAATAATATGGTAAAGGCAGCTTAATTTATGGGAAAAGCAATATTAGCGAAATGATTACTACGTATTCAGTGACGATTTGTATGGTTGGTTACCACATGGCTTTTGGAGAGTTTAATGAATAAAATGAATGGTATTCCAGTTCAAACCTTGTCTTTAGGATAGGAGTGTTGTATGCTTTGCTTATTTATAACATTGAATTTTGTGCATAATATGATGTGTACATCCATAGTTATCCATCAACTCAGAAAAAAGTACTTATTGAATATTTTTAAGTTTAGCCTAACCAAATGTGTAATATTACTTTTATTGGAAACTTTTTGGCTTGGGTGAAAGAAATTGACCTTTTGGGAAATGTAGTCCAAAAGTTGCGCCCACCTTGATTAATATTTAATAATATTAATAAAGCAAGAAAGAATTGCAACGTGTAACGCCTAACGCCATTAGCAAAGACTAATACAAGGAAATCATATCGTCAACATTTAGCACATTTGACCTTATTTAATTGATCGATAAGAATGGTGACATTGCTCTTCTGAAATGTTGTGCAAAGTGCAAATTTATTGCATACAATTTATTGCTTATTTAAAGCACATTAACAACAACGATTTAAAATGTTCATTAGTTAAAATTAGAACATAATACAACACCCCGATTTGGGAAACATCGGAATAAGTATATGACCAATTTGATTGATTGATGGATTGAAAGCTTTATTGTCATACTTCGGTAACAGCTAATATTTTAGCTGAATTCAACAAAGCATTATAATAATTTCTTTAGCATAATAATTTTATACTTCCACAAAGATTTTAGCACAAAAGGATCAAATTCAACTCTAAATTTTTGAAGAGTTATGAAAAGAAATAGTTCATCTCTGGCAAAGGCTTCTCCAGGGCAGATTCTATGGCCAACACTAAATATAATCTGAGCTCCATTGTGAACTAATTCCGTATCAACCGTTTGAAGGAAATCGCCCAGGACGAAAGTTTTCGGGGTCACCCTAAATTTCAGGGTCATGGAGAATTCCGTATTGATTGGAAACAATAACTGTTCCTTTGGGTATTATATAACCATGAAATGAGATGCCTTCAAGAGTGTCGTGAAAACATCCCAAAGGTAATAAAGATGAAAATCGAAAAATGTCTTAAGCACCCCCTCAATGTACGGCATGCTCACTTTAGTAAAACTAGTTTCAATGATAATGTTTTAATCAGGCACTTTTTAATGAGAAATGAGAATGATAACTTTGCCCTTTATGAGTACCATATTCTGTCCTTTATTGAAACAGGGCCTTTTGATTGTAAATGTGTTCAACTAATTAGTTTACTCTGAATTTTAGGAAAGTGTGCCATCCTGCATGCAGCCTCTAAAATAAAACATTGTCTTCGTCTCTACATACTAGACTCTAGACCTAGACTCATTTTTCTACCTGCCTACATATGGTACCCTAAGTTAATTATAGTTACAGGAGAAAACTGATACCTAACTAGTACACAAAAACTGGATTATATATACTACAGGACCTTTGTCCTTGCATCACGCATCATTCGTTGTTATACTATCACCTCTGTTCTATACAGAGTTAAAATAATAACGCAGTGGAAATGTATTGAATTTTTATAGTATAAGATTCTTTTCAATGGAGTATGAAGAACAAAGAATAAACATTGATTTTACATTTTATCGAAAGTTCGAACTGAGTCAACAAAGTAAATCGTTTGCTTAGTTTTCTTAATTATAGTTAATTCGATTACCTAATCATGATTGTAGAACTCCTTGTTACAGTATTTGCTTTTTTCTTAGCATATTTGACTTATCATCAAAGAAGACCACCGAAATTTCCACCAGGTTTGTATCATCATTATTAAGGATTATTGAGCACATATGCTGTACTTTAATATGTAAACACCCTGATCATTAAAATTTTTCATAATGCAAAGGACCATTCAGTTGGCCAATATTTGGAAATTTATTCCAAGTGTGTTTACAATTGGAGCCGTATAAGAGCGTAATGGAAATGAGAAAAAAGTATGGAGATATCATTGGAATCGATCTGGGATATTGCAGGTGGTCAATTATCATTATCATTGCATTCAGAGTATATTATACCCTGCTTGTAAAATATTAATCCGAAATATGATTCCGAATTTGTTTGCCAACAGAACAGTATTCATAAATGACCACAAGGTTCTTAAGGAAGCTCAAAATATGCTTGTATTTAGTGGGCGTTGCAAATTACAACATTTTGCAGATCCGGAAACCGAACACTTTGAAGGTAAGCAGCATATATTGCGTTAAATCAATTCGAATTGTACTGCAAATGCAAAAGACAATGTTAAAATGGTTCCACATTTTTGAATATTACATGATACTTGACTATTTCTTCTAGGAATTCTTTTTACATCTGGGCAAAAGTGGCAAGAGCAACGTCGATTTGCCTTTTCGTACATCCAGTCGGGTCTTCGGAATGGAAGAACAATGGAAAGCCTCGTGACAGAACAAACCGAAAAATTAACTGAAGATATCAAGCAAAAATGCGGCCAATCAATAAATACAGAACATTTTTTCAACATTTCCGTAATTAACTCCCTGTGGAATATTGTTGCAGGAAAAATTTATTCACGGCAAGATCCAGAATTTCAAAAACTCATAAAACACGTGACAACGTAAACCTTATATCTATTATTAATATTATAGGAAGGCTATTCAATAATTCAATGTCTTAATATTGCTCTTTAGTCAGGCTTTGTTGTATTCATTGCGAACCGCTCTGAATTATTATCATTACGTGAACATGCATTTTCCCAAAAGTTGTATATCTTTGCATTTTAACTTTTCAAAGCCAAGAACCAATAAGAAAGGCAAAACTCGACTACTTATTGTATTTTTCTCCGTGTATTAAGCAATCCATGTATTTGCATGTCTGTTTTGTAACGCAGAATCGGTACATCTGTACTCGTCCAATTTCTAGCATTCTATCCAGAGTTTGCAAAAAGGCTCCCAACATTATCTGGTTTCCAAAAGATGAGAAATAATTTGACACCAATTCGTGAGTTCATGGAGAATATTGTAGACGAACATAAAGCAACATACAAAGAAGGCATTCAAAGAGATTTCGTAGATGCCTATTTACAAAAAATTAATAGTACTATTGACTGCAATTCTTCATTTTACGGAAAACTCGGTGGTAATATTATAGATGGATTTTATAAAAACTCCGGCTATATATCACTGTCAAAAATATTAAGCTCTTTAAAATAAAATTAACTCCATTCCTGATTACAGAAAGAAATTTAATATTCACCATGGTTGACTTGTTCATGGCTGGAACAGAGACAGTATCATCAACCTTGAGATGGGTAATTTTTCTAATGGCATTCTTTCCGGAAATTCAGAAAAAAGTAATTGATTGCATAAAATTACAATCAAGAGGAGGACGCCCTGTTTCACTAAAGGACAGAATATGGTACTCGTAAGAGTAAAGTTATCATTCTCATTTCCCAATTAAAAGGGCCGGATTAAAAGCAATTTTATTAAAATGGTTTAGCATGCCGTACCTTGAGGCGATGATTCAAGAAATTTTTCGATTTTCTTCTTTCTCGCCAATGGGAATATTTCATGAGACTCTTGAGGACACGACGTTCCATGATTACGTAATACCTAGGGGAACTGTAATTGTTTCCAATCAATATGGAATTCTCCATGATCCTGAAACTTGGGGTGATCCTGAAAACTTTCGTCCTGAGAGATTTCTTTCGAAAGACAAAACGGAAGTAATTCACAACGGAGCCCAAATTCTATTTGGTATTGGCCGCAGAATCTGTCCTGGAGAATCCTTTGCCAGAGATGAATTATTTCTTTTCATAACAAGCATTTTTCAAAAATTTAGAGTTGAATTTGATCCTTCTTTACCAAAACCTCTTCTGAAACATCAAGTTGGTCATATAATAGTTCCGGTAGATCACCGAGTGGTTTTCCACAGGTTTTAATAAAAGCAATACAATGTAACATTAAATTCGTGCATCCTAAAGTATATGAATGAACAGTTTAAGTCATTACTATTTAATTGTCGTAAAAACTATTTCTGTATTAAACATTTCAAAAGAGTACCTATATCACTATTCTTATCAATCAATTAAATTCAGTTCTATAAAGAAATATACACATTATAGTTTTCTTTGTCATTCTGCTTTTGATTTTAAAATTTATTTCAGTTATCATATTTTAATGAACAGAATCGTCGAGATTTGGCGTTGCAAAAATTCCTCCGGAGTCCAAATATTGGTTTATATTTTCAAAATAGTTCATGAATTCATGACAGGAGTCACAAAATTATAATCTATATTATTTATATAAAATTATAAATTATTTAAAAGCCTTTGTCAATTTACCATAAAAATAGTCAGTTTATCATAATATTATTATTCTGCCATATAAATCGTCGCTGATTTCAGTAATATTCATTTCGCCAAGTCTAAGTTGTTGAATGAAGAAATTAGCAATCCAAAGGTCATAAATAAAAATATGGTAAAAGGACTAATAATATGGTAAAGGCAGCTTAATTTATGGGAAAAGCAATATTAGCGAAATGATTACTACGTATTCAGTGACGATTTGTATGGTTGGTTACCACATGGCTTTTGGAGAGTTTAATGAATAAAATGAATGGTATTCCAGTTCAAACCTTGTCTTTAGGATAGGAGTGTTGTATGCTTTGCTTATTTATAACATTGAATTTTGTGCATAATATGATGTGTACATCCATAGTTATCCATCAACTCAGAAAAAAGTACTTATTGAATATTTTTAAGTTTAGCCTAACCAAATGTGTAATATTACTTTTATTGGAAACTTTTTGGCTTGGGTGAAAGAAATTGACCTTTTGGGAAATGTAGTCCAAAAGTTGCGCCCACCTTGATTAATATTTAATAATATTAATAAAGCAAGAAAGAATTGCAACGTGTAACGCCTAACGCCATTAGCAAAGACTAATACAAGGAAATCATATCGTCAACATTTAGCACATTTGACCTTATTTAATTGATCGATAAGAATGGTGACATTGCTCTTCTGAAATGTTGTGCAAAGTGCAAATTTATTGCATACAATTTATTGCTTATTTAAAGCACATTAACAACAACGATTTAAAATGTTCATTAGTTAAAATTAGAACATAATACAACACCCCGATTTGGGAAACATCGGAATAAGTATATGACCAATTTGATTGATTGATGGATTGAAAGCTTTATTGTCATACTTCGGTAACAGCTAATATTTTAGCTGAATTCAACAAAGCATTATAATAATTTCTTTAGCATAATAATTTTATACTTCCACAAAGATTTTAGCACAAAAGGATCAAATTCAACTCTAAATTTTTGAAGAGTTATGAAAAGAAATAGTTCATCTCTGGCAAAGGCTTCTCCAGGGCAGATTCTATGGCCAACACTAAATATAATCTGAGCTCCATTGTGAACTAATTCCGTATCAACCGTTTGAAGGAAATCGCCCAGGACGAAAGTTTTCGGGGTCACCCTAAATTTCAGGGTCATGGAGAATTCCGTATTGATTGGAAACAATAACTGTTCCTTTGGGTATTATATAACCATGAAATGAGATGCCTTCAAGAGTGTCGTGAAAACATCCCAAAGGTAATAAAGATGAAAATCGAAAAATGTCTTAAGCACCCCCTCAATGTACGGCATGCTCACTTTAGTAAAACTAGTTTCAATGATAATGTTTTAATCAGGCACTTTTTAATGAGAAATGAGAATGATAACTTTGCCCTTTATGAGTACCATATTCTGTCCTTTATTGAAACAGGGCCTTTTGATTGTAAATGTGTTCAACTAATTAGTTTACTCTGAATTTTAGGAAAGTGTGCCATAAGAAAAATTAACTATTTCAAGGTTGCTGACACTGTCTCTGTTCCAGCCATGAACAAACAACCGCATGGTGAATATCAAAATGTTATTAATCAGGAATAGAGTTAATTTTATTCGGTTAAATTATAAAAACTTTGAAATGTTTGACAGTGATTATATAGCCGGAGTTTTTATAAATTCCATCTATAATTATAATTACCTCCGGGTTTTCCGTACAACGAAGAATTGCTGTCTTTTGTGGTAATGAGTTTTTGTAAGTAGGCATCTGCGAAATCTCTTCGAATGCGTTCTTTGCGTGTTATTTTATGTTCATCAACAATATTCTCCCTGAACTCACGCATTGGTGTCAAATTATTTCTCATCTTTTGGAAACCTGATAATATTGGGTGCGATTTCCATTATAGTTGTTCCTCATTTTGAACTGAACATATAGGCACGTATTACAAAAACATTTTCTAATATCATTAAATCGATTTGAATGATAAAGTCTGTTATCTAATACATCATTGAATTATCCTGCAATACATTTAAAAGAAAAAGTGTAATTTTAAAACAGACTGAAAGATATATAGCAGAAGCCATTATGTGTCTGCTATATATCTAAAGCTCGTGGAAGACCACTTGATGGTCTATTGGAATAATTACGTAGCCAACTTTGTACTTCAACAGAGGTTTTGGTAGAGAAGGGTCAAATTCAACTCTAAACTTCTGAAAAATGTTCGTCGTGAAAAGAAATAGTTCATCTTTAGCCAAAGATTCTCCAGGGCAGCTTCTACGGCCAATACCAAATGCAATTAGAGCTGAATTGGGGATGAATTTTGTTCCGTCTTCTGAAAGAAACCGCTCAGGACGAAAGTTTTCAGGATCACCCCAAATTTCGGGGTCATTGTGAATCCCATGATGATTAGAAGCAATTACAGTTCCTTTGGGTATTACGTAGTCATGAAATGTGACGTCCTCAACAGCTTCGTGAAAAAATCCTAAGGCCATTAAAGTTGAAAATCGCAAAATTTCATGAATCACCGCCTCAATGTAGGGCATCCTAAATTATTTTAAAATACTCAGCAGTTGGAAGGGAAGTGCTTTGACCTAGACTATTCTTAGCTTAGCTTTTTAGGTACCTTATTCTGTGCTTCAGTGAAGGTGGACCTTCTTCTACTTCTCTATCTGTATGCAATCAATCACCTTTTTCTGGATTTCGGGAAAGTGTGCCATAAGGAAAATGAGCCACCTCAATGTGGATGACACAGTTTCTGTTCCAGCCGCGAATAAGTCATTCATGGTGAACACCAGATTTCGTTCTGAACAAAAGATTAGAATGAAATACATTTTATACAAGCATTTGTTTAGATAAGCAGCTGCTTTGTTTTCCATTTTATGGTTTAAACCGCAATGTCATTACCTCCAATCAGTCCGTAAAACGAAGAATTCTTGTCTGTGGTATTATTAATCTTTTGTAAATAGGCATCTACAAAGTCCCTTTGAACTTTGAACTCCTTCTTTGTAAGTTTTCTTATGTTCATCAACAATACTTTGCATATACTCACGAACTGGTTTCACATGACTTCTAATCCAATGGAAACCTGATAATTTTGGAAACCTTTTGGCAAATCCTGGGAAGAATGCTAGAAATGTGACGACTATAGAAGTGGAATATCTGCGTTACGGAACAGAACAGTGTTAAGATTTAAAAGGACTGCCTTTATTCTGCACTATAATTAAGAATGCAAGAATCTATTAATAAATTTCTGCCATTGTATTCTTGGTTCATATAAATTCAACTAAAATAGTACATATTAGTATTTGTTAGTATAGTATGGGAAATTAAAATTATGTTTACGCTGTTATGTGTTTTACAAGTTTTTGTATTTCTGGATCTTTCCGTGAATATGTTTTTCCTGCAACAATGTTCCAAAGGGAATTAATTACAGAAATGTTGAAAAAATCTGCCGTATTTATTGCTTGTCCGCAAACTTCCTTTATATCTTCAGTTAGTTTTTCGGTTTGTTCTGTCACGAGGCTTTCGATTGTTCTTCCATTCCGGAGACCAGCTTGAATGTACGAAAAAGCAAATTTGCGCTGTTCATGCCACTTTTGTCCAGAAGTAAAAATAATTCCTAGAAAACCAGTCAGAGATCTTTTAGCGTGGTCGATGTAATAAAAAACATTAATTCTTTGTAAATATTGAACGATTCGAGTTTAATTGAAGACTATATTTCTTTACGATGATTACCTTCAAAGTTTTCAGTTTCTGGATCTGCAAAATATTGAAATGCACAACGACCACTGAAGGCAGGCATGCTGTGTGCTTCCTTGACAATTTTGTAGTCATTTATGAAAACTGTTCTGCGAGGAAATAAGTAATTAAAACCAAAATTGGAATCTAAATGGCAAATTTTTTTATCATATAGATTACATTTTTTCAACTTTTCCGAATATCTTGACTGATTTTTGCCTCGTTTTCTGCATTCTGACCAAAAGTATTTTCAACTAACGTCAATTTTTCAATTTTGTCTACCTGCAATATCCCAGATCAATTGCAATGATGTCTCCGTACTTTTTTCTCATTTGCATCACACTTTTATAGGGTTCCAAATTACGACAGACTTGGATTAAATTTCCAAATACAGGCCAACTGATTGGTCCTTAATTTAAAATTATTTATTAAAAATGATGTCTTCACAAAATATATATTTTACAAAATCGGTATTTATTGCACACACCTGGTGGAAACTTCTGCGGTCTTCTTTGCTGATACATTAAATATAATAAGATTGAGAGAAATAAAGCAAGAATTTCTAAAATCATGGTTAGCCAATTCAATGATAGTCAACCAGATAAAGCGAGATGAAATATTTTGTGGAATTTGTTGACGTATTGTATTGTAGTGATAGATAGAAAATTAAAAATAATCTGCAGAGCACTTCAAAATATCTAGTATACTGTCATTTGGAGTGCATTTCTCTTGATGAAAATACTATTGTCCTTAAGAATTATTTAATTCTGTTTAATTGTGAAAGTATACAATAGTGTACACCGTGAAAACCTATAGCAGGATATAAGGAGTATGTGAAGTCGTTCTACACTCTATTTCTGTGGAATTGTATACAAGACGCAGTTTGGTCACGTTATGTGCAGTACGAAGTGTGTTCAATTCTTGTAGCAATAAAGGGGATTAAAGGTACAAAATATAACGAAAGTTAATATGTAATTTGGGAGTAAATATTTAATAGGACAAAGATAGTAGACCAAACTAACCAAAACTACCTGTTGCTACTCTTCCATCTAGCTACCTAGGAGTCCGCAAAGAGCAAAGTTACATCACGTCTTGCCAGACTTGTTTTCCCGTCTTTCACGTGTTCGTTGTTCCAATTGTTTTAAAGCTACGTTTGTTGTCAACTTTGAACACAACATTAAACAAAGATCTTGGCATATGAGAAAAAGATTTTAGCATAGTCGTTACATTATTTACATTATTTAGTGCTTCACAATGGTAGAAGTCCTTGTAGAAGAGATTAATGAATAAAATTATAGTTATCCAGTTCAAACTTTATCTTTAGGATAGTAGGGTTGAATGGTTTGCTTATCATAACATTGAATTTTTTGCATAACATGTTTATATCCATAGTTAATGCTATGACTAAAATTGGGCAACTTAACATTGTAACCATAAAAGTAAGCTTATAAAATCAAAGAAATACTAAGCTATCAAGCCCAAGAATAACCGCTTACTCAGTCCTTCTCATCAATTAGGAATCCCAAAGGATCTGGACCAAATCAGAAAGGAAAGAACGTAATTAATATTTCTAAGTCTAATCTAACAAATTGTGTAATATCAGTTTTAATGGCCGTCTTTTGGTTTGGGTGGAAGAAATTGACCTTCCGGGAAAAAATAGTCCAACAGTTGCTGTGCTCACCTTGCCCAATATTTAATAGAACATGAACATGAAACAATTGCAAAACGTAAAGCCATAAGCAACAAGGAAATATTATAGTTAACATTTAGCACTATATAGTGGGTTTTGCCATTGAGTTATATTTAATTGATTGGTAAGAATGGTGACATTGCTCCTTTGAAATGTTCTGTAAAATAACAGAAATAGTTTTAATGACAAATAGGTAGCAGCGATTTAAAATATTTATTTGTAAACATTAGAGCAATAACACCCCGGTAAATAATTGTGTCAGTGGCTGGCAAAATTCGCCCGAATAGCGCGCTATTATGGTTTTTCCGTGAATATAGTGTAATAACCCTTTATTTTAACAAAAAAGTAATAACTTATTTTCAAAAACGCTAAAAATGAGCTATAAATGGTATTTTTTCTGGTCACGCCGCGCCGACCGCATTTTGTCGGCGTCAGCCGGCGCGCCGCCGCCGCCGAGAGTCCTCGGGGTACCACGCCGCCGCCGCCAAATTTTCATCGCCGTCGGACTCTGATATAATTAAGAATGCAAGACAGTATTAATAATTTTATGCCATTGTTTATTTGTTCATTGTTTTCAAATTTTAACAAACTAAATTACAATAACAGCTGCTATTTTAGAAAATAAATGGCATTTTTGAAGCAATCTGTAAAATTTACTTATAGACTTCGGAGATTGCTTTCAACTACAATTTGCTGAACACAGACGTAACCCACACAAGGTTTCAACTTTGTGCATTTACTACTACTAGCTATCTGGTAAAAGGCAAAAATTTTAAATATTTATTTACAAAGGGTTGCACTTACAATTGAATTCAATGAACTATATAGCTATTTTACTATATAAGTTGGAGCTCGTAAAACACCACTTGATGGTCTATAGGAATAATTATGAAGCCAGCTTTGTACTTCAGCAGAGGTTTTGGTAGAGAAGGGTCAAATTCAACTCTAAACTTCTGAAAAATGCTCGTCGTGAAAAGAAATAGTTCATCTTTAGCCAAAGATTCTCCAGGACAGCTTCTACGGCCAATGCCAAATGGAATTAGAGCTGAATTGGGGATGAATTTTGTTCCATCTTCTGAAAGAAATCGCTCAGGACGAAAGTTTTCAGGATCACCCCAAATTTCGGGGTCATTGTGAATTCCATGTTGATTGGAAAATATTACTGTTTCTTTGGGTATAACGTAGTCATGAAATATAATATCTTCTGCAGTTTCGTGAAATGCCGTAGCCACTACAGATGAAAATCGCAAAATTTCATGAATCACAGCCTCAATGTAGGGCATCCTAAATTATTTTAAAATACTCAACAGTTGGAAGGGAAGTGCTTTAACCTAGACTATTCTTAACTTTGCTTTTTAGGTACCTTATTCTGTCCTTCAGTGAAGGTGGGCCTTCTTCTACTTCTATCTGTATGCATCAATCACTTTTTTCTGGATTTCGGGAAAGTGTGCCATAAGGAAAATGAGCCACCTCAATGCGGATGACACAGTTTCTGTTCCAGCCCCGAATAAGTCAGACAAGGTGAACACCAGATTTCGTTCTGAACAAAGATTAAAATGAAACATTTTATACAAGCATTTTTTTTAGATAAGCAGCTGCTTCGTTCTCCATTAAACCACAATGTTATTTACCTCCAAGCTTTCCGTAAAATGAAGAATTCTTGTTTGTGGTATTATTAATCTTTTGTAAATAGGCATCTACGAAATCCCTTTGAACTCCTTCTTTGTAAGTTTTCTTATGCTCATCAACAATATTTTGCATATACTGACGAACCGGTTTCACATGACTTCTAATCCAATGGAAACCTGATAACTTTGGAAACCTTTTGGCAAATCCTGGGAAGAATGCTGGAAATGTGACGAATATAGAAGTGGAATATCTGCGTTAACAAACAGAACAATGATCAGATTTAAAAGGACTGCCTTTATTTTGCAATATAAATTAAGAATACAAAAAAGTAATAATAATTTTCAACCATTGTTTCTTGGTTCATAAATATTCAAATAGGGGACTATAAAGTTTATTTTAGTATACAAGTATAGAAAATAATATTATGTTTACGTTGTAATGCGTTTTACAATACTTAATATTTCGGGATCATTTCGTGAATATGTTTTTCCTGCAACAATATTCCACAGGGAATTAATTACTGAAATGTTGAAAAAATCTGCCGTATTTATTGCTTGTCCGCAAACTTCCTTAATATCTTCAGTTAGTTTTTCGGTTTGTTCTGTCACGAGGCTTTCCATTGTTCTTCCATTCCGGAGACCAACTTGAATGTACGAAAAAGCAAATTTACGCTGTTCATACCACTTTTGGCCAGAAGTAAAAACAATTCCTGGAAAACCAGTCAGTTATCTTTTAACATTAGAAATAATCGCAGTAAAAATTAACAGTTTATAAATGTTGAACAATTCGAGTTTAATTGAACACTATATTTCTGTACCATGCTTACCTTCAAAGTTTTCAGTTTCTGGATCTGCAAAATGTTGTAATTTACAACGACCACTAAAGGCAGGCATGCTGTGTGCTTCCTTGACAATTTTGTAGTCATTTATGAAAACAGTTCTGTAAGGAAATAAGTAATTAAAACCAAAATTGGAATCTAAATGGCAAATATTTTTACCGAATGGATTGGATTGGCAAACCATTCCGAGAATCAGGACTGATTTTTGCGTCATTTTCTGCTTCCTGACCAAAAGTATTTTCAACTAACATCAATTATTCAATTTTGTCTACCTGCAATATCCCAGATCGATAGCAATGATGTCTCCGTACTTTTTTCTCAGTTTCATCACACTTTTATAGGGTTCCAAATTACGGCATACTTGGAGTAAATTTCCAAATAGAGGCCAACTGAATGGTCCTGTAGGAATGTAGGAAATACAAATAATGAGCAAGATGTTGTAATAAATCTGTATATCGCATTAACCTAGTATTTAACACTTTGTTTGTGATCACACAAACCTGGTGGAAATTTTTCTGGTCGTCTTTGTTGATAAGTCAAATAAGTAAAGAGAACGACAAATGCAGTAACAAAGAGTTCTATAATCATGTTTAATCGAATTAACGATAATTAACCATATCAAGAGAGTACTTTTTGGAAGAATTTGGTTATTCCACTTGACAAAACTTTGTTAGAAAGCGTTTAAAAGAAGTCACTCAATTAATGTATGAATTCCTACATCCCTACTGTATTATGATTCTGTGTTGAGGGTGATTTAATAACTAACATACCTAGATTTCAGACCATATGCATTTACTATCTATTAAAACGATACACTTTACACTGAAGCTGAATATGTACACAAATGTACACAAACTATGAACTTAAGTTAAACGATGCAAGAAGCAGTACAAGCATTGAAGACATTAAGATGGATAATGAAGACGCAAATGCAAGGCATGCAAAGACAAGGTTCAAGGACAAGGGTGTGCAGGAATTTAGCTATAGTATAGTATTTATGTGATACAACCGCTTTTTGCTAGTTTTGTCCTATATCTATAAATTAAATTATAGAAATCGGGGATCACAGTATGGTATGATGAACTCACCAAAGATTATTACAGTATCTATATAAAATGTAATGCTGTCCATTGAGAGATCTAGCTTTAGCTACTTATAGAGAGCTTAGAGTAGACAGGTGAAAGGAATCCTCTGGAGTCTATAGTATGCAGTATTGACGAAAGCAATGTTTTTTGGCTACTACTCACCGAATAGAAAGGACGGCAATTTAGCTAATTCCGAGGCAGAATTAAATTTTCATTTCCATTATTAATCTTATTGGATATATGAACGTTTCTTATAATGTACTTTATTTCTCATATTATATGTACTACTATTATATTATTTTGAGAAAGAATAACTGCTAAATATTTATCCAGTAAAGCAATCGGTTTGGTTGCTTTATTGGTTACTAACCTTTATTTATTTTTAGCTTACATTATATTATATACTAGAGGATCATACAGACAGGACGACTAGAATAAGTCTAGTCTCATCGATGATCAGCACTTTTACCCGATGACCACTATTCGAATTTCCTAACAATAATATAGTTAAAAAGAATTATATTGCAATATGAAACGGGTTAAGTAATTTATAAGTTAAATTCTATTGTCATAACGTAATAGTGATAACAGCAAGAAGCACAACACTGAATGTTGGCTGAATGTAGTGTACTGTCACTAAATGTAGATTGTTGCTTAACACAGTTGCGATAAGACTGTAAAAGAATTTTGAGGTTTTTGATTTTTAATTCTGAGGTAAACGGTCAGATCATCTACAAACTTGGTCAAGCTATGTCAAGGTTCCATTTAAAAAAAGTTTGAGCGATTATCTCAATAAGTTCTTCGATTTGGATTGTTTAGTACTAATACCCAAAGATTGACACAAGCAAAACAAAAGACTAAAGTGTGCTTCGTCCACTTGCTAAGTAGGGCTTTTGGAGAAATACTAATAATTATATATTTTCGCATTTTCGTTGCCATCTTGTATCTTATCACCTTAGAAGTGTTTTCTCATTTCACCTTTCTCATCTCGATTTCTCATCCCCCCTCCGCCTCCCATTGCCATTGCCCTGTTTAAATGCGGTGGTAAAAATTCTTATTAGTGCTCTGAACGTGGTTCTGAACATTCTCCTTTGCTGCAGAACTCGTTTTTTTGGTTGAACATACGCTGCTAGTGTTTTCGATATATTCGATGTTTTCAATATTTGGTGCAGTGGTCAATAGTTAGTAAAACTCCGTAGTGTCTTTATAAAAACAAGACATGAAAACACAATTTTTATTGTCTGATGTCAAAATATTGATTACATAATTTTCTAAAAATACAATTTTCACAATGTAAAATAACAATGATAAAACAGTTTACATTGCGACAGACAGATGAAAATCATAGCTGCCAAATGGCTGAATATTAGTTTCAGGAGAAGAAAACGCAATTGTCCAATCAAATTGTTCTTTCTGTGGAAATTGGTTAAAAGTTTGTGTCAAAATATTACCATCTACTATTTTGAGGTTCTCATTCTCAAAACCGTAAGGGCTAGTTCAAAGGTGTGATAAACAAATTCTCCAGCTCTTCTCCGTGTCGAGCTGAACGATTGAGAAACACTTATTGGTAGAAGTTGTACTTCCTTGCAATGGGCACATGCTGTAATATCTTTTTGGACTGAAAACCTGTTATGAATAAAACATTAGATTTAAATTATTTAAATACACATCAAACTAAAAAATCAGTTGGAGTGTGTTTTGCTTATAGGCTTATTTACTCACAAAAGAACTATCAAAAGAATTTGAGGAAACAGTGTGGCAATTAGATCCTTCTGGAACCGACCAGTTTTCTAAATCCGCCATAGTTCCGGGAATTACATAGATCCCCAATAAAAGAACAAATGTAAAATGTGCACTAAGTTGATGTTCAAAGATTACAAACATCGTAAGTTAAAAATAATAAAATTATAGATAGGAGTAATATCCTATTAAGTAAAAACCATTTGATAAAATGCGCTCGTAGCTGAATTTCTTCTATTTTTCCTAATGAATTTCAAGTGTTTGCTAAAGAGACGAGAAGTTGGGTTAATCAATCTAAACGATGGAGTGGGATTGTAGGATGCATATTAAATTATCGACGCTTTTAAAGTACCGTCGACAACCCTACCTTTTTATATGTAGTACACTGCTACTTACACATTATTTTAGACTTTTCCTGCCATTTGGCTATTCAGAAGGTGTTATTATTATTAATTAAATTTTAAACACTAATGGTGTTTCGCTGTTTCTTTTGCTCTTTTCTGTTAACTCAAGGTTAAACTGTCTATAAAAAATTCCTAATTATATTCAGGATACTCTTTACTTATTTACTCTTTGTGTGCTATACATTGATTTTCTCTTTATTCGCAAGTAGCCACGTACTGACGTACTTAACTAGATTTTAGAAAGCACGCAACTGTAAGTACTTCTGTGTAGTTAGCTTGTAAAAGGACACAAAATGAATGGTAACCGTGTACCACAGATTATTATTATATTATAATATATATATATACTACTCTTATTTTACGGGGACATAAAGCCTTTCCTATTACTCACAGAGAGTCCAAGGCTAGGGAGCGTCCATAAATTACGAAGTCACTTTTTTGCCGATTTTTGACCCCCACCCTCCCCTTTGAGGACATTGAAGACAATTGATGTACACCCCCCTACCCTGTCTTCGAAGACATATACCCTTTTTTGCCCAGCAATAAAATTTTCATTAAAATCATCTATGAACGTTACTGAATTTATTATTTCAGGAAAGCAAGCAAATTCAATTTGAAAGTACAGATTCAACTCCGTGTTTGAGAGCAGGACTAATGATACGTTTGATAATTTTGTGTAAATAATAAATCCAATCGTCAGGAAATCCTTTCGGCAAATTTGATTTGAGCTAGTGAGCACTTTTTTAATTTGCATACTAAACGTAACTTTGAAACATGTAACTCTAGTCCTGCAGATTGTCTTACATATTGCTTATTAATTTGGTACTCTTAGCATGGTGTGCACATTATACTAATCTCCTTTAAGAGGATACCCTTTTGAGATGCAAACAAGACAATAAAAGCGCTCGAAATGATGCAATTGGCATCGATAGGCATTTTTTAAACTTAACATTTGAATTGCGTTGACTAGTTCTACAAAAATCGTTTGATGACCTCTGAAGTCAGACCTCTGACACCCCCCCTCAATTTTGAAGAATTAGATGAGGCCATTTGGCTGACCCCCACCCCCCCTATGGGTGACCACGTAATTTGTGGACGCTCCCCTACTGTATCCTTAGGGACACGCATTAGAGCCTAGACAGGTTAGCCCACCTGGGGGTAAACAGAATAAAAAAATCACTTTTTTCGTAATAGGGTCAATTTTGTGAATTTGACGCCAAAGAAAAATCGCAAATTGCAAAATGTTACTGTATCTAAAGTTACTGGGTGCAGATACAAGGAGCTCACACTGGCTGGACCTAAATTTTCAAATTTATAGCAAATTTTGTTTTTCCGACTATTATTGGCAGCCACAGGTAACAAAACCTTAGGGGTTGATAAGGCATTCGTAGGTAAAACTTCCTACATGTTTTCGTTTTGACTAATGCCATACTGATATTCAATGTACTTTGAGCTATCCTGTAACGAATTTTAAAACGTAACTGGAATTTTTGAAACAATCTGTAAAATTTACTTATAGTACAGTTATATATATATTTAGTAATAAATTTCAGAGGTCAATTTTATTTTACGTATAAGCAAACTACCCAGATATTCAGTTTTGTGTATTGTATAATAAGGCAAAATTTTAAAGTATTAATTTACAGAGGTTCGAATTAGTCAATTTGAAGACTACACTCTCACTTTGAGACAGACTCGATTTCGTAGAACACAACGCGATGGTCTATAGGAGCAAGTATATGACCAATAGCATACTTTAAAAGAGGTTTTGGTACAGAAGGATCAAATTCAACTCTAAATTTTTGAAAAATGCTCGTCATGAAAAGGAATAGTTCTTCTCGGGCAAAGGATTCTCCAGGGCAGATTCTACGGCCAATGCCAAATGCAACTAGAGCTCCATTGTGAATGACTTTTGTTCCGTCTTCTGAAAGAAATCGCTCAGGACGAAAGTTTTCGGGATCACCCCAAATTTCGGGGTCATTGTGAATCCCGTAATGATTGGAAGCAATTGCTGTTCCTTTGGGTATTACGTAGTCATGAAATGTGACGTCTTCACCAGTAATGTGAAAGAGTCCCAAGGGAAACATAGATGAAAACCGCAGCATTTCATTAATTACAGCTTCAATGTAAGGCATGCTAAAGTTATTCAAAAATAATCATCTAGTTAGAAAATTGTCATGAAATTTGAATATTAGCTTTAGTGTCTTAAGTGCCTTATTCTGTCCTTCAGCGAAGGTGGGCTATCTTCTGCTTGTAGCTGTATGTAATCAATTACTTTCTTCTGGATTTCGGGAAAGTGTGCCATAAGAAATATTAACCACCTTAAACTTGTTGACATAGTCTCCGTTCCACCCATGAATAAATCACCAATGGTGAACACCAAATTTGTATCTGTAATCAAAAATGGCATCAAATATATTTTACACACAGGTAATGGTAACTACTACAATTAATTAGCAATTCTTTCGTTTTCCACAAAACTATAATGGCATGTACCTCCAAGTTTTCCGTAAAACGAAGAATTCTTGTCCGTGGTACTATTAATTTTTTGCAAATAGGCGTCTACGAAGTTCCTTTGAACTCCTTCTTTGTAAGTTTTCTTATGTTCATGTACAATATTTTGCATAAACTCACGAAGTGGTGTCACATGACTTCTAATCATTTGAAAACCTGATAACTTTGGAAACCTTTTGGCAAATCCTGGGAAGAATACTAAAGCTTGAACGAGTAGAGAACTGGCAAATCTGCGTTACGAAACAGAACAATGCTACCAATTAAAAGGATGGTTCATAAAAATTCAAATAGATTAATATAAAGTGGTAAAATAATAATGAAAAAAATCTAAAATAATACATTACTATTTTTACTATACTATAATATAACTCTTAGTATTGTATAGTAAATCAACATTTTTCATTCTCTGTAAAAAAGTTATGTTATGACTTGTTACCATGTAGTCAAATTGTGACGTCATCTGGGGCAGAATTTCTTAAAGAAGACATTAGAAAGGTTATTAGTTTTGGTGCAATTATCTGAGTTACCACCAACTCTTCGATGTCCATTATGTTTGACTTCATGCATTAAACAAATATGCACTAGTAAAAAATGATTTAACCCCAATTCGAGGACAATTAATCCGGACAAGCCACCCATTTCCATACAATTTCTTCAAAATTGGTCTCATGAAAATCGATTAACCTTTAGTTGGTCAAAGTATAAGTAGAATTGAAGAGTTTTGACACAGGAAATTCATATACACTGAGAGTGCTGACTAATCTTCATAAATTTTACCACAACGACGTCAAATTTTATTAGTAAAGAAAGTATCCGCAATTGTCCAAACTTTAATCACTATAACTATAAAACTATAGCAATGTGCGATACTAACCTTGATAGTCAATAATAATATTATGTACTTACGTTGTAATGTGTTTCACAAGCTTTTGCAAATCTGGATCTGTCCGTGAATATGTTTTTCCTGCAACAATGTTCCACAGGGAATTAACTACTGAAATATTGAAAAAATATGCTGTATTTATTGATTTTCCGCAATTTTTCTTAATGTCTTCATTTAATTTTTCGGTTTGTTCTGACACGAGGCTTTCCATTGTTCTTCCATTCCGGATACCCGACTGAATGTACGAAAAGGCAAATTTACGCTGTTCATGCCATTTTTGTCCGGATGAAAAAATAATTCCTAGAAATCCAGTCCCGTAGCGTGTAACTTTAGAAGCAATTGTGGTAAAAAAATGACATTTTGTAATTAATGAAGTATTTATTTGATACCTTCAAAGTTTTCGGTTTCCGGATCTGCAAAATGTTGAAATGTACAACGTGCAGCGAAGGCAGGCATGTTGTGTGCTTCCTTGAGGAGTTTGTACTCATTTATGAATACCGTTCTGTCAGCAAACATAGCATTTCGGAATTTTATTACGGATAGCCAAATTAAGGTAAAGCTTTACAACCAGATACTCTGAAAGCCATGATAATAATTCACCACCTGCAGCACCCCAGGTCGATTCCAATGACATCTCCATACTTTTTTCTCATTTCCATTACGTTCTTGTAGGGCTCCAATTGTAGACACACGTGAAATAAATTTCCAAATATTGGCCAACTGAGTGGTCCTTTGCATTACGAAAATTTTAATGACGAAAATTGTAATTTTTAATGTCGCCTTAAATATGTACAACTCGATATGTATGCATGTAGTTAATAATGCTGGAAATACAAACCTGGTGGAAATTTCTCCGGTCTTCTCTGCTGATAAGTAAAATATGCTAAGACAACGACAAATGTAATAAGAAGTTCTACAATCATTTTTGATCGAATTAAGGAAATTAACCAGATTAAGGGAAGATCAATCAGTATACTCTGTTGACGTAGTCTTTATGAAATATCAAACCTTTTTCAAGGAGAATCTCTGTGTGTATTAATTACTTATGTGTCCACAGTTGTATTCTGTTTCTCTACTAGATATGGTGTAACACAAAAAGGTGTATAGAAACACCATTGGTGTTTCTATACACCTTTTTGTAACTGATCTGACCATATAATATTGAGAGTGGCATACTTAACATCTGTACTTGGGGGTGTTTGTTAAATAATCTATTCTGATGAAACCCCAAGCCCCCAATAGATAGCCTTAAATCCAAGTCGAAATAATTGTACAGACTTAATTCTGTATTTACTATATATACTCGTATGTTTAAACAACCAGATAAATGAGATAAACTTATCATCGTAGAAAAGAGTCTGGACTTTGTTGCAAGGGAAAGCTAAAATAAAAAATGTTTATTGACAATTTATATGCATATTGCATATATATATACTGTAACTTATATGCTTATACATATACTATATCTTTGATGACCGCACTCTTGTAACCTCTGACGGCGACCTCATGGACATTGATGATTACCATAACAAATTTTAACTAACGCAATAAATAAATCTTGCATTGAAGCATAAAGATTCGCTTCAAAGTATTGCTCTCTGGGGACTGTCTTAATTGCGCCGCTGAAGCAAATTGCGCCCTCAAAAATAATTAAATAATGCTCGAAACAAAAATTTACGGGAACACTGTTTTCTAAATGCGGTACATTATTGAAGATCATATTATATGGACAGGTAGGTTACATAGCTGTTTCTTTTTTAAGAATACTATTTTAGACTTATACCAAGTCATCACGTTCTAGAGTTACGCAATTATAACGGGAATCTTATCAGAGTGCAACTAAAAGCTAGAAGAACATTCTTAAAACATGGAGCTCATTGCCCGCTATAAAATTTAGTGTATGTTATATTCAGAAATTATATACTATACTAAGTGTGCTAAATTAGTCGAAGAATAAAATAAATTACCACTTTATTAACTCGCGTTCGTGGAAAACAACTCGATGGTCTACTGGAACATTTATGTGACCAATATTGTACTTCAAAAGAGGTTTTGGTACAGAAGGGTCAAATTCAACTCGAAATTTTTGAAAAATGCTCGTCATGAAAAGAAATAATTCATCTCTGGCAAAGGATTCTCCTGGGCAGATTCTACGGCCGATACCAAACACAATTTGAGCTTCGTTTGGAATTATTTTAGTTCCGTCTTCTGAAAGAAATCGCTCAGGACGAAAGTTTTCAGGGTCACCCCAAATTTCAGGATCATGGAGAATTCCGTAATGATTGGAAACAATTACTGTTCCTTTGGGTATTACGTAGCCATGGAATGTGACGTCTTCAAGAGTATTGTGAAATACTCCCAAAGCCATTAAAGATGAAAAGCGCAAAATTTCTTGAATTACTGCTTCAATGTACGGCATGCTAATAAATAATTTTCAAATCGCAGTCTTGTTAGAGAATTGTCTTTACATATGTAAATATTAGGTTTACTTTCTAAAGTACCTTTTTCTGTCCTTTAAAGAAATTAAATGTCCTTTGGAATGCAATTCTATGCAGTCTATCACTCTTTTCTGGATTTCAGGAAAATGGGCCATAAGAAAAATGAGCCATCTCAAACATGTTGTCACAGTCTCAGTTCCAGCCATGAACAAATCAACCATGGCGAACACCAAATTTCGTTCTAAGCAAATGAGTAATCAAATACATTTCTATACAAATGTTTTTTAGATAACCAGTTGTTTTGCTTCAAGGAAACCATAAATGGCATTTACCTCCAAGTTTTCCGTAAAACGAGGAATTGCTGTCTGTGGTACTCTTAATTTTTTGTAAATAGGCATCTACCAAATCTCTTTGAAGTCCTTCTTGATATGTTTTCTTATGGTCTTCCACAATATTCTGCATGTATTCACGAATCGGTGTCAAATTATTTCTCATCTTTTGGAAACCTGATAATCTGGGAAACCTTGTGGCAAATTCTGGATAGAATACTAGAAATTGGACGAGTACAGATGAAGCAATTCTGTGTTACGAAACAGAGCAGTATACATAAATACAAAAAAATACACTAAATAATAATGGTTTTCTATAATTATTTTGTGTTCATAAACATAAAAATATGAAGCCAACTTAGAGATCCATAAAGACATTATTTTGGTATATTAATATAGTATGAAAAATTTACGTTGTCACGTGTTTTGTAAGTTTTTGTAAGTCTGGATCACTCCTTGAATAAGTTTTTCCTGAAACAATACTCCATAGGGAATTAATCAGAGAAATGTTGAAAAAATCTTCTGTGTTTATTGATTTTCCGCAATTTTCCTTAATATCGTCAATTAGTTTTTCGGTTTCTTCTGTGACGAGGCTTTCCATTGTTCTTCCATTACGGAGGCCTGACTGAATGTACGAAAAAGTAAATCGACGCTGTTCCTGCCACTTTTGTCCAGATGTAAAAATAATTCCTAGAAATCCAGTCAGGTATTCAACGACAACGAAATTGCAGTACAGTGTTGACCCAATCGTGTTTAATTGAGCACTATGTTATTGCTTGGGGAAATTTAAAAATACCACCTCAAAAATAATCGACTTACCTCAAGAAAAATAATCGCTTTACCTCATGAAATACATGTTGCTAATAAATATTTATCCAAATAACTCAAATATCATTACTATTATTATTAAAGAATGCCGCTCCCTTCGGGCAATCGCCCATGGAGCCGTTCTGCTTCTACAACAATTATGTTTAACGGACAATAATTATTACATGATACAGATTATAGCAATAAATGTATGTATGTAGGGGTGAAAATGTTTCTTGTAAGTAATAGTATGTGAATTATGTGTGAATAATACATAGTATACGGATATGGGGTTAATATAGGAATATAGTCACAGCAGTATAGTAATACGGGCATAATACATTCTATTAGGCATAAGCATTAATACTAGTATCAAGGTTATATCAAGAAATTGTGTTACATTGAATGGGTAATTAGAACTGTTAATGTCATGTTTTTATAGTTATGTTATTATCGTTGGGCCACTGTGTCAAGATCATGTGTGGATTCTTTAATCGTCTGCTGAGGAATTTTTCAGATTTGGAGACTTCCTGGTTTCGTCAGTGTAGTGGTATTGAATGTCAGATCCGAGAGTGAGCACTGTGTTGGAGAATTCCGGCCAGCCGTCCGTCTAGTTTGTTATCATTGCCATTTGAGCGTGGTAGAGATGCTGATGATTGAGATGCTTGTTTACATTCCAGGAGTCGAAGGATTGTGTGCATAAATTGAGTTGATTTTAGTAATTTGCTGTCTGGGCTCTTTTTACGTTTCCTTAGATTGCAATAGCGCCGTTTTGCAAGTGCATGGTTGGGTTGAAATGCTGACTGTTTCATTTTCTTGGCCGTGTTGCATTTTTCGTTGAACCAAGGCTGATGGTTATTGCGTGTTGTGGGTCGAGATCGTATGTTCAGGGCCGCTGCACTTTTGATAATGAATTGGAGAAATTTCATGATTTTTACCATCCGGGTGAAAATGGGGGTGGAGATAGTGTCACTCGGAGTATTATGCTTTAGCTGTTTAGCTGTTTCTCGGCAGGTTTTGTAGTAGAAATGTTGCAAACTTGTTTTGTTTATTTTGATGAAAATATCTTTGCCCTCGATCGTAGTTTGCACTTTTTTAGACGGTGACAGAATTGCGAGTTTGTCGTTTTTCCGCTGGAAATCTACAGTAAATGGACTTGCGGAGGAGAGGATTGTAATTTTCTTCTGCGGTTCACCAACTGGTTCTTTTGGGTCTTCTGCGAAGCCTGTGTTTCGGGGTAATTTAATGAGCTGGTCACTTCTGCGATATTCACTGGGCCTTTCAATTGTGTTCTTCCTAGTGTCTTTGGTATCTAGGCGGACAGTATGAGCAGATATTTTTTGCAGCACAAAAAAGAGTTTGTCGTTGATATCCATGTTTTTGAATTCGTTTCTGGAGATCTCTGTCATTTTATTACTTTTGTCGTTGTAATACTCAGAATAATCGGCTGGTTGTTTTTCGGCTTTATTAAAGGTGCTAGTATTAGTGAGTGTTGGAAAAACTGTTAGGATGTGAATAAGTGAGTTTATTTTGTGTGCGGAACGGTTGTAGTTGTGGTCTGTTAGTATACATTGTAATCTTTGCTTGGGAGCGCAAGGTCGAGCTGTTCACTCGGCCACTACTTGTTTGCGACTCCCGACTACATGAACATCAAATATCATTACTACGAACTGATAATATACATTTGCCTCAAATTTTAATGCAATTTCCTAATAATATTTAGTTAAAGTAGAGCACAAAATCTTCACTTAAGCAAATAAATGTACTAAAACATTGTTATTATTACTTGAGTGCTTGAGACAAAGGTATATTATCAGTTCGGTGTAATGATACTTAAGACTGGATAAATATTTATTAGTAAATATATTTATATGAGGTAAAGCGATAATTTTTCTTCAGGTAAACTGATTATTTTTGAGGTACACTTAAATACGAGTCTTATTATTTGTATTATATGATCCATATATACCTTCAAATTTTTCGGTATCCGGATCAGCAAAATGTTGTAATTTACAACGACCAGTAAACACAGGCATGTTTTGAGCTTCCTTAAGAAGCTTGTAGTCATTTATGAATACCGTTCTGAAAGAAAACAATCAATTCGGAATTATATTCAAGATTATTCGGCAAATTGTGTAATACCTTGTTAGCAGGGCATGGCATAATATAATTTTATTGCAATACTAATAATAAATGGCCACCTGCAATATCCCAGATCGATTCCAATGATATCTCCATATTTTTTTCTCATTTGCATCACGCTCTTATACGGCTCCATTTCTAAGCAAACTTGAAATAAATTTCCGACCAAGGGCCAACTGAATGGTCCTTTAGGTAAACACAAATTTAGTAATGAGTAGGATTTTCGACGAATAAAATAAAGTAGTTTTCTATAAGTGTATCAGCATAAAACTTATGATGTGCATGCAAACCTGGTGGAAATTTCGCCGGTCTTCTTTGTTGAAAAGTCAAATATGTCAAGAAAACGACAAATATAATGAGGAGTTCTACAATCATGTTAAATCGAATTACTGATAATTAACCAGATCAAAAAATAGTCTTTTCTTGACGAAGCTTTTATGAAATACGAAGCCTGAAGCTTATTTCTCGTGGCAAATCGTGCTCAAAGAGAATCTCTGAATGTATGAATAAAATATATTTGCAGAGCTGTTCTGACACTGTAAATGTATTTAAATGCACTGAACATGACATGGGTATTTCTAAGCATTTTTTGTTACTGATTGCATAATGTTAAGAATGATATGCGTAATATTTGCACTTACTTGTTTTTGTTAAATAATCTTGCTGTAATTAATGCAGCAATCAGTTTTTGTGTGCTACATGCTTTTACATGTTTTGCCGTACTCTGCAAATTACCGTATGTACTGAAATAGTGTTCCACAGGGAATAATTCTCGATTTGGAAAACTATTTCGGTGAAACCACAAATTTTGGCTCTTTAAATCCTCGTCCATATAATTATACACCTCTGTTTCTACATTTACTGTACTCGTATGTTAAACAACCAGATAAACGAGATAAACTTATCGCCGCAGAAAAGAGTGGTCAATCAGTGATTTGCTAAAAGAGACAGCGAAGTCTACTGACAACATACCTAAGTGCTTCACTATCTCTTACGACATTTTTATCGCTTCTGGTAGTAACCTCGTGGGAATTGATAACCACAGGAACAAATTTTGAACAATGCAATAAATAAATCCTGTATTGAAACAATAAAGACCCACGTCGAAATAGTGCTCCTATTTCGACGTGCGACGTATTTTCGCGGCCAAAAAAATGCTCTAAGCAATAATTTACCGGAACACTATTTTGGTAAATGCGGTGGTAACGTACACTATCGGAATTCATATTATACGTGGACAGGTAATCTACATAATAAAAGGATAAAAACGAATCTAATGAGTGTTGTCTCAAAAAAGACAATGTTTTAAGCTTACTTAATGGACACGAGACCTATTAGAATAATGAATACTTTTTAAGTATTAGGAATTTTTAATAGTGTAAGTAATTGGTAATAGGAATAGAAAACAGCTGAATATAAGCATGGTAGGAACCATAGCTGGGGAAGAAAAAATTCGGCCTTCCTGCGGTCGAGGTTATAATAGTAAGAAATCGGTTATGTACGATGTACGCGTTGGGAATCTATATAGGAATACAGCTTTACATATGAACGATTGTGTAATAATGGTGTAGCACATTCATTACAGTAGAATAAATTCACTCCAACAATGTGTGCATAAAAAACATTTTCTTCACTAACGTTAATCTGCCTAAGTATACCCATTCCATTTATTGCAATGTCACAGCAAAGGATTTCGAAGGGGAACGATAAATGTGTCTTAAGCTTCGCTTTTATTTTGCAAGTATCGGTGAAACCGTATTTTCAATTCAGAATGCCGTAATATGAAACCAATAGCACAGGAAACATCTTAATTTTATTATGATTAATGAATCCACATTCACGAGATCCAATAGTTCTGTCTTAGTATGGTAAATCTATCGTTATAGAGATAACGGGGGACCTTACAAGTATTACCCTCAGGATAGGATGTACTGTAAACTTTAGATGAATAAATTGATTTATTCACAAAAATTATTTGAAGAAAACGACCCTTAGCTCAGGAAGAAGAATAATAATGTATTCACAATACAATTTGGATACGAAAACTGTCTGTGATGAATTGTAAAAGGCTATTTGGCCAATGGTTCCAGTTACACTTCGATTTCTTTTCCTTTAAGGAATTTATTAAAGGTCCACTGGTCAAAATAGCAAGATTTTAATATTACATTCTTAAATTTACATAACTATAATTACATTCTAGAAATATAAATGCCTAAAACACAAAACTAAATGACAGGATTAAGAAAATAGCGGATTTAATATGTAACGCTATATACGTCTCCATTTTTTTATTTCCACATCCCATGGAAAATGTATTTATTTATTCCCCCGAAATATCATGAAAAATAATTCGATGATCTACTGGAAGAATTACATGTCCAACTTTATATTTAATAGGAGGAACTGGGAGGGAAGGATCGAACTCAACTCTAAAATTTTTGAACAAACTGGTTGTGAAAAGGAAAAGTTCATCCCTAGCAAAAGCTTCTCCTGGACAAACACGGCGACCAACCCCAAACGGAACTAAAGCTCCGTGGCGAATTATTTCAGTACCATCTCCCGAAAGGAAACGTTCCGGGCGAAAATTTTCTGGATCGCCCCAAACTGCAGGATCGTGAAGAATTCCATATTGGTTGGAGACAATCGCAGTTCCTTTAGGAATTTTGTGTCCATGAAATTCAGTATCCTCCAGAGTAGCATGAAAGAATCCCAATGGTGCTAAAGCAGAGTATCGCAAAACTTCGTGAATTATAGCTTCAACGTAAGGCAAGCTAGTCAAAACGCAACAACAAATCGTTTTCATTTCATCTATATCACATTTGTACCTTTGAAATACATTTTATTTTACTAAATTTATGGAGATTTAATAATAAATAACTAATTGAAATAATGTTTCTGAAAAATATTTTGCAATTTCTAATTGTAGATTTCAAGATTTCTTCCCTTAAAGTGGTATTTTTGGCAAGTGTATCATATCACAAGAGCTTTTTACCTTGGGCGATCAGTTGTTGACAATAGCTCTCCTTTTCCCGTCTGCTTCTTTAATGTATTAATTAACTTTTTCTGTACTTCAGGATAATGTGACAAAAGAAAAACTAGCCACCGCAAAGTCGAAGATATAGTTTCGGTTCCACCCATGTAAATGTTGATAAGACAGTCTGCCAAATTCATTTTTAGATATTGAAGAAGGTAACTTACATCAAATGAATAGCTTACAAAATAGCCATTTTAATAACAGAAGTTCTGTGCTGTAGGTTACAAATTGTCAAGAAGAATAATTTATTGTTGTTACAGATTTGTACTGTAAACCCTTCTTTCATGACTGTTTAGTAGTGTAGTGGATTGCATATTTTTTGCACGGTTAAATAAATATAGGTATGAAAATAAAAACACAGAATAAGAATACCGTGATGAATTGGACAATTCCTTAAATAATTAAAAATGGAGATTTGTTTGTTGTTGCTCGTAAAAGGAGTGTATTTCCTAAATAACAGAAAGCCTATATAGAATATAAGTCGTGATTATATTATATATTTTTCATGGTACCTGCACTTAATACCAATGATAATTATTTTAGCAAGATTAATGCGGTAAACTCTGACTGTAATAATTCACATTTAATTAAATGATATTTTAATAGTTATTAATTGAAAAATGTTTTGTTTAATGGTTTTGGTGGGTGTAGTAACGTTTAAGGAATACGTATAAAGGCTGCATAAGATAGAAATAAATAAATCAAATGAGACTAGATGTCTTCGACGAATTCTTAGGAATTCGACAAACCCTTATTAAACAGTTAAAAACAGGAAATTTGTGTCACTCCTCGCAATAAAAGGTTTTATCAGATAAAGAAATTATTAACAGAGAATACAGGGAGTATTCCCAAGAAACATTTAATTACCTCCTTCTTTCCCGTAAAAAGATGAATTCTTGTCAGTCGTACTGCTAATTTTTTGTAAATAGGCATCAACAAAATCCCTTTGGACTCCCTCTTTGTACGTTTCCTTGTGATCTTCAATAGTGGCTTTCATAAATGCCCTGATCGGTTTCAAATTACTTCTCACTTTTTCTACTCCCGATAATTTTGGGAACATTCTGGAGAGTTTTGGGAAGAAGAGAAGGAACTGAACTAGAGTAGATGTGACAATACTATATTCAAAGACAATTGTGTAAAGTATACATTAAATAAATTTCCTGGAGAATTATATTTTCGTTATGTACTTTTCATTCGTACACTACTTTCCTACCAATTAAGTTTCTCTCTTGTGCAATTGACACCTAAAGATACAAATTCGGATGCTATTCACATTCCACGCAATTTGGTACTGATACTCAATTAAAGCTGTACCCGTTCTTGCTGACATTAAATTATTGTGCATTTGCAATGTCAGCATTTTGAGAGAAATGGTTTAATTTAACAATTGAATGATTGCGTATGGTATAAGTACTTACGTTGTCACATGTTTTATCATTGTCATGAAATCTTGATCGTCTAATGAATATCTTTTTCCAGCGATTATAGTCCACAGTGCGTTTACTGTTGAAATATTGAACAAATGGTCTGTAGTTACTGATTTTTTCGAAGATTTTCGAATATCTTCAATTAGTTCTGCAATTTCATTCTTCACAAGATGTTCTCCCCTTCGGAGTGCAGATTGAACGTAAGAGAATGCAAATCTCCGTTGATCTATAGCTACTTGTCCAGAAGTACCACCCATTCCTAAAAAGTAAATTGGGGTCGCTCATATAAAATAAACCGTGGTAAACGCTGTGGTAAAGGTGACGAATAAAAAGAAAGGGAGAATCAGAGTGGAAAACGATGTGGAAAACGGTTGGATTGATCAAAGGTTGATCATCGGTTGATCTTCATTTGATCAACTGTGAGACACACAGCCAGACAGACAAACATACAGACAGACAGTGTGGGTGGATTGATCACCTGAACTGTCTGGCTGACTGACGGGTACACTGTCTGGGTGACTGTAGGGTACACTATCTGGCTGTGTCGGGCATACAGACTGCGACACATATTGATCACTTGTACAGTCTACGACATATAGTGACACACGTGTAACTGTAGGCTCTATGTTTACTGATATAATTCCTGAAACAATTGACCGATTGACCCCATCTTCAAACTGGGAGTTCCTCAGGACCTCAGGAACACACCCACAAAATTTCATCAGGTTATTTCAATGGGTTCATGAGTTATGGACACCACAGACTTTAGCAAAAACCGTTTTTGATTTTTTATTCAAAGGTCAAAGGTTACAGAGTGTTCATCTTTGAACTAAAGGATGCTATTTGAATGCTCGATTGATTAAAAAAAGTTTCATTGAATTATCTCAATGGGTTCGTGAGTTATGGGCACCACAAGCGATTGTCCACAGACGGACAGACAGACGGACAGACAGACGGACAGACAGACGGACAGACAGACGGACAGACAGACAGACAGACAAAACAAAAGCATAAAGGTTACTTCGTCACCTTAATAAAGTATAGAAATAATATAACGAATTGCTATTCTATTTAGTCTATTATAATAAATAATTTATTAATGTATTTACGTACTCAAGTTAATGTTGTATGTACATTTAAATAAAGTATACATACATAGATAAAACGTGGTACATTTAATTGAACTTTAATTTGCATTAAGATATCTAATGCATTTGTGCTGTAGACTTTCTAATCTAAACAAAACAACCTCTTGTGGATCAGTTCTCAACGTTTCTACGTGATAAAGGGTGAACATGGGAAATATTAAAAGATTTTTCTAGACCACTCAAAGATACATCACTGAAAGTCTCATCCATTTTTTGCAGTTTCACTTGTAATTAATTCACACATATTATGGACATTCCCAAAGTAATATATATTCATCCATTGTCCCATTAGGATGATTCCTTTAGGATTCTACATAATTACTGTCAGTACATAGTTTAAGAATTTTTATTAACCAAGCCAATATTTTCTAACAGTCAGAAGTCATTAAAGGCGATAAAGTAATTCCCAGCGATGAATACTAAATTTTTATAATTACCTAGTTTACTTTTATTACCTACTTCGACTTAATTTGACTTAGCCACCTATCTACTTGTTATATTAGTTGTCAAATTAATTTAACCAACATTTCCGTACAACATTCAATTCATCATCAAAAAAATTTAACTTACTTTTGATGTTTTCAATCATTTATAACTTGAGTCTAATGGTCTTTCTTTTTTCAAAATTCTTTTAATTTTCATTTCATACTATCGATTTGAGCATTGCACTTAAAATGGTCCTACCGTAATAAAGTCCAGTTTCTGGGTTGGCAAAATGATGCATTTCACATCGGCCATTGAAAACAGGCAAATTGTGTGCTTCTTTCAGGAGTTTGTATTCATTAATGAATACCGTTCTACAGAGTAAAACTGAACATATGAAAATGATTGAATTACAAATAAACAGAACAGAACGAAAACAATTAAATTTACCTGCAACAACCAAGATCAATTCCAATAATATCTCCGTACTGTTTTCTCATTTTCATTACTGCCTTATGTGGTTCAGATTCTTTGCAAACTTGTAATAAATTTCCAAATATTGGCCAACTGTATGGACCTTAAAAATTAAATACATATTATTAATGCAGCAAAATCCCTTTTGTAAACTTTACTGCAGCATTTAAAATTTTGCAATAATACCAACCTGGTGGAAATCCTGCTGGCTTTTTCTGAGAATGAAATAAGTACAGCAGAAAAGTCACAAAAATGCTTAATAGGATTTCTAAAATCATTTTAATAGATAATTGAAAACTTTCAGCAAAACGTCATCAGTCTGTGCAACGAGATACGGATCACAAAGTCGTAGTAGTTGGTTCGTTCAGTATTCACTGATGACAACATGTACGTAGTATACTTACTCGCAATTACATCTTTTACAAGCTTACCACATGTATTGGTACGACGGTAGGGGTTATGTAAAGTTATTTTTATATGAGTATACAGTTATTACATTACCACCACATACCTCATTTAAATTTTAAATGAATGCAACACATAATGTGAGATAACTCTTGTGTGATACGTCTGCTACCATTCATGCACTGACTGAATTACGGATACATTGGTAATGCACAAATGATACAGAAGATCTCACAAATGTGGTTCACAAGTCTTTGCACGACTTAATTGCAGGTTACATATGTAAACAAACACAAAGAACTACTATAAAATACGTAAACTAATAAGTACACTACATAAAATAAGATATAAGGATTATACTTGGAGGTTATAATAACATTATAGGAGGTGGTCATAAATTTTGTGATATAATTAGATCGATTTTTGACCTAAAATCACTGCACAAGGATTTCAGTTCTACGTATTCCGCACACTTTGCATATACAGTTTGTTTTACTTCAACTTGAACGATCATTTTTCCATTTCTTACAAAGTTTCGAAAGTTGAAATTAATACGACAGTAATCAAATGGCTCACAAAAAAAACTCAGTAAAAATTTGTTGTCTTAAAATTAGAAAATATCTGTGAATTTTAATAATTGAGCAGACATTTTGTTTCACAAAACTTACATAGCACATTTACATAGCATTTACATATTTACGAACGATTTCGTATGAATTATGAATACCAAAGATTTGCTGTTAAGTGTCATGCTTTTCAGGAGTACCATAAGTAAGCTTAATGGAATAATGAAAACAGAAAAAGATTTTAAAGTGGGGCTGCAAGTTGATTCGCCTTGGCTGTATAAAGTTCTATATTTAGAAAGCGATCGCAACGCTTGGGGTTGGGATCTCTATTAGTTTACCCTTGCGACTGTACTATCTGTACTCTGTACTACCAGGAAGTTGAATTGGCGTGATTAATACTGTGATTATGACTTTCATTGGCAAAAATACAGTTGTCCGGAGTCTGAAGTCTGGACTAATAAATAAAATGTATTTGCTGTGGTAGAAGTACAAAGGAAACAGCATAAAACGACAATTCACTCAACTCAGTAATGTGGACAGCATCTCGATTAAAATTATAATCAAGTGCAGTACTGCACCAAACTATTTCTTTGCCCGTCTCTTGGCTTTTTCTCTTCTCCAGGCCATATATATGAAAGGAGTAGATGACTACTTTTGTATCTGGGTTATTTACTGATACATGGGATGTTCGACCTTGCTCTCTATGCTCAAGGCCAACAAAATTATGCTCATTTTGGGTAAACCTAGTAAATATAAACTACATACACATGTATGTACACGTACAAAATAACTAAATCTTATTATGGGTTATTATTAATGATTGACAATTGTTTTAAATGGTATACAGCAATAATGCTTCGAATAATAAGTAATAAGCAGAAAATTACATTTTTTGCTATTATACCTATTAATAGAACTACGGTAATAATAAATCGTTACAAAGCGGATGTACGCGTGAAACGAAATCTGAAAAAATTACTTCTTGATAGTTGCTACTCTTGCTACTTGGTTAAGATCTGTAGTGATTATCTGGTTGTCGGCGGCGACGGCCTAATAGGTAGTTTCCTTCGGTAGTTGGTTGGTTCGCTAATAGGTAGTTAGGTAGGTCCGTTCAGTTATACATGTCCTATTTACGCACAAATCATTATATTCTAATTCTAATGCCTATGTGGGGTTCACACGCTCGCAAGTAGAACGGACCAACCGACTGACCCTATATTCGAACTTGATCTTCCTTTGGATCATAGGAGACCATTTGATGATATTGGGACTAATTATTTTAAATGGGGAAAGAATTTTATCCACAGTGGCCGAACATTCCCATTAATATCGTTCCAAGTTCCAATGCTAAAAATTGTACTTCATGCATTCAAATCATGCCTTAACAGTATTATGTCACCCCTGAGTCAAAAAATTTGTACACAAGTCTTACAATACGTTTCTTCATGATTACATGTACTTGTTTACAAGATATATTGATATTACGCAGGTTTTAAAAATAGATTAAGAATTTATATGCACCCTTAGTGAAGTGTACTAGGATATTACCAATTATTGGGATAAATTTAGGTAGTAGAATTGTATAATATATATATAGGGAATGGGAAACTCGAAGTATTGTACACGGGTTCCACTTATTAAACTATTTAATTTTATTATTCTATTTCACGGCATTTCTAATAGATTTAGAGCTTATAGTAATCTAGCTGTACCTCTACTTTTGTTCCGAAGGTAGAAATAAATGAATAAATAAATGTACCTCTATTAGACTGACATAATGGTTATCGTTGTGATGGTGAGGATCCATTAGAGCTGACATAAATTGGCATAGAAGTGAATCCTGGGAACTAGAATAGAACACACTGTGAAAAATCACAGAGATGGAAATTTTCTATTAATGGGGTAGATACGTACTGCTACGCACCTAATTCTAAAATAATAATATTAATAATACCAAATGTAAGCTATAAATCTAGACTTATTGTACTCATAAATACAGGAACATTATTGGTTTTTAAACAACAAGGTAATTATATTGTTAAGTCGTGATGGTTAATTTTTAGACATATAACAAGTAATTAGCAACTACCTTGTAAACTGGTGGACAGTTACTTTTTACATCTAATTTTTGTAAATTTGGTTTATGAGATCACAAAGTAAAATAACGTGTAGAGTGTATTAAAAGGGTGATTATAGTAAATCCAAATTATATAATTCATATTTGGTGGTGGAGCACAGATTAGTGTTATTGACATGTTTGTGCGACAGTGCACTGCAAAAGCTTTGGCACGGAGCATGAATTGCTGTGCTACACCATAGGAACATATATAAAAGTTGAACACAACAAAGAACAAGATATCTAACCATCCGTCCGACAAAGCTTTTAAGAGCAACAGCAAAACTCATGATGCGGAGAAAAATTGAGCAACTCATCAGCAATTCAGAGTTCGAGACTGACAGTAGAACGAACTGCTTTAGCAGCCTTAACCTTACAAGTCATAACTTGCACTTGTGTTGTCCTCGTTTTTCATAGACTGCATAGTATTTCACAGCAGATAACTAATCGTTCCCACCCACAATATGTTTAACCACGTTTCATGCACCCTTCTTGGCAATTTGTGAAGTCTAAAAAGTTTAACGTTTAATTATTGCGCAAATTAATGTTATTGTGAGGTACTTATACCAAAATAACTTATTTGAACTTTACTGCTAGCTATTTTGTATGAATTTCGTAGAAATATGCAACTAGAACTAGCATACTGCATGAAAACAAACCACATGCAGCGTGCTTTTTAAATGTTGATACTTATCTAGTGCTCAGAGACAATAAACTGCTCATTTAATGCTTGGTCGCCATACTAATTATTAACAATAGATACTAAATGTATAGTCAATGGATGTATAGCCAACTCCATATACACTTTATCAGGTTGAGTATAATTCTTATTGCATAATGGGAAATATACTATGAGAATGGGTTTATTATTGATTGTACCTGTTGAACTATCCCTACCTGAGTGTCTTTGTGGTTATAGTATAGCCTTAGCTCAAGCCACCCCTGATAATGGTTAATGATATTAATTTAGGTACATTATTTTTATCCCTTGTACTATGTAAGGGTTGCATTTTCAATTTAAACAATCAGTGTTTCAAGTTCGTTGATTTATTCGCTATGTAATATTGCAAGAGTGAAGACATTACTTCTCCTTACAGCATTATAGTTAGCATTTCTCACACAATCAAATTCATAGTGTCATTCTTTGTTAATCCCAGTTGTTTGTGCATAATTATTCTAATTACTACATTTGAATATAAATAAATGCCCAATGAGTACTTCTTCTGTGAATTCTCCGGGGCTCTCCCCTGGACCGCTCCTAGTCAGTTCTGCGTTTACTGCATTGCAAGCTGGATTCATAGGATTTGTTGTTAGAAATCTGGGAATAATTTTCTTTGCGACCTTTCTAATGGAATCAAATCTGGACAGGATGGAAGCTATGTTTGATTTTCAAGATAATACCTATGACTTCATCATTGGTAAGTAAAATTAATTAAATTACTTTTACATTTAAAATTAAATGTAATATTCTAATTTTCAGTTGGTGCTGGACCAAGCGGATGTTCCTTGGCTAATCGTTTGTCTGAGAAGTACAAAACGTTACTTTTGGAAGCCGGAGGAACTCCTTCCCCTTTCCTTTATATTCCAGTTTTGTTTTTCAATAATCAAAATAACCCAGTTTATGACTGGAATCACAGAACAGTTCCTCAGACAAGTGCTTCTTTTGCAAACTACAACAATGTTAGCATTTTTTGCTTTTGATTTTACATTTGATTTTGCATTTTGCCAGTTTAGCATTTTTTGATTTTGGCGAAAAATTAAAGAAATTATAATTCTTACTACAGGTTAGCTATTGGCCAGCTGGAAAAGGACTTGGTGGGAGTAGTCTTATTAATGCAATGATGTACATACGAGGGTCTGTCCAGAGTTTCGATAAAATAGCCAACCGAACTGGAAATCATTTGTGGAGAACGGAAAATGTCTTGAAATACTATAAAGGTTTAGAAGACTACCACGGCTTTTTTGATGACGGTATAAAATCAAACTTATTTGCTACCAACCTAACATATTCTATATTACACAGAAATTCCAAAATATATTTGAATATAAAATTAATATCCAAAATTTATTTAAGTATTTACATGCTTCACTTACTTCCGAAAGCAAAGGAAATTTTATTGAATGAAATATTTCATTCAGTGTTCACTTAATATTTCATTCAGTGATTGCCTATCAGGTCAAACCTAATAGCCAATACTAACAAATTATAAATTAAAAATTATAAGAATATTATTTCATCAATAATAGACACTTTAGGTTCCCCGTTTTCCTATATGTACGTTTTTATTTTGAGTTAGATTATATTATTGGCAGCCTTTCAAGAGTGAAACAGACGTGTTTCTTAGCACCTAAGAATATTTTGCTGGGGTTGCGAAATATAGTAGTAATAAAGGCGGTGCTTCCTTTATCAATTATGTAAGGCAGAATACGAAGAATGAGAATATCTTTGATAAAGCACAATTTATATGTTAGGTATTTACATTTTCCACATTCTTGGTTTTTGAAATTCAGAGGACGGGTGTAAACAGTTAAAAGCAAAATACATAATCTCATTTTTTTCGAAGCTATGTACGATGTGCCTAATCTTCCTGGACAAATTAGCTAGTGATTGTTATTATTATAAAGTTCTAAAATTCAATACCATTGAGTTTTTCCCCCTTTGCTTTCGGTCACTGAAATACATTTGTTCAATGGATCCCTTGTGGCTGGTCATTTCACTGAGGAAAAAAAATGATTGCAATGATTGATTATCTTTTAGGTACTCATGGCAAGGGTGGAGGTGTTGCTGTACACGGAATCGAAATGTCGCCTTTCATTGACAATTTACTTAAAGCAGGGACTGAATTAGGATTCCCCATAGCAGATCTCAATCCAAATGGAGAATTCACTGAAAGTAAGTTTTTTCAATTGTTAAATATTTGAAACGATATTATTCTTGGGGATACACAGCTGTCTGATTAGACGCAATGGTGCATTTTAAGATCACACGCATGCTAGCGGTAACGGTTATGGAAAATTAGTATGAAGAAGAAAGAACTGAGATTATGTAATGCAAAGTCAGACGGCTTAACGGCTTATGTACCTATTTATAATAGCTTTTTTATTATTATATGCACCTTTTGTGGATAGATTGCCAAGATCTTTAGATTAATATTTTGTTTTACATTATCTCTAAGAGGAACAGTGGCTAGCCTTCAAAAGGTTATATTCAGCAGACTAGATCAGCTTCTGTCAGTGTAGATGTTCGTAAATCTCACAAAGCATGACTTAACTACTTGCACTTCTTAAATTAGCTTCTATAATCTATATGTCTATAGTCTAGACATCTAATGCCAATAGTATATCTAATTAATTGCTTATACGTCTCTATTTCTTGTAACATGTCTTAATTAGCAAGTTGATTTGTTAGCTATGATTATTAATTAACCTTATCTCTCTCATCTTAATTATTAATTAATGAATATCAATGTTATTGGAATTTACATTTAATAATTTTGCATTAAATTAAATAAAATCAAAAAAATTGTAATACGCAATGCAAAATGCAATAGTTACTACATTAAGAGTGATTCTTGTCTTTTGTCTTCAAAAATGAATAGGATTTTCCCCAATGGATTATACTTCAAAGAACGGTAGAAGACTTGATGTGTACTCTGCATTCATTGAACCAGTACTGCATCGGAAAAATTTAGTTGTAAAGAAGTATTCCCTTGCGACACAAGTATGAAACAATCACTAACCTAAATAAAAATCCTTTTAATTTTTCCGTTTAATTTTTGAATACACGAAGTTAAGAAACAATTTTCTTTTTTATCAACCATAGGTGTTATTTGAGGGGAAAGACAACAGAGCTATTGGAATCAAATACGAGCGTCATGGGAAAGAATCAATTGCATTAGCTAGAAAAGAAGTTATTTTGAGTGCTGGAGGTTTACACTCTGCAAAAATACTACTTCTGTCTGGAATCGGACCAAAAGAACACTTAGACGAAGCAGGGGTACCAATATCACAAAATATGATTGCATAATTTACTTAATAATCTAATTTTCTTTAGTTATTTAACTTATAATAAAAATGGGGATTAAATATTTTCTAATTGCTTATTTTAAATGGTATAGATTAAACAGCTTATAGATTTGCCAGTAGGAACACGCCTACAAGACAAATACGGAGCCCTTATTGGACCATTTACTGTTTCAGACAGTAAATCTTTTGTGAAGGGTAGAGATTTAAGTGCCAAAACTTGGATGGACTTTGTTTCCGGTGGAAAAGGCCCTTATGCCTCCACGAGGTTGGAGGGAACGTACACATTTCGATCGGCTGCAGCAAAAGCTAGTAATAGCACCTATCCAGACATCTTTACTTACGTTGTGGCTCATTCTCCAGATTCTGATGTCACTTTCGATTTTCATAAAAGTATGAACATAAGGAAAGACATTTTGGAAAGTTATTACAAAACAGCAGCGAATAAAGACGCATTTTTCCAATTGGTCACCGTCCCGAGACCCAAGGGGTACGGATTTATGAAACTAAAGGATAAGAATCCTCATACTCCGCTGCACTTAGACCCCAAATATTTGCAAAACAAAGATGATGTCAAGAAATTAGTAGAAGGAATCAAATTTGCCGTGAACTTAATTGAAAACACAACGAGTTTTCAGGAAATAAATGCCAAAATGCTGCCGATTTCTTTTCCAGGCTGTGAATCTTTTAAATTTAAAAGTGATGAGTACTATGAATGCTGGGCGAGACACACTACAAACACAGCGTATAAGTATTGTGGAACAGTTCCTATGGGCAAAAGCAGGGAAACAGATCCCAGTGCAGTTGTCGATCCGTTTTTAAGGTAACAAACGATATCAATGGAAAAATGTTCTACTTTAGCAACTATATGTTGGGAAGTTAATGGAATTGAGCGCAAAGCGCAAAGTTTTTGCATTTTGGGTATCTTTTTTTAAGTAAACGTTTATCCATCTAAATCTATTTTTTTATCTCAAATGTCATTTGAAATCTGTTTACTTTCCTTATTGAAACAAATCGACAGATCGACAAGTTTATTTGCATTTTTCAACTGAGAAATGTATTGCAAAAGCTGATAGTTTTAGATATATTGCCAAAAATGATTTATATGAACGTTATTTTCTCATTTTGTCTGTCAATAACATGAACTTCGGTCTTTGCTAATCACTAATAGCATACTTACTTAAATAACTTAAACTAATAACTTAAAACATTTCTGATTTTCAAAAATAAACTGTCCGAGAATACTGTGAGATGGCAAGCTGACGAATGAAAAATGCGGGACTATTAATTAGGACATTGCAAATAAATGTCATTCTTTGAATTATTGGTTGGGTAATTTATAGTTAGTTAGCATAATATTGTAAAAAAGTTTTTTTTTAATTCTGCAGGGTTTTTGGAACAACAGGACTTCGTGTGGTGGATAGTGCTGTATTGCAAGAAAAAGAAGTTTCAAATAATCAAATAACGTGTCAAATGGTCGGCGCATTAGTTTCCGATTGGATACTTGACTACTGGGATAATTATGTGAAAGATAAAAACTACCGTTAATTATTATATACATTTTTACTAATTTATTAACTATTATTGTTGTGTGTATAGTGTGTACAAGTGTTAGACGATTCCATCAATAAAGTGATCTGGTGAAAGGTCAAAATATCTATTAAAAATTCGAGACTTCAAAGTTGTCGGGGAACCTTGTTCCTTTCCAGCCGGTAAAGGTTTTTCGGCTAAAGCATCAAAGCCAAGTTCTCTATATTTATCCAGTTCGAGAATGCAGCGATTCTCAGTGCTTAGTCGCAATAAAAACATTCACAGGAAAGTTACAAAAGACAGAATAAGGGAAAAGAAAGGAGAAAAATTGTATAGTTGCAAGAAAAGCAATGTAAAATGGTAGTACTCCCGTCTTTTAAATAGCCACGATTTGGGAAGTGAAATCCCACAAAATATCCCCAAAAAACCAATGCACTATAATCGCGTAATGGTACAGTTGTGCTTGTGAACCAATCGGATACAGATATAAAATGCAATTATAAATAGAAAATTCGATCATTACATCTCCAATTTTGCAAACAATGCGAATCTTTTTAAACAAGAAACTTAGCATTCCTTGTAAAAATTGCAACATTAAATGTTGAAATAACAAATAGTAACTTACACTTATTTTGCGAATTTTAATCAGCAAAATCCAAAGCAACATATTTCAATCAGGTATTTTCACCAAATGGAAGTAAGGAAGATGTACAAGGTGTGGGCTGATTTTGCCAATAAGTTGTACTTGACTGTACAAACTACACATTCTTTGAATACACAATTCGAATACGAAATGGAAACTGATAAGCTTTGTTACACCATTAAAAGACCTTATTTAGCAATGTTGACATTTCTGTTTGAGATACCTCTTGAGAATTTGCACTAAAAGCATTTTCAGCGTAAGAAACTTATTTTTTAAAGAGCACGAAGTTTGTAAAAAATTAATGTAAGTAAGATTTACAAGTAATAATCGAGTATAGAAACTACTGCATTAAGGAAGTACGATACAGAAACGCTTATTTATAATTACCAACTACGTCTCGTGAAGCAATAAGAAAGCTTTAATAACTGAACTTTTCCAAAAATGAAAATGTATTTTTAAAAGAGCCTTTAGACAGTGATTTGTGCATTTTGAAAGTTCAATTAGTGACTTTGTGAAATATTACTTGATGATCGACAGGAGCCATGATATATCCATATATGCCGCCCATAGACGGTGTTGGAAGAGAAGGATCGAATTCAACTCTGAAGTTCTGGAATATTCCTGTGGTGAAAAGAAAGAGTTCATCTCTGGCGAATCCTTCTCCAGGACAACTTCTACGACCGATACCAAATGAAACTAAGGATCCTCGATAAGTAGCTGCAGTTTCATTTTCGATAAGAAATCGTTCCGGGCGGAAATTTTGAGGATCGCCCCACATTTCGGGGTCATGCTGAACGGCATAATGACAGCCAACAATCACAGTGTCTTTGGGAATTCGATAGCCATGTAATTCGACATCTTCTTGAGTTTCACGGAACGCTCCCATTGGAACCATAGAAGAAAACCGCAAAACTTCTTCAATCACAGCCTCAACATATGGAAAACTATAGGAGCAAAAAAGCTTTTATTGTGAAATAATTCTATGGGTACATTTAAACATTGTGCAATATTGATATGTACACTATAACAGAAAAATAGTTTTATAATTAGCACTTGAATGGATTTTAAAGAATTTTACCTGCTTCTGTTTTTCAAAGAAATAATTGACGGGTCCAGAATTAGAAGTAACAGTTACAAATTTATTTCCTGGCAACAAATATTAAACAAAATTTTAGGGAATTTTCATATTATATTGTCACATGAATTTATTTGCAAATTCTGCAAATTAAAACTTTTTAATATGGAATATTACCTTAAAGTAAACAAGTAACCCACATAATCTTTAGCCATATCTTTAGAAAATGAGTAAGCCTGGATGCATCCTAATTTATGAATATTTCGCTAGCTTTTGAACAATCGCAATTTAGGAAACTGATTAAAGCTCGAATTCATTGTTACTCTAATGTACGCCATTAATCAAGTTTGAGATAACTTTCCAAAAATCATTCTTATACTTTGTTTAATCCTAGCACCTGCACTAGCCAAAATAGCTTCAATTTTTCCCATTCAACATTTTAATCTTTTTAAAATTTTTCTTAGTTTGGCAAAATTTAGATATAATACGTTACGTCATTTGTAGTCATGGGAAAAAAAGATTTAAGGCTTTTACAGCTCAAAAGTGAATATTTCAAATTCTCAGAAAAAAATAATTTAATGAAATTGATATTCCGTGTACCGAATGTAATATCCCTATCCATATCGGACGAACCGGAAGTGGTACAGCAAAACTGTTGCCACCAATGCAAAGCCAATGCAAAGTTACATTGAAATCTATAGTTTGGTCAACATTGGTTGACAGTAAGTGAGCCATATAATTCGGTGAAAAGTAAAAGTACAAAAATGTGCCCGGTTTTCGAATTTTTACGGACAGACAATAATGTTTTGCTGCAATCCATGATATATGAGCGATTTTTCCTGGATTTTTCGTAAAAATCGAACAAGGTTGAACTATTCTCAACTTTTCGGGCATTTACTTCGAGATAACAGAAATTCCAGAAAATTCCAGAAAACTTGTTCAACCTTGTTCGGTTATTGCGAAAAATCCTGAAAAAATCGCTCATATATCATGGATTGCAGCTGTGAACATATTATTTTAGAAAAGGTTATTTCTCTGCCTGTCGGAAAGAATCCGAAAACCGGGCACTTTTTTGTACTTTTACTGTTCACCGAATTATTTGACCCATTTACCGTCAAACGATTTTGGCCAAACTAGAGATTTCAATGTAACTTTGCATTGGCTTTGCATTGGTGGCTACAGTTTTACTGTACCACTTCCGGTTCGTCCGACACAGGTAGGGGCATTACTTTCGGTAGACGGTGGATAATACAGCAATGCTAATTTGATTGGATCGATGCTGTATTCCATTATAAATATTATTAGCAGCACTTTTACATGTAAAATTCGTTTTTTGAGGCAGTCACTATAGATATTGTTGTATTGCCAATTAAAATTGAATTTTACTTGTAGAAGTGCCGCTAATATTTTTAAAATGGTTCAAATTATTTTTACTGTAGTTTAAATAGCCATATACCTAATATTTATGACTATTATGACATTCAACGCAGTTTTAACTTCGGAAAACTGACCATTCAAAAGGAATATTTATCAAGGGCATATACAACAAATGCTCATTGACAACGGAGATTTTTTAGAAAATTTTGTCCCCAATATATTCTTTTAATTTTCAAAACAAAATAATGAAAACAACCTCGCGATGTATCGATACTGTGATTATACGCACCTTTATCTCAGGTGCTGAAATTGCACTCCGGTTTTGGTGATTCTCCAATGCAATGGTTGCTAACACTCCTTACACTCAAATCATTTCATTGAAATTAAAATTAGTTTGTACAGTGGTTGTACGTTATCCATTTACATTTTTTTACAAATTTAAAGAAAAAATAAACTTGGAATTTTAATGGTTTGTAAGTGCGCAAATGTTCATTCTGTTTTAAAAAGCTTTTTCGATTTTCCATTCCTTGTGGTTAATTTGCAGAATTTGCAAATAAATTGATGTGACAATATAATATGAAAATTCCCTAAAATTTTATTTACTTTTTGTTGCCATGAAATAGATTTGTAACTGTTACTTCTAATTCTGGACCCGTCAATTGTTCCTTGGTCTAATTGATATTTTATAGAGCTGATTAACTTTTTTTGAGCTTCAGGATAATGAGCCAAAAGAAAAATAAGCCACTGCAATGTTGTAGCCACAGTTTCCACTCCCCCAAAGAACAAGTCAGTAATACTGTAGACCAAATTTATTTCTAGTAAAAATAAATCAAATATATTTGTTAGAGATCCCTTGCAAATGGCTCTTTCAAATATGAATATCCTAGGTATAGATTTCTTTAGTAAATTTATGTAAATTAAAATGGAAAGACAAAGCAACAGTATACCCCCTGTTTTTCCGAAGAAAGTAGAATTCGGATCGGTTGTGGTTTTGATTTTGTGCAAATAAGCGTCAACAAAATCTCTTTGAATTCCCTCCTTGTATGTGATTTTGTGTTCATCAACTATATTCTGCATGAATTCATTAATCGGCTTGACGTTATCCAGCATTTTTTGAAAGCCTGATAACCTGGGAAATGCTTTGCAAAACTTTGGAAAGAAGACTGGCAATCCTTGCAATAGAACAGATTTGAAGATTCTAGAAAATTTTTTTAAATAGATAGTTTACGGCATATGTATAATTAATTGGGTATAAAGATGTCATTGGTCACACAGCCACTGATGACTGTGATGACTATTTGTTATCATTTATGAATATTCATCTTACGCTTCTACGTGTTTTGCCATTTTCAAAAATGCTTGATCATCTAAGGAATATCTTTTTCCGGCGACGATAACCCAAAGTGCATTTACAGTAGGAATATTGAATATATGCTTCGCATTTGTTGACTGACCACAGATTTTCGTTATATTTTCATTTAATTCAGATACTTCCTCCTTCAACAGACTTTCCATGGTTCTCCCATTTCTTAGACCAGACTGAATATACGTGAAAGCAAATTTCCGTTGTTCCGCCCAAGCCGGACCGTTAGGGAAAGCAAAGCCTGCGGAAATTATTTCCTTACTATCATTATTTAATACTGTTATTGCGAACTTACCTATATCTTGCATCTTGCAGCAATCTGCAGATTGTCAAGTATTACTTTGTAAATTCATTCAAAAACATTATTTTGCAATCTTAAATTTCAATATAATACCTGTGTGCTTGATAATTGACTTCTGCTACTTTTGTTTAAAATTATTAAATACCATGAAAGCAATCTCATTTGATTCTGGCTAAGATTTTTAATATTTGGCCTAACTATCATCATTATTAAGAAAAATAAATACGAAGTGGACACAGTGGGATCGGATAAACAGTTGCCATGTATTTGGTTAGCGTGAAACGCATTCCCTCACTCAAAGCCAATTGTCTCCTTTAATTTGTTCAATTTGAATCCTCAAAGCTAATATCATGAAACTAGTCAATAGTCAAAATAGTCAATCAAACCTTGAAAAATTATAAATTAACTTTTTATAAAAAATTTACTTCGGTTATTTTAAGAATTGTAATACTTTTCACAGATTCTTATTTGTCAGTAATTTTACAGTCTACATTTCCACATTCATTGGATTGAAAATCAAATATGCATATAATTTAGAAAAGAAAGTTTATCCGTTAAAATACCTCTGAAAATTCCCGTCTCCGGCTCAGCAAAATGATTCATTGCGGGCCGTCCACTGAAAGCAGGCATATTGTAAGCCTCCTTGAGGAGTTTGTAGCTATTTATTGACACTGCTCTGTAATTTAGAGAGTAAATGAAACAGGACAAATTGAACTATTTTATCTTTTGTAATTTGTTAACACTAATCTTTAATTTAGTAGTTTTTTTGATGGAAAATAAATCAATGTTAAAACATCTGCATTTACAAAAACCTCTCACTATCAGGCATTAATTAAACGTACTCCCTTAATAAAAACTTTACATTTCAAGTAATGTGAGTACTACTTTTAAAAAGAACGGGTATAATTTGGTAGCAAGGTAATGCAAAAGTACATAAAGTATAAAGATATTTGAAGGCAAAAGTCTGCACTTTAATTACTTTACATGGCTTTCGAAAAATCCTACTTGTTTTCAACACGTAAATAATTTATTACACATTAGTGCGATGTTTTCTAATAATTTCGTTCAATGTTTCTTGAAAATACGAAATGGAAAACTACCTGCGAGTTCCTAGACCAATTGCAAAAATATCTCCGTAAGTTTTTCTCATGTGCATTAAAGCCTTATATGGTTCACTCCCAAGCTGCAACAAATTTCCAAAAACAGGTAGACTGAAAGGACCTAAAAGATTGTACAAATATTAACGTGAAATTCCAGCACGTACTATTGGCCATTGGCCTTTCAATTCTACCAGGTGGACCATCTTGAGTGTATGTTGGACCGATGTCGTCTCAATTGAGACCATGCAACAGTTTTTAAAGTTCACTTCGTTTTTGGGATTTTTGGTACCCAGGGTTTCTATTGGTCTACATTCCCAAATCGGCCTAGAGCACCAGTATAAATAAAGACTTGTACCCTTGTACGCTAAAGTTTAAGTTTGGGTTTTCTTACCTATTGGAAAGCCGGGAGATTTCTTCTGTAAGAAGAGTGTGTAAACTAGCAAAACTAGTAAAACACTTATAAGGAATTCAAGTAGCATGATTGCAGTTGAATTGTCAATATCAAAATGAGTCTTTTTCAAATGCAGTTCAGCTCAGCAATTTGAGAAGATAAAGCTCATACGATAATAATATAATCGAAAAACACACAAGGTCGGTAGCATTCTTGTCTGACTCATGTAATGTATGTATGTCCTGTTATAAAAAACTCATATCTCAAAGCAACTTATCCATATACTGCAGTACAAGAGTACCTGTCAATGTTAAATGTAGTGAATTTTCTGGCGAGGTATGCTACACCTACACCATATACCATATAACCACAAATAATGTACAAAATACTGCTAAATACGACCACCAAATGCTTACGAAAGGCGAAAAGTAATGCCTAAAATGTCTTCAATTTTTAATTTTGGCAACAATTAATTTTATAACGTCACCTAAGCCACCACATTAAACCATTGGTGTATTTTACTAAAAAGTTTTCAGAAAATCCATAATATTACTAACTACTAAGTGCACACCGGCTTATGGATGATAAACTGGTAAAAACAGGAATGTCTTAAATACTAAGTATAAGTATAAAGCAAATTGTTTGTGCATATAAAACAAGTCAAAGCTTGTTGGTGTGTCAGACCAAATATAACAATCAATTTGCGTCACAAAAAAGTGGATGAATGCAAAAAGTGCTTGAATACATCTCCAGAGCCCAGATATCTCCATGCAAGTAATCAAGACGACCTCTGCTTTATGCAAATTTTTGCATATGAACACCAGTATAGCAAGTTATTCCAGAAAGTGAAATCTCATTAGAATTATCTAAGCAATACAAATATAAACCTTGATGCTATTGGTGTTACGACGGATGATGGATACTGGGAATTACCAATTACCACACTTACTTTATCTCCACAGCTCACTCTGGTGAATTATTGTTTGAAGCAACACTTTTGTATCAATAAGTTCCGAATAAAGGGTTTGCATGGTGTTACAGTGGTCGCAATTTATTTCTCATTTTAATACAATATAATAATAGCAAAAAATGAGGTTATTTATTTATTTGGATACCCAAGATAGGTGTATACGTGGGTTGCAGATTTAAATTAATTCCTATACTTAAAAACCGCATTTTTAGCACATTATCAAACACCTGATTGTTCCCTGTTAAGGAATTGAACAAATGGAATCCAGTATACAAATTATTGCATAAAGTACAATAATAGGACACAAAAACGTTTATTTACAATTACGTAACGTAACACGAAAAACACATAATAATTATAGTTTTCCAAAAAATCGTAAAAGTAAAACATTTTTATGAGCCATGACATGACCAAGTATGCCGTCCACAGGAGGAGTAAAGAGAAGGATCGAATTCAACTCTGAAGTTTTGGAATACAGCGGTTGTGAAAAGAAAGAGTTCGTCTCTGGAGAAGGATTCGCCTGGACAATTTCTACGACCAATACCAAATGGAAGAAAGGATCCTCGATGAATGGCCGCAGTGCCATTTTTACTAAGAAAGCGTTCCGGAAGGAAAATCTCAGGATTGCCCCACTTTTCGGGATCATGCAAAACGCAATAGTGACTGCCAACAATCACAGTGCCTTTGGGAATTCGAAAACCATGAAATTCGACATCTTCTACAGTATGAAAACGACCCATGGGGACGATAAAAGAAAACCGCAAAACTTCTTCTATCACAGCCTCAACATATGGAAATCTACATTCAAAAAAATTGCTTGCAATAATGCATATGTGTACGCTGTGAAATATTGTTACGTATGCACTAAATTGTACGAGAAAAATTTGCTCTCTTCCTTCCATCCATGGATTGCTTTATTTTTCTACTTTGTTACCTGTTTCTGTTTTCCAATGAAATTATTGTTCCTTGGTCTAATTGACATTTTATAGATCTAATTAACTTCTTATGCATTTCAGGATAATGAACCACAATAAAAATAAGCCACCGTAATGTTGTAGCCACTGCCACAGTTTCCGTTCCCCCTAAGAACAAGTCAGACATACTATAGACCAAATTTATTTCTAGAAAAAAGCACTTTTTTCCTAGTTAGAAATAACTCTTTCAAATACAAATATCCTGCTATTTAGTTTGTATAAATGAGAATTCAAGGTTTTGGCATTTTTCTTTCCTGAAATAAAGAGTACATTGTCAGATAGATATTAAAAATTTGCCTGTACATAACATCATCTATCAATTGTAAAAACACAACATGACATGCATAGGTGTAACAAAATCTACTTTTAAATTTTAAAATGCATTTCTCTTTCTGAGAACATCTTAAGAAGGATAAAATTAATTTCTTTAGTATGTGATCGTGCAGCCAAAAAGTAAGTATATTCAACTGCGAATAGATTTAATTATAAGCTAAGCAATATTATTTTTTTAAGTTGGGAAAAAGCTTCCAATTCTTTTGGCAGTCACATTTCTATTCACTACACCGGCACCGGCATTATACATCAATTGTAAGGTGCTTTCAGTGGTAGTCAAGCACTGACTCATCTTTGCAGACCAAATAAAAAAATTAAATCCAAACACGCGAATTTTTACCTGCAACTCGTGTTGCATAATTTTGACGTTGACTTTGGAGTCTGGATACTATCCGCTATCCATTCACATCGACCCTCCTCAGATCATTTTCCCTAACGTTCCTATGCTTCTCGCAGTTATTTTAACCACACCCATGTTATTTACAAAACCCGTTAAGTGATATGTCATAATGCAGACAATATTATATAATTAGTTGAGGGATTCACTACACTACTACCTAAACGTGCAATCGAACTCGTTAGCAATAATTTTAATCATGCCAGTGATTTGTTTGTTGATGTGAAACAGCTTTCCTTTGCCGTGTTGCCCCTTGGTGTAAATAAACCAAACCATGAAACCATGAAGTACATACAATCGGTATAATCCTGTATACTTTAAAAAGTAAAACAAACTATAGATACTATTTAGCATCAATTACTATGATTACATTACTTGATGGAAAAAGTATTTTCCAAGTAAATTGTCTTAAAATAGTGGATTCATAAAGCTCATAATATTCTTAGCCACTTATTTTGTGAAAAATCAGGTGATGGTCCACAGGAGTAATGACATTTCCAAGCTTATATTTAATAGGTGGTTTGGGACGAGAGGGATCAAATTCAACTGTAAAATTTTGGAATATTCCTGTTGTAAAAAGGAAGAGTTCATCTCTCGCGAGGGCTTCTCCAGGACAAATTCTGCGGCCAGTGCTAAATAGAATTAAGGATCCTCGATGAATTGCTTTCTTTCCGTTTTCTGTTAGAAATCGCTCAGGACGAAAATTTTCAGGATCACCCCATATTTCGGGATCCTGAACAATCGCATATTGATTGGGAATAATCACAGTTCCTTTTGGAATTCGATAACCATGAAATTCAACATCTTCTGCCATTTCATGAAAAACACCCACGGGAGCCACACTGGAGAATCGCAAAACTTCTTCAATCACAGCCTCAACGTAAGGTAACCTAAAGATAAACAAAAATCTAACTTATAGTTATCTTTACTTTTGTATTTAATTAATGGCGATATTAGGAATGCTTTTAGTCAATTAATGTAAAATGGAAGAACATTTTTTATTGAAAATTATTACCTGCTTCTGTCATTCAAAGAAACTGGTGTTCCTTGCTTGGTTTTCATAGAACTAATAAACTTTGTCTGTACTTCAGGAAATTGGGCCATAAGAAAAATAAACCATCTCAATGTTGTAGCCACAGTTTCAGTTCCACCTATGAAGAGGTGAGTCATATTGTGTACTAAATTTATTTCTGAAATTGAACCAAATCATGCGTTACTCATCAATGATTCTTATTTATATACCTATATAGTTTCATCTATCGAAGTACCTCCTGTTTTTTTAAAGAATGTGGAATTTGGATCAGTCGTTGATTTTACTTTTCGCAAAAGGGCATCAACATAATCTCTTTCTATTCCTTCCTTGTATGTGATTTTATGTTCCTCAACTATATTTTCCATGAAATTATTAATAGATGTAATGTGATCCCGGACTCTTTGAAAGCCTGATAATCTAGGAAAGGCTTCGGAAAGTCTTGGATAGAAAACAAGCAATCCCTGCATGAGGACAGACGTCAGCACTCTGTAATTAAAACGAAAAGTTTAAGAATGTCATTTGATTCAACTGTACAATTAATTGTATTGATTATTTGTGTGCTGTGCCGTGCTGTGCTGTACAGTGCTGTTGATTATTTGTGAGATTATTTTGATCATACGCTTCAACGTGTTTCGCCATTTCCAAAAATGTTTGGTCGTCCAACGCGTATCTTTTCCCGGCAATGATAACCCACAAAGCATTTACAACAGCAATATTAAATATATGATTTGTACTTGTTGGTTGACCACAAGTTTTTCTCAAATTTTCAATTAGTTCTGATACGTCATTCCCTATGTTTCCTCCATATCTCAGACCAGACTGCATGTACGTCAAAGTAAATTTTCGTTGTTCCGCCCATGTCTGACCGTTACTGAAGGCAAAACCTTTAAATATTTATTGAGTCAGTTTTCTTATTTATTTGTGGAACAGTTTATACTGTGATATTTAGTATGTTTAATTTAAGTAGCACTTGAGATGCTGCTTTTCTGCTTATGAACACAAAGGTGTAAAACCTTTCAAAATTTTATCTCACCTCTGAGAATTCCGGTTTCTGGCTCCGCAAAATGATTCATTGTGCACCGTCCACTGAAAGCAGGCAAACTGAACGCCTCCTTGAGAAGCTTGTAGTCATTTATTGACACTGCTCTGTAATTTAACCATTAAAGTACCGTCACAATGAAGGTCCCAATGAAGGTCGTCACAAGAATTATCCTTGATTCATTTTATTAGTCTGCGTGCAGTGGGTTACATTTTATTGTACACAATAATTTGGAATTTTTAGTTCCACACAAGAGTTGCTGTGTGCTGAACTGAAATTCTTACCAAGTTTTACAGTTAGTTCCTAAAAATTGGTATTAATTCAGAAATATCAAATAATTTCAGTATTAACTTCGGCGCGCTTAATATCAACGATATTTAATTGCATATATGATAATTGATAGTTTAAATGTACCTCAAAAGTAAATGAGACTCTATTTAAGAAAATAAATTAAATCTCCATTTAAAATACCATTATTTTATCTTGTTCACAATTTGTGCAAATGTCAAATTTTTCTATTTGAATTTGTATTCCTCTTAACCTTAAATATTACAAAAACTGCAATTGAAAAATCACCTGCGAGCTCCTAGATCAACTCCAATAATATCTCCGTAAGTTTTCCTCATCTTCATTAAACTCTTATATGGTTCCATGCCAAGCTGCAATAAGTTTCCGAAAAAAGGGAGACTGAAAGGACCTGAAATTATTAAGACATGACGTATGACTTTCTGGACTCTATTGCATTAGTAGTTTTTATTGTCCGATATGTAAAGAAGTTTTCAAAATCGTTTTTTACACGCAATATTATTTATCATGCAGTATTATTATTATATTTATTTTTTTATTTGTGACAACGGATGGCAAACTGCCTTCTACAAAAACAGTTTTCTAACGTTCAGTAATCACCAGAATTATTTTACATGTCTTACATTCTTATTTCAGCTATCGTTCTAACATTATCAAGATTTTGTTAATAATAATACTACAGTAATAATTGTTGTAAGAGTTGAGTAATATCTTACCAGGTGGAAAATCGGGAGGTTTCCTTTGTAAAGAAATTGTGTAGACTAACAAAATTATCAAAACGGTAAATACAATTTCAAGAATCATAGTTATAAAATTATGGATGGAGAACTTAAAGCTGTATTAGTTCAATGCTCCTAGTTCAAATGAATATTGGAGAAGGATGAATGCCCTACACAAAACTGTGTTGTCATTGTGTTGATAATAAGCAGGTTTTACAATTACGCAGTCGCATGTCGAACTTTTTTTGTTTGACAAAAATATGTTTATCAGAAAGAAGTTATATAGGTATGGATATCCAAGGGATAATGTCTTCTGTCTACTGCATCAGAATCAGTTGGTTGTATTAATATATATAATATATAATATATAAATAAATATAAGTCGGAAGATTGAGACTACTTTTAAATTATTACTAAGTTTGGCATTTTCAGATAAGCCCCATGGTCATAGTTTCGCACTCACAGCTCCCAATATCCAATGATTATAACATCACACTTAGAAATCCACTGAATGATGCACGCGATGCTGGCCGGTTGGATTAGCTTTATTGTAGACTATCTATTTGCATGCAATTATGCATTCCACCCTTTCGACAAAAAATGCAAAGAAACATACTATAATTAAACTGACAAACATATTTATCTTTCGATAACTATTCGAGTTGAGGCAAAATGACTCAAGATAAGACGTGTACAATGTACACAGTTGATTGATTTGTTGAGTGACTTATTTATTGTGCACCTTTGGGCTACATAACATAATAAATTGAGGTTTAAAGAAATTGTCTCTATTCGTTCTTGGGTTATCCATCCGACATAAAGATTGTCAAACATTAATCAAAATTCTTATCAAAATTTATATATATTGCTTTTTTAAATTTAAGTATCCAACCTTCCAACCACAGGAATTCCGTTTAGCAGCATTAACTAAATGTCATTTCAATTTTATTTTCAAATATGGCAATAAGTATACACTTGGAAAAATTCAATTTCTAATTGCATGGTAAGTAAGGAATAAGGAAAACGGGAAATATTTAGATTTTTAGTAAAATGTTTAACACTTATTTTTACAATCAGCTTTATATATTTTATTTTCACCTGAATTTTTAAATTTCCACGCAAAACGTTCACTCGCACTACTTGAATATCACTACTTTTAATATTCAATTGATAGAGGTTTCGAGATTTTATTTGACGTCAACAGATGAAATGTAATTTTTATTATCATTTGCAGATAAGTCTAATCATAAGAATCCATTATTTTAATCTATTATTTTGTGAAAAATTATTTGATGATCCACAGGAACCTGAACATGCCCCAGTGCATAATCGAGTGGAGGAGTTGGAAGGGAAGGGTCAAATTCAACTCTGAAGTTTCGGAATATAGCCGTTGTGAAAAGAAAGAGTTCATCTCTTGCAAACGCTTCTCCAGGACAAATTCTACGACCAACGCCAAATGCAATTAAAGATCCTCGATGAATTACTTTCGTTCCGTTATCTGTTAGGAATCGTTCGGGACGGAATTTTTCTGGATCATCCCATATTTTGGGATCCCGTAGAACCCCATAGTGAGTGCCAAGGATCACAGTGCTTTTGGGAATTCGGTAACCGTGGAATTCGACATCTTCTACAGCTTCATGAAAAAGACCCATGGGAAGAATATTCGAGAACCGCAATACTTCTTCAATCACAGCCTCGACGTAAGGTAAACTGTTGTACAAAAGAATTCACATAGTTTTTATGTAGCCAGATGTAGTTATACACAGAACTTACTTTCATTTACTTGCATCATGAAAAAGTCTTTTACCTGCTTCTTTCCTTTAAGGAAAGCTCTGTTTCTTGTTCTGACTTCAATTTTATAGAACTAGCAAACTTCACTTGTATTTCAGGGTAGTGAGCCATAAGAAATACGAACCACCTTAGTGTTGTAGATATAGTCTCCGTTCCACCAATAAATAAGTCCACAATACTGTTTACCAAATTTATTTCTAGAATTAATCAAAATATATTTATTTTATTTGAGGTGAAATTGGCAGGAATATTTTTTAGAGTAGATACGATTTCATTAACGTTTCGATTTCCTCCAAATAGCTAACTGTCTGGAAATTACATGAGTAATAGAATCATTTATGTGTAAACTATTTTACAGAAAGCGATTTCATGGAAGTCTTGACTTTTCCCATACATGTATTACTTTTTCAATTACATAACATAGGGTACCACCGAAAGGCCATAGTAACTGAATGAATTTGTTGCAAAATTTTGTCGTGGTAGACAACCAATGTAAACTAGCAATCAAATTGAGAAGAATGTGGATGAGGTGCTATGGCGATTGGAAAATTAATACATGGGAAAAGTCAAGACTTCCAGGCGTCCGTTTCTCAATGTATAATATCATATTTTATATCAGCAAATTATAGCAAGTTATCAAAGAAAATCATATTATTATGTGTACCTCCTGTTTCTCCAAAAAATGTCGATTTAGAATCAGTTGTTTTTTCGATTTTGTGCAAATAAGCATCAACAAAATCTCTTTCGATTCCTTTTTGGTAAGTCATTTTATGTTCGTCAACAATGGCTTTCATAAATTCACGGACCGGCTTGAGATTGTCTCGAACCATTTGAAAACCTGATAACTTCGGATAGGCTTCGGAAAATTTTGGATAGAAAACAAGCATTCCTTGCACGACTGGAGATTTAAAGATTCTGTAATTAAAATGTTGTTTTAAATATATAACTGTTTGGATTCAGATTTGTGACATTTAATTTTATAAAAGCTTATTAGCATACTTTCCAATGTGTTTCGCCATTTTCAAAAATTCTTTGTAGCTCAATGCATATCTTTTTCCAGCAACGATAATCCACAGAGCGTTCACGGTGGGAATAGTAAACAGGTCATTTGTGCTCATTGATTTCCCACACAAGGTTTTCAAGTTTTGACTTAACTCTGATATTTCCTCCTTCAGCAGACTCTCCATTGGAATTCCATTTCTAAGACCTGACTGAATGTACTTGAAAGCAAATCGACGTTGTTCCTCCCACGTTTGTCCCGAGCTAAAAACCATACCTAAGTAAACTCAACATTTATTCTTGTTATAGTATTTTCAAAATTATAGTCTTGTTCTGCGATTGCACCAATGCATTTACAGCAGATCTATTAAAATCGCTTGACAATAGCTCACACCAATAGAAAATGTAATAGAACGATTATTTTAGATTGAGTTTAGGAGTAAAGTTCCTATTTGTCCGCAGGGTATTGAAATTTTTGTAATATTTAGATTTAAGTAAAAATTATAGTATACCTCCAATAATTCCAGTTTCCGGTCTAGCGAAATGATTCATTGTGCAACGACCACTAAACGCATTTAAGTTAAGGGCCTCCTTGATGAGCAGGGTGACCACATTTTCTCGGCCGAAAAAGGGGACACTTTGACACAAAGATTAGGGGTGGAGTCAACTTCAGAAAATGTATAAAAATAGCTATATTTTTTGTAAAATCGGCATACACTTGTAGCGACCTAATGGAAATAAATGAAGAAAGCAATATTCGCGCGTAGCGCGAAAATTTTTTTCCCCAAATAAGCTCTAAAAATTTATTTTCATAAAGATTGACAAAATCAAATATATTTTGAGATTTGTGTTGAAAGGAAGTTTACTCCAGAATAATGAAAACTTGAGCAAATTAACGAAACGCAAAAAGATTTGACATTTCTATTTAAAAATTTCATTTTGACAACGCTAAAACAATATAAACAAGAGGAAAAGAATGTCAGCACATGTACGAAAAACTATTTTGTAGTTCTCTTTATTGTTTTATGTCTACTTTGGCAATTTGTTTCCTCTCATGAACAGAAAAGAATTAACCTGAACTTAAGTTTTAATTAAGAAAACTGGTAGATAATGTTATATGAAGATAAAACTTGCGCGAAGCGCAAAATTTTTCTGTTAAATTTAACATTTTATGGACAAAAATGACGATAAATGCTGGACAAAATGCAAATTTTTGAAAAAGGGGACATAGGGGACAATTTGGTCAAAAAGGGGACATTTTTGGGACGCCGGGACACCACCTCGAAAAAGGGGACGATCCCCTTAAAAAGGGGACGGATGGTCACCCTGTTGATGAGTTCGTAGCCATTTATTGACACAGCTCTGTAAAGGAATAAAGGAACCTTTATAGGTAAATAATTTCTCTATCAATCAGAATACCATTGGGGGTGGGTACATTTATTTTATTTATCGTTGCTTATTAAAAACATATAACCATTTTGTATTACGAACTGTATTTTTTGTATGAAATTCATTTTTTCCCTAAGAAAAGAATGGTATAATCTCAAAGATCTTCACGGTAAATGATATTTCTGTGAAATGCTGCAAATTCTCAAATAAGGAGAGCTAATTAATGGCAGAAACAGTAATTAGTTAGATTGTATATTTACCGGCGGCCTCCGAGATCGATTCCAATAATATCTCCATAAATTTTTCTTAATTTCACCAAATTTTTATAAGGCTCTACACCAAGGTGCAACAGGTTCCCAAGTACGGGTAAGCTGAGCGGACCTAGATATTTAAGGCAGCATAGACAAATCATTATTCTCACTCGGCAATTTTTACTACAATGAATAATTACATATTCAGACACTTCTTTATAAAATTACTGAAAATGGTCAATATTTAACTGAATTATTTTACCTGGTGGAAAACCAGGTGGTTTCCTCTGGATGTAAAATAAGTAAACTAATAAAACAAATAAAACACCAATTAAAAGTTCGGGTATCATTGTTAGCAAACAGGGTACGTTATTTGATGGTTATTATTCTGTAATTCCGTTTGAAAATGGGAAAAAGTATTGTTATGTTAGATGTGCTGATGAACAGGGAAATGGCAAATATTTTCCAGATGTACAACACTGAATTCAACTTTATTGGTATTCAGGACGTTAATATTCAAGTGCGCAATTCCCTGAGCCTGATTGATATGTATTGTAATGAATATAATCCGTTTTAGTGGTATACAAATGCTTCCACTGTTGCCATTTTGCATTTATATGTGAAGATTCAATTGATTCGTGCAGTTTTCCCTGTATAGCTTAAGAATTAGGGCGGCAAGATTGTCGGCAAGAACACCCGAACGGAAGCATTCAACACAACCGACAATTTAGCCAACAGCCGCTCATGCACAACCGACAAACCTAATAACAACCTATAAAAATTATTCCTTTTTGTTTTTATTATCATATAAAGACGAGTACTTTAAGATGGAGTAGAGTACATTACAATAAAATAAAATACGGTAGTATAAAATTGAGTGTTATGCATAAAATAAAGCAATTTACAATTAGAAAGACTATTTCAGAAATAAAACTCAATTTTATACTACCGTATTTTATTTTATTGTAATGTACTCAACTCCATCTTAAAGTACTCGTCTTTATATGATAATAAAAACAAAAAGGAATAATTTTTACAGGTTGTTATTAGGTTTGTCGGTTGTGCATGAGCGGCTGTTGGCTAAATTGTCGGTTGTGTTGCGTGCTTCCGTTCGGGTGTTTTTGCCGCCAATCTTGCCGCCCTAATTCTTAAGCTATACAGGGAAAACTGCACGAATCAATTGAATCTTCACATATATTGTCAATCTTGGGCAATATAGAATAAGCCTCACTAAATTACTGGGTGTAGAAATTGCAGATAATAATATATATGTCTCTTTGTTGGCTGAAGCGAAGTACCGGTTCCATCAATTTTTGTGTCGAAAAACTGGATATCATGTTTTTAGCGTACAAACCTTTTCAAAAGAACAATTTACGACTACATTTTCAACTTAAACGTGTTCATCGTGTTACAATTCACAATAATCTTAGAAATAAAATATTTTAGAAACGCATTTCAAATGGCTTTTCTTTAAGTACCATTTTTATTGTATTAGTTTTCATATTTTTAAAACATTTTTTGTTTTATTTTCATAATTACCTTTGCGTCGTCGGTTTACCGTGTGATGTTAATGAAGATGAAGATTATAACCCTGTTTTCAAATGCCATAGCTTTTAAAATTAAATAGATACTTTAATTAAATAAATAGTACGGAGACTTATAACAAATAAAATAAAATTAGAATTAAAAAAAGAATAAAAGGGCAAATTTCCCCGACAAAATAAAAGGTGGGAACCCCTTTTCTACCCATGTGGAAATATCTCATGAACCACCTTGTCCTCAATGAAAAAGTTTTCCTTTATTGCATTCAAATGGCTCCTTGTGTATTATAACGGTGCAATCACCATAAAAACACTCTTATGAACGCTATAAATTACTCCTCTGAAGACACCACCCCTTGTAGTATTCAGTATACAGAATTTAATTCCCTTCAGTTTTCTGCATACACAAGGCAGGTTTTTACGGCAGCAGCTTAAGTTTAGTTGCTTTGGATAAAAATCATAAATATTACTAAGATGTTTTGAATAACATAATTTTTTTTACATTTTATTGAAATAAAAGATTACATCTGACACAAAATAGAAATTTCTTAATTAATTATATTGTGGAATATTATTTGATGATCCACAGGAACCTGAATATGCCCTAGGCTATAGTCGAGGGGAGGAGCTGGAAGGGAAGGATCAAATTCAACTCTGAAGTTTTGGAATAAGGCCGTTGTGAAAAGAAAGAGTTCATCTCTTGCAAACGCTTCTCCAGGACAACTTCTGCGACCAACGCCAAATGCAATTAAAGATCCTCGATGAATTACTTGTGTTCCGCTATCAGTTAAGAATCTTTCGGGACGAAATTTTTCTGGATCACCCCATATTTTGGGATCTCGTAGAATTCCATAGTGTGTGCCAAGGATTACAGTGCTTTTGGGAATTCGGTAACCGTGGAATTCGACATCTTCTACAGTTTCATGAAAAAGGCCATTGGGAATGATATTCGAGAATCTCAATACTTCTTCAATCACAGCCTCAACGTATGGTAAACTGAAGACGGAAAAAAGAATTCGCGTATTTTATTATTCAGCCAGATTTTAAATCTTTAGTTAGATTTAGTTACATATTTTATAACTTGTTTCTTTGCACATACTTCAATCATCAATAGAGAAAACCTTTTAGGTTTCCAAAGTGAATACCTGCTTCTATCCTTTAATGAGAGTGCGGTTTCTTGTTCTGATTTCAATTTTATAGAATTACTAAACTTCATCTGTACTTCAGGGTGATGAGCCATAAGAAAAACGAACCACCTCAGTACTGTTGATACAGTTTCCGTTCCACCAATAAATAAATCCAGAATACTGTTTACCAAATTTATTTCTAGAATAATCAAAAAAAATTTTATTATTTGAGGTGAGAGTGGTGGGAATATTGCTAACGTAGACAATTTCATTCTGCCTTTATATTTCTTAAAAATAACACACTGTCCGGAAAATGTCTTTATCTGCAATTTGTATGTTTGATTCGCTTTTTACGGTCTAAGCAGTTTAATTAAAGAGAATTGATAATAAAATTCTTTAGTTCTAAACTTTTTTACAGAATGCAATTTCAATATTTCAATATGCAATAAAAGACTAATTTGCACATGTTATCTATATCAATTACTAGTATATCAGTAATTGCAGTGCAACATCAAGCGCAATGAAAGCAACAGTTAAAAAACTTATACAATTAGTATATACTCTGGTTTTTCAAAAAAACGTCGCACTTTGGACAGTTGTGTTTCGATTTTGTGCAAAATAAGCATCAACAAAATTAGCATACTTTCCAATGTGTTTCGCCATTTTCAAAAATTCTTTGTCGCTCAATGCATATCTTTTTCCAGCAACGATAATCCACAGAGCGTTCACGGTGGGAATAGTAAATAGGTCATTTGTGCTCATTGATTTCCCACACAAGGTTTTCAAGTTTTGACTTAACTCTGATATTTCCTCCTTCAGCAGACTCTCCATTGGAATTCCATTTCTAAGACCTGACTGAATGTACTTGAAAGCAAATCGACGTTGTTCCTCCCACGTTTGTCCCGAGCTAAAAACCATACCTAAGTAAACTCAACATTTATTCTTGTTATAGTATTTTCAAAATTATAGTCTTGTTCTGCGATTGCACCAATGCATTTACAGCAGATCTATTAAAATCGCTTGACAATAGCTCACACCAATAGAAAATGTAATAGAACGATTATTTTAGATTGAGTTTAGGAGTAAAGTTCCTATTTGTCCGCAGGGTATTGAAATTTTTGTAATATTTAGATTTAAGTAAAAATTATAGTATACCTCCAATAATTCCAGTTTCCGGTCTAGCGAAATGATTCATTGTGCAACGACCACTAAACGCATTTAAGTTAAGGGCCTCCTTGATGAGTTCGTAGCCATTTATTGACACAGCTCTGTAAAGGAATAAAGGAACCTTTATAGGTAAATAATTTCTCTATCAATCAGAATACCATTGGGGGTGGGTACATTTATTTTATTTATCGTTGCTTATTAAAAACATATAACCATTTTGTATTACGAACTGTATTTTTTGTATGAAATTCATTTTTTCCCTAAGAAAAGAATGGTATAATCTCAAAGATCTTCACGGTAAATGATATTTCTGTGAAATGCTGCAAATTCTCAAATAAGGAGAGCTAATTAATGGCAGAAACAGTAATTAGTTAGATTGTATATTTACCGGCGGCCTCCGAGATCGATTCCAATAATATCTCCATAAATTTTTCTTAATTTCACCAAATTTTTATAAGGCTCTACACCAAGGTGCAACAGGTTCCCAAGTACGGGTAAGCTGAGCGGACCTAGATATTTAAGGCAGCATAGACAAATCATTATTCTCACTCGGCAATTTTTACTACAATGAATAATTACATATTCAGACACTTCTTTATAAAATTACTGAAAATGGTCAATATTTAACTGAATTATTTTACCTGGTGGAAAACCAGGTGGTTTCCTCTGGATGTAAAATAAGTAAACTAATAAAACAAATAAAACACCAATTAAAAGTTCGGGTATCATTGTTAGCAAACAGGGTACGTTATTTGATGGTTATTATTCTGTAATTCCGTTTGAAAATGGGAAAAAGTATTGTTATGTTAGATGTGCTGATGAACAGGGAAATGGCAAATATTTTCCAGATGTACAACACTGAATTCAACTTTATTGGTATTCAGGACGTTAATATTCAAGTGCGCAATTCCCTGAGCCTGATTGATATGTATTGTAATGAATATAATCCGTTTTAGTGGTATACAAATGCTTCCACTGTTGCCATTTTGCATTTATATGTGAAGATTCAATTGATTCGTGCAGTTTTCCCTGTATAGCTTAAGAATTAGGGCGGCAAGATTGTCGGCAAGAACACCCGAACGGAAGCATTCAACACAACCGACAATTTAGCCAACAGCCGCTCATGCACAACCGACAAACCTAATAACAACCTATAAAAATTATTCCTTTTTGTTTTTATTATCATATAAAGACGAGTACTTTAAGATGGAGTAGAGTACATTACAATAAAATAAAATACGGTAGTATAAAATTGAGTGTTATGCATAAAATAAAGCAATTTACAATTAGAAAGACTATTTCAGAAATAAAACTCAATTTTATACTACCGTATTTTATTTTATTGTAATGTACTCAACTCCATCTTAAAGTACTCGTCTTTATATGATAATAAAAACAAAAAGGAATAATTTTTATAGGTTGTTATTAGGTTTGTCGGTTGTGCATGAGCGGCTGTTGGCTAAATTGTCGGTTGTGTTGCGTGCTTCCGTTCGGGTGTTTTTGCCGCCAATCTTGCCGCCCTAATTCTTAAGCTATACAGGGAAAACTGCACGAATCAATTGAATCTTCACATATATTGTCAATCTTGGGCAATATAGAATAAGCCTCACTAAATTACTGGGTGTAGAAATTGCAGATAATAATATATATGTCTCTTTGTTGGCTGAAGCGAAGTACCGGTTCCATCAATTTTTGTGTCGAAAAACTGGATATCATGTTTTTAGCGTACAAACCTTTTCAAAAGAACAATTTACGACTACATTTTCAACTTAAACGTGTTCATCGTGTTACAATTCACAATAATCTTAGAAATAAAATATTTTAGAAACGCATTTCAAATGGCTTTTCTTTAAGTACCATTTTTATTGTATTAGTTTTCATATTTTTAAAACATTTTTTGTTTTATTTTCATAATTACCTTTGCGTCGTCGGTTTACCGTGTGATGTTAATGAAGATGAAGATTATAACCCTGTTTTCAAATGCCATAGCTTTTAAAATTAAATAGATACTTTAATTAAATAAATAGTACGGAGACTTATAACAAATAAAATAAAATTAGAATTAAAAAAAGAATAAAAGGGCAAATTTCCCCGACAAAATAAAAGGTGGGAACCCCTTTTCTACCCATGTGGAAATATCTCATGAACCACCTTGTCCTCAATGAAAAAGTTTTCCTTTATTGCATTCAAATGGCTCCTTGTGTATTATAACGGTGCAATCACCATAAAAACACTCTTATGAACGCTATAAATTACTCCTCTGAAGACACCACCCCTTGTAGTATTCAGTATACAGAATTTAATTCCCTTCAGTTTTCTGCATACACAAGGCAGGTTTTTACGGCAGCAGCTTAAGTTTAGTTGCTTTGGATAAAAATCATAAATATTACTAAGATGTTTTGAATAACATAATTTTTTTTACATTTTATTGAAATAAAAGATTACATCTGACACAAAATAGAAATTTCTTAATTAATTATATTGTGGAATATTATTTGATGATCCACAGGAACCTGAATATGCCCTAGGCTATAGTCGAGGGGAGGAGCTGGAAGGGAAGGATCAAATTCAACTCTGAAGTTTTGGAATAAGGCCGTTGTGAAAAGAAAGAGTTCATCTCTTGCAAACGCTTCTCCAGGACAACTTCTGCGACCAACGCCAAATGCAATTAAAGATCCTCGATGAATTACTTGTGTTCCGCTATCAGTTAAGAATCTTTCGGGACGAAATTTTTCTGGATCACCCCATATTTTGGGATCTCGTAGAATTCCATAGTGTGTGCCAAGGATTACAGTGCTTTTGGGAATTCGGTAACCGTGGAATTCGACATCTTCTACAGTTTCATGAAAAAGGCCATTGGGAATGATATTCGAGAATCTCAATACTTCTTCAATCACAGCCTCAACGTATGGTAAACTGAAGACGGAAAAAAGAATTCGCGTATTTTATTATTCAGCCAGATTTTAAATCTTTAGTTAGATTTAGTTACATATTTTATAACTTGTTTCTTTGCACATACTTCAATCATCAATAGAGAAAACCTTTTAGGTTTCCAAAGTGAATACCTGCTTCTATCCTTTAATGAGAGTGCGGTTTCTTGTTCTGATTTCAATTTTATAGAATTACTAAACTTCATCTGTACTTCAGGGTGATGAGCCATAAGAAAAACGAACCACCTCAGTACTGTTGATACAGTTTCCGTTCCACCAATAAATAAATCCAGAATACTGTTTACCAAATTTATTTCTAGAATAATCAAAAAAAATTTTATTATTTGAGGTGAGAGTGGTGGGAATATTGCTAACGTAGACAATTTCATTCTGCCTTTATATTTCTTAAAAATAACACACTGTCCGGAAAATGTCTTTATCTGCAATTTGTATGTTTGATTCGCTTTTTACGGTCTAAGCAGTTTAATTAAAGAGAATTGATAATAAAATTCTTTAGTTCTAAACTTTTTTACAGAATGCAATTTCAATATTTCAATATGCAATAAAAGACTAATTTGCACATGTTATCTATATCAATTACTAGTATATCAGTAATTGCAGTGCAACATCAAGCCGCAATGGAAAGCAACAGTAAAAACTTATACAATTAGTATATAGAATAGAATAGAATTTTATTTCACTGTATAATTGATTTGGCCCTTGGCCTTTACAATACAGTTATTACAATGTATTATGCATTTACAATTTTCAATTTGATTTTTGAGATTCGCGTTTACAAGTTGAAAAGAATGTAATATAAAAGTACTTTAACTTAAAATTAACCTATGGGAGAGCTTACAGTAATATTAATTGCTATGTTAATTGCTATGTGCTAATTCCAGTAAATGTTTTCTGGTTTTCAGAACACTAATCCAAAAGTTCAGTAATATTTTATACGTACTCTCATTAATCAATGCTAGGTAGGATACAATGTCTTTTCTACTGATAATTTCTGTATTAAAGTTATTAAGCAGAACCCTTCTCTGAGTTAAATAATGCGGACATACAAAAATTAAATGATATGCATCCTCGATATCTTTGGTGTTACATAGAGAACAGTTGTGGTCTTCAGAAGGAGTTTTACTGTACATCATTTTGTGACCAGCTAGTTTTACACTTTTTCCTGCTAGAGTGAAGTAATTTACATTCAGTCTCAGTTGTATTATAAGGACCACAGTCGTCCAACTAATGTCTTCGTCTAAATAACTTTCCCTTTGGATCTTCGTATGTATTTGCTTGTAGTGTTTAAGACTATTACTAGTTTGCATGCTGGCTATGTCGTTTTCAATCATTTTATTTTTAACTTTACCTAAAGCTTGCGTTACTGCTATTACTTTTTCCTTTGAAGATAGAGAGTCAAAATGTTCGTCGAAAATAGAAGAAAGTTCCCATTTTGTAATTATACTCATTAATTGCGCATACCAATTATTTTTGAAGTGCCCTTTTTGGTAATCTGATTTTAACGCTTCGAAGGATTCTCTTAATAAACTATTTCTTGGTTTACTCAGAATTTTAAGCAGAAAATTTAAAGTCTGTTTTATTAACTTGAATTCACAAGGTAAAATATTTGCCTCTAGTCTGAGAAACCATCGTGGGGTCATAGTTGGTAATTGAAACAACCTGCGATAAAAATTTGCTTGAAAAATGTCAAACATCTCTGTAAATCGGATTCCCCATGTATGGGAACAATAACCAACTACCGATTGCACCATTGCTTCAAAAAGTTTGTTGTGTGAATCAAATGTTCTAAGTTTACTTTTATAAAATATTTCAAATATTGATTGTACAGCTCTTTTCCCTTTATTAAAGAAATGCTTACTTATATCAGTATTAGTCAACGTGTCGTAGAATGGCACCCCTAGATAATCGTATTTGCTAACTATTTCTATTTCCACATCGCCACAAAAAAATCTTGGAGGTGATCTAACGGTGCCTCGTTTCCTAAATATCATAATTTTTGTTTTGTGAAGATTAACTTTCAAGTTATTTTCTTCAAAAAACGCTTGTAAAATGTTAATTTTTTCTTGTAAATATACAGCATTTGTTGCAAGTAGGACGATGTCGTCTGCATAAAGTAACATGTGCAAATCTAATGCGCATAAACGTAACCCTGGTATGCCAGAATTTTTCATTAAAGTAATAATGTCTTCTAAAAATATGGTGAATAACTTAGGGCTAAGAGTTTCTCCTTGCAATATACCTTTGCTTATCTTAATTCTTTCGGAAAACCCAGAATTTGTTCTTACTTTCGCCGTTGCATTAAAATACAAATTTTGAATACACGAGATAAATTTTTTGCTCAGCCCTACTGAATGCAATTTTGTCCATAATTTCTTGTGGCAGACGGAATCAAAAGCTTGACTTAAATCTATAAAGAGAGCGTAAATATATTTATTTTTATTATTTAAATTGTGTTGAATAGCCGCGTTCAAAGTAAACACGTGATCTTCGCAGCCTGAACCTGATTTGTAAGCAGCCTGGAAGTCTGAAATAATTTTATTTTTACTACACCAATAATTTAATCGACTACTTAATAATTGTGTAAATAACTTTAGTACCGTATTTAACAGCGAGATCGGCCGGTAATTTTTAGGGTCTTTGCAGTCGCCTTTTTTAAATATCGGAGAAATAATAACCTCACTCCAATTTTTGGGGAGATCATTGTTATTCCAAATGTCATTAAGCGTATCTAATAAGTTAAGTCTAGTGTCAGTGTCCATTGATTTCCAAACTTCGTTTGGTATACCATCAGAGCCGGGAGATTTGTTCAATTTTAAACTTTTAATTGCTCTGTTAAGTTCTTCAAACGAAAAATCGGAATCAAGTATAGTGTCTTCTATGGTGTCCGTGTTTGTGTGGTCTAAAGGTGAATTATCAGTTATGTCAAACAAATCTTCGAAGAATTTTTTAAAAACTTCTAGCTTTACATTTTCATTGGAAGTCATTGTCGAACTATTACCTCTAAAATATCGGATTGCTGAATAAAAATCTTTACCAATTTTTGAATTTATCAATTTTTGTTGAATACCTTGCATAAATAAAGATTTTTTTGATTTAAGTAACTTTTTGTATGCATTTCTAGTGTCAATATAATTTTTCAGAAATATTTCCTTACCCCTGCCGTCTGAGTTTGTACATTTTCTTAATTTACGCAGAGTTTTACCTGCCTTTTTCTTAGCTATAAAACAATCTTTATCGAACCACACAGATGGATTTTCTAAAGTTTTTGGATAGCAGACTGTTTTCTCCATGTTGCACTCGTTAGCCGAATCGTATATAATACTCGTGAGCAAGTTCATGTTTAATGGTGTATCTAGTGTCACATTTTTTAATTTAGAGGAGAGAAGGGTTGCAAAGTTTTCACTATTTTCACTGTTCCATTTAATGACGTTAGTACGACAAGTTTGTTCCATGGGTAGACAGACATCTTCCAGAATTTCCAGCAGTATTGGAAAGTGGTGTGAATTATGAGAGTTCAGCACTTTGAAATCAATTTTAAATTTGGGTAGAGAAAAAATATCTTCTGTTGCCGCACAAAGATCAATTACACTTCCGCCGTTTTCGTTTATAAAAGTCAATTCACCATGTGGATCACTTTTTGAATAACCGTTTAGAACGTGCAGAGAAGAATTTGAGATTAGTTCGATAAACTGTTTTCCTCTTTTATTAACACTTTTGTCTTTAGAGTTGCGATGAATCAGCTCTCCAGTAGATGTGATATTTCCATGTTGACCGATGCGTGAATTAAAATCGCCAATTATGAAACATTTGTCAGTATTTAATACTTCGTCGAAGAAATTAGAAAGTTGCTCGTTTTCTGATGGTGGGATGTATGCACAGAATAATGTAAACAATTTATTATGTAGTAGTAGGGTTAATTTTGCTTTGTAGTTGTCAATAATATTTACGCCTTTCACGAGGGCACTTTCACTTTTTTTCACTCCAATAATTATTCCTTTAGAAAAACGACCTTTGGATGCCGATCTGTCGCCGAAAATTTCAGTGATTTTGTATTTGTTGCAAATTTGTTGTTTTTCGAATTTTTTTGTGTGCCAGGTTTCAGTCCAAATAAATATTGTCGGGTTAATTCGTGAAAACTCATTGTAAAAGTCATTCGTTTTGTTGTCTATACCTTCAATATTCCAGTACAATATATTTGTGGATAATTCTTTTGGTAAAGGCCGGCCATGTCTTCAAATTCTTGGTCCAGTATTTCTATTCGAGCTTTTTCCAGGGTCTAACTTCTTTTTAGCTGATAATTGTGGCAGTTGTTTCACTTTTCCCTGTTGAACTATATATTTTGTTGTATGGTTGGTCGAATCGGTTACTAAAAGAGTTTCGTTGCGAATGGATCCTTTGATATCTTTGTCAGTTTCCCTCAGGGTTTTGAGTTGTTCTCTTAGTAATTTGCTTGCAATCTGTTGCTCTCTAGTTAGATCGTCGTTAATGAAGATGTTGGAGTCCTTAAGGTTTTTTCTCGCAGTCAAAATGGCCTTTTTATCCGAATTTCTGATCAGTTTTACTAGAAGTGGACGGGGTTTGCTGTCTTCTTTCTTTCCCAATCTGTAGCAGTCATCGTAATCTACAGAAACATTAAGTTTTTCGCTTAGCTCATCAATTTTGGCTTCTCGTTCTCTGTAAGTTTCATTTGCCGATTCATCCAATCCAAAAACAATAATGTTTTTTTCTTTCAGTTGCCTTTCAAGTTTTTCTACTTTGCTAGTAACAGTTTTCAGGGATCTTTCCAGATTTTCGACTTTATTTTTTATCAGATTTACTTCATCCTTCAGTTCTTGTTTTGTTGGAAAATTTTCAAGCATCCAGGTTTTTAAGTCATCCATATTGAGGAATGTTGGAATTTCCGGTTCAGAATCTGTAACAGTTGAAACTGGGTTATGGTGAATTGTTTCTTCGTGTATTGCTTTGGTGGGTTCTGCTACGTCAGCTTCGTCGAGTTTAATTTCTTTGCTTGCACTTTCTAGTTTATCTGGAGTACGATTTCGCTTTGCACTTTTACTGCTGGCTTTGCCAATATTTTTTACACTATTGGATCGTGGTGGTGTACGTGGCAGTGGCATGAGTGTAGAATTTATCTAGATATGTGTGTACCTACTGGTATTTCCTATGAAAATTGAACTGAAATTTTAATTGCCGTAAATTGTATTTTTAATCGCAGACGAGGCAACAGATATGTTGCCTCACCAACGTCTAAAATGCGAATCTACAATTAGTATATACCTCCTGTTTTTTCAAAAAACGTCGACTTTGGATCAGTTGTTGTTTCGATTTTGTGCAAATAAGCATCAACAAAATCTCTTTCGATTCCTTTTTGGTAGGTCATTTTATGTTCGTCAACAATGGCTTTCATGAATTCACGAACCGGCTTGAGATTGTCTCGAACCATTTGAAAACCTGATAACTTCGGATAGGTTTCGGAAAATCTTGGATAGAAAACAAGCATTCCTTGTACAACTGGAGATTTAAATATTCTGCAAATCAATTTAATAACTTTATAGTAAACCGTTAAATGTGATTGCAAATAAAGTATAAAAGGTTTATTTTCTACGTACTTTCCCATGTGATGGCACATTTTCAAAAATTCTTTGTCACCCAATGCATATCTTTTTCCAGCAGCGATAGTCCACAGAGCATTCATGGTGGGAACACTAAATATATCATCTGTGTTCATTGATTTCCCACACAAGGTTTTCACAGTTTCATTTAATTCGAATGTTTCTTCCTTCAAAAGACTCTCCATAGATGTTCCATTTCTTAGACCTGACTGAATGTACTTGAAAGTAAATCGACGTTGTTCAGCCCAAGTTTGTCCAGAGCTAAAAACTATACCTAAGTAAACTCAACAGGTTTTATTCGATCGCAGGGCAATTGAAGCTTTTCTAACATGCAGTTGAAGTTGCTACCTCCAATTATTCCAGTTTCCGGCAGAGCAAAATGATTCATTGTGCACCGACCACTAAAGGCATTTAAGTTAAAGGCCTCCTTGATGAGTTCGAAACCATTTATTGACACAGCTCTGCGAAAGGAGCATTAAATAAATTTCAATTCACTATTTTAACCATTTCTTCACTTGAGCATTAATTCTTAATAAGTTGTACCAAATGTACACATTGCTCCTCGAAGGCTCTTCAAAGATTTTATTTTTCATTTCTAGGCGGAAACATTTTTCTATTGATCTCTCAATCAATTGAAATACCATTGGAATTGAAATGGTTTATTACATTACGATGGCCTTTAAAAAAATGAATTTACCTCAAACTAATTACAATATTAGAATACTAAGTTGACATGAAACTCAAAAGAGACCTATAAAAAGGACAAGTGCCTAATACCTTTTGCTTTGCCTCTTATTAACTGTAGTTCGCTTTCAAGTGATTGCAATTTCCACTTATTAAAATAATCTTTACTTTTAATCAATATCCCATCAAAAATACTAAAATAGCTTTTATAATTTAATATAATTTCAAAGTAAATTAAATCTAGTGCTGCACATTAAAATAACCAACTAAATAAATTGAACGTGAAATATATATTATTTTGAAATACGAATTTATAGGTATATCCTGATAGTTAGACATCATTTATTGTTATGTATATTAGGTGTATGTTATACCTTACATTCTATTTTATCCATCTAAAAATTTTTTTGCTATAACCATAATTTGTATCCACTTATCTTTAGGTTAATGAGATACACTTTAAATATACTGTATATTTGTATATAAATTCAGATAGATAAGAGATGAAGAAATAAAAGATATGAAATACAAATAGTTTGTATTCTATTAGAGGCAGTATTACCGGCGGGCTCCGAGATCGATTCCAATAATATCTCCGTAAATTTTCCTCAGTTTCACCAAATTTTTATAAGGTTCTTCACCAAGATGCAAAAGGTTCCCAAGTATGGGTAGACTGAAAGGACCTAGGTATTTAAGGCAGCAAAGGCAAATTACTATCAATTATTCTTACTCGGCAATTGTTAATGTTATTATAATGAATAATTGGAAACAAAAGATTCTTTATAAAATGACTGGGTCGACATTTAATTGCTTACCTGGTGGAAAACCAGGTGGTTTCCTCTGAACGTAAAATAAGTAAACTAACAAAACGAATACAACACTTATTAAAAGCTCGGAGATCATTGTTAGCAAACAGTGTATGCAAGTATTTATTTGTTGATTCTATCCTGGAGTTCTATTTGGCAATGAGAACAAGTATAGTAATGTTACATATGCTGATGAACAGCTTTAGGAAATATTCTCCAGGTGGTCAAGTTTATTTATATTGGCATTCAAGGACGTTAGTACTTCAATGTGCAATTCCCTTGATTGATATAAATATTGTGCGTGAATAAGTGAATATAATACATTTTAGTGGTGGCTATGCAATTAATTCCACTGTTGCAATTCCGTATTGTCAACCTTATTATGCAACATGAATAATTTCTGCCTCATTAAAGTGTTAGGCATACATAGTGTAAATGCTAATATTATATTAGTTCTATAGTTCTATTTCACTGGCTGAAAGTAAAGACAGGTTTCACCAACAGTTTTTGTTGATATCCTTATTTTTAGTTTATTCGTATATACTTTCCAAAAATGATTCAAAGATTGCACTTTCAAGTTAACTGCATTAGTAATTAGCCTTATTACAATGAAATTATTTTTTATTCCAAATTAGAAACTTACATCACCGATTTATTATTCGAGGGTGTAAGTTTCCCCAAATCAAAGAATTCATAAAACGCCTTTCAAATGGTTTTGGTTCCATCACGAATTAAATTTTCCCTTTTAAATTTTTAGTTTTCTATAGTATGCTGTAGTTTAAAGTTCGTACTTTCATTTCCGGCTTTATAGTTTATCGTAAAACCACTATTATAGAGAGCTCCCATTTTAAGTCGAACTTATGATAATGATCGAATTTTACATGTAATGTAAACCTGGCAATGAAGTAAAATCCATCATGGTCGCTAATATCTGTGTTTTCTTTAAAATGGAAGATATGTACCTTACATGTAGGATTTTCTCATCCGCTTTTCTTGCGAAAACAAAGTGTAATTTTTATTTTTAGAACGCTGTCAAGTTGTTTTGAATAACAATTATTTTCCATTTTATTGGACGTAAAGGATTACAAAAGAGCTATGATGGAAGTTGAAGAGTTTGTCCCCTGTCCATATGAAAGAGTCGCCTGGTAGCGCAGGCTAAAATTTTGACGCATCTCTGCAAATGTCCTAGGAACTACATGAGGGAAGTGGAAAAGAAATCTGAAAAATTGGAAATGGCCATTTGTTCCTATAATCATGATCATGAACACCATATGGCAATTGCAGAGTTGAATCCTCACTAGACATTATGATCGACACAGCATTGTGGGACATACAATCAAATCAAACAATTCAAACTTGAAACTGCGTCCCGTTCCTGTTTCAGTTTTCCAAATACCCCACAGTCACGTCCTGGACACAATTCTGGAAATGGTGATGCCGCGAAGACTGGAGCAAAGACTCTAGAAGCAGTGGACCTGGGTATAACCCTAATGTAAAGTACAGAGATAGGTTTGTTAGGTGTAGAAGTGCATAGGGTATTACCACTAAATCTGAAAGAAAAGCTTCCCAAAAACAATTCCATGCTCGTCAAGATGATCCTGGAGATGAGGGTGACTTCGAGGCAGAAGATCCGTATGCAAATTAAATTGTGTATAAAATGTACTCGAGAAAATAATGTTTAGTGAAACCAGTTAACAAATAAAAATTACTTGGATTTCCTTTTGAATTGTGTTTCTATGCTTTATTGATTAACGTCATTAATTCATTCACCAATAATACTTTGATAATCATAAAGCATTATAACATCATAAAATCTTACAAAATGTAACGAAATATTGCAGATGGCAGATAGGATGGAAGGAAAAACAACTGGTAGGTTTGGCTGACAACATACAAGCCTTCGTAATAATCTTTAAATAATACATAGTAGTAAAGTCTTTCAGCCCCCATTAATATTTCTTGTTCGCTGCTTATTTTTCAGTTATTTTTTTAAAGTTTTTATGTACATTCTATTCAGCTGCAAAATTGGCACGACACTAAGTAAAAATGACATCTAAATCACAATTTATCAAAATTCATGTATACCTTTGTTAAGAAATTAGCTGTAATAAACAAAAGGTAGCAATAAACAAAATTCATTATAATTTACAGAAGGCAGCAATTAACAGAGTTCGTTATAAAGTAGAACAATACTGCAATAGGCAAAATAAAATAAGACATTCGCCAAGAAAAGAAATTCATAAAACAAAGTTCTAACACCTAATATCTGTCTAGTATTATAGTAATTCATTGATTGATAACAGTATGCACCTTAAGAAATGTTAACATTGTGGCTGGTGTCATTGGTGTGGCATTTTAACTAATTATAGGAAATAATGCATTAAATAGGTAATACTAAAGATTGTGGACACATAAAGTCACAACTGCTGGACATCTGGATTGTCAACATCTGGGGTTTCTGGATTTGCTGCTGCAGTTTCCTCTGTGGATCCCGGTGGGTGACAACACGCCCCTAATGTGTTCACCGTGTCAAATTGCTTTTCCGAAGCTTCCCTTTCCACGTTTACCTCTGTCTTTTCCTTTTCGTAAGTGTTAATCAAATTGGCCATCCTTTTATGCTCTGCTTCCAAAAATGCCAAACGGATCTTCATCCTTTTTTCTTTAACTTCTTTTGCGAAACGGCTTTTCCGAACAGAAATTGTATTTTTGATTCGAAACTGTTTGTACTTCTCGTCTTTTAGTTCCTCAGGGACAAACTTAAAGATAAATAGAAAAACTAGCCTTACAAATAATGCTTTTGTGTTTATTCTTAAATAGATTTCGATAACCTTCGTACCTTCCTTGAGGATTTCCTCTTCCTCGATTTGATGACCAATTCTTCCGGAGTGAATGGAATTGTCTGTAGTTGGGACACGGGAATCTCCACTTGGACCATTTGAACTTCTTGTGACGAATCTGCTTCCTGGATATTCTGAATCACTGGGGGGATGAATTCCTCCAGTACATCTGGCTGTAGAACTTCTTCCTGAACCATTGGAACATTTGATGTGATAACTCCTTCCTGGACAAGTGGAACATGTATTGTGATAAATTCTTCCTGAGCCCTTGGAACATCCGGTGTGATAATTTCTTCTCGGACACTTGGAACAGTTAGTGTGATAGCTCCTTCCTGGACTCTTGGAACATCTGATGCGACAATTTCTTCTTGATTGATTTGGTTTACTGGCGTAGGAAGTCCTACGATAGTATTCTGAACTTCTGTTGAGGAATAGAAGGTAGCATAATTCTGATCAATCGTGCCGTTGTCCAAGTTCAAATTAATTTGGTTTTCCATTTTCGACGATGTCCTTCGTTGATTCTTGATTGTCACACAGGAAACCGATTTTTGATAGCAGCTTTCCTGGCGTCCTACAAAGATAGCATACAATCTCATTAATTAAGTACCTTTAACTTAAATGTAATAATAGAAAACAAGTGAGATTGACTGCTAACTATCTGTAACATATTTCAATATTTTTCTTTATAGATTTTATCACAAAATTTTACCTGAATTTACAATATTTAGAGTAGATGAGAATGTCTCGTTGATCGGTTGATCTGAATACACAAGGACTGCTCTGCTGGAATAAAGTAGATACAAAATAAATTGAATTCAGTGCAGGAGAGGAGAATAGAGAACTGAGCAGCCAACAACTCCGGGCGACTTCTGAGCTTAAACTGAATTTTCGAATTCTGAAAATATGGACGCACTTAAAAGAAATGTGACTTTATGCCGTACCACTCGGTGCTACTTTTCCTTCCCTCTGTGCAGTGATATCTCCTATGTAAATTCTTTGTTCTTTCTTGGAGATATCTTGAAACGACACTGCCTACCGAATTTAAATATTTGGAGAGTTATTTTCCAAAGTCCTTGCAATTTTTCTTTGTTGCATTCGCTCCTTCTGTACCGAGATATTTCATCAGGACACTAAAGGTGTAGTTGAAATATTCAAGGGTTGGGTGTACATTTCTTGAATTTAACATATTCTTTTTTTTAATTGCATGCAACAAAGAAGCATCCCTTAAGTTCGATAACCATTTCTGGTACTTGATTTATTCTACTTTATTCAAACCTTTAATCAACAACAAAAATAAATATGCAATCAATGCATTAAAAAGTATGACATTTCTTTCGTTAGTTGTGTCAAAAGAATATTATTTGAAAACTATATTTTGTAAAATAAGTGTATTGTACAACATGCATATCACAATTTTGTAATTATAACGCTAATAACGCATAACAAATTTTGCACATGCTTACTATTTATTTGGATGTTTAATTTAGAGAATCTACTAAAAAAGGTCAAAGATCATTAGCTTTGTAATTAGTGTTGTCTGTTAATCTAGCAACAGGTAATGTGTTTTATTGCTCAATATAAGTAGGAAAGTATTTCACACAGCTTTCGCTGCTTCTCTTATAAATGATCATTTCACGTACCAATTTTGTAATAGTTTCATTCCAGTTTTCATAAAACTTACTTTTTAATTTACTTATTTACAGAAAAATCATTTGTATTGTAAAATTGCAAAAAAAATAGTCAAAAATTTCAGAAATGGAAGATTGAAAAGCCACATATTATAAAAATATTTAAATTGTATTTGTGAATGATCAGACGACACATTTCTTAATCAATTATCTTATTGAATATTATTTTATGATTAACAGGGACGAGGACCGATCCTAGTTTATAATCCAGAGGGAGAGTTGGAAGGGAAGGATCAAATTCAACTCTGAAGTTTTGGAATATAGCCGTTGTGAAAAGAAAGAGTTCATCTCTTGCAAATGATTCTCCAGGACAACTTCTGCGGCCAACACCAAATGCAATTAAAGATCCTCGGTGATTTACTTTCTCTCCATTTTCTGTCAGAAATCGTTCGGGACGGAATTTTTCTGGATCACCCCATATTTCAGAATCTCGGAAAACACCGTGATGACAGCCGAAGATAACAGTACCTTTGGGAATTCGATGACCATGGAATTCGACATCTTCTATCGTCTCATGCGCAAGGCCCATGGGAAAAATATTAGAAAATCGCAATACTTCTTCAATCACAGCCTCAACGTAGGGTAAACTGTAGATGAACAAATAAATCAGGTAGTTTTAATCAATGCAACTTTATTTGTTGTAGCAATTTAGCCTTGCGTATGTAGTGCATATTAGATGTCTTCAAAGTTAACTACCTGCTTCTGTCCTTTAATGAAAGTACTGTTTCTTTCTTTAATATCTGCTTTATAGAACTAATAAACTTTCTCTGTACTTCAGGATGATGAGCCATAAGGAAAACAAACCACCTCAATGTTGTCGATACAGTTTCCGTTCCAGCAATGAATAAGTCAAGAATACTATTTACCAAATTTATTTCTATAAAAATAAAAATTAATTCTGTTACAATTCGTAGAATGTCAAATTTTTCTTTCTAAGCCTTATATTATGTAGAAGACATAATTATGAACAAGATTGTATGGTATTCTTCAAATAGAAATTTAGGGAAAATTTGTTTCCAAAAATTAGTATTCGTTAAATATTAAATAAAAGAAATTGATGTATTAAATATTACAGATTAAAGTAAGTCATTAATAGTCAAATTAGATCGGTCGTTAATTGGGCGTCATACTCACCTCCAGTTTCTCCAAAAAACGTCGATTTTGGATCAGTTGTTATTTCGATTTTGTGCAAATAAGCGTCAACAAAATCTCTTTCAATTCCTTCTCTGTAAGTTCTTTTATGTTCGTCAACAATGGCTTTCATAAATTCTCGAACCGGTTTAAGGTTGTCTCGAACCATTTGAAAACCCGATAATTTCGGATAGGCTTCGGAAAATCTTGGATAGAAAAGCAGCATTCCTTGTACGACTCGAGATGTAAAGATCCTAAAAATAAAATATAATTTTCAAAAATATGGTTTGCTTTGATTCATATGGCTTATAGTATAAAATAATGGCATTTAAATTGTCATCGTAGTATCTTTGTTTGTCCGTATTATCATACTTTCCAATGTGTTGGGCCATTTTCAAAAATTCTTTGTCGCTCAATGCATATCTTTTTCCAGCAACGATAATCCACAGAGCATTTACGGTGGGAATAGTAAATAGGTCATCTGTGTTCATTGATTTCCCACACAACTTTTTCAAGTTTTCGCTTAACTCGGATATTTCCATCTTCAACAGACTCTCAATGGAAATTCCATTTCGTAGACCTGACTGAATGTACATAAATGCAAATCGACGTTGCTCCTCCCATGTTTGTCCCGAACTAAAAATTATACCTAAGTAAATTCAATAATAAATTATTCTCACTGCTGATAGTGACTGGTATATTTTCAAAGTTATAGACGGCTATTCTATGAAGGGGATATAATTAGAAGTATTAGATTATATATTATTAGTTCACAGAGGTATAATAATAGGCTTAGATTAATTTAGGATCCATGTATCAAACAAATGTTCCAGATTTTCAAGGTCGGCTAAGCCTTTGATTTATTTGATACCACTGAGTTTTGTTAAACTATAATAGGGATTTTTCCAATGATTCACTTTAAATGCAGAATTTATACCTCCAATAATTCCAGTTTCCGGTCTAGCAAAATGATTCATTGTGCAACGACCACTAAACGCATTTAGGTTAAAGGCCTCCTTGATGAGTTTGTAATCATTTATTGAGACAGCTCTGCAAAGACATTATTAAAGAAATGGTCAGACAGCCCAGCAGTTTTAATATTTCTTTTCTTCATTTAAGCCATTATATTGTGAATCATTACATTCAGTATGTAAATCATATGCCGTAAAATCTTTCTTAATTTATTTTGACAAAAAACAATTACAAAACACTATCTATATTTTAGTTTCAAAAGTGCAACATTATGCGAAGATGGTATTTCTGAAACACAAATTATAAACAAAGTATTTTAAATACATCTATTTTCCTCTCTTTGATCCTCGGTATGAGCGTTTTATAAAGTCACTACATAATAAAGTTCTAAAAAAGGCAAATAATTGGAGAAGGTGTAAATAATTGACTGTTTACCGGCGGCCGCCGAGATCGATTCCAATAATGTCTCCGTAAGTTCTTGTCATTTTCATTAAACTCTTATAAGGCTCTATACCAAGATGTAACAGGTTTCCAAACATGGGTAGAATGAATGGACCTATATACAATAATAATATATTTGGCAATTTTTTCAATAATTACAAAACAAAAATGTTTTTAAAAATAAAATGAACTTAAACCAAAAATGGACACAAGTTTCTTACTTGCTGGAAATCCAGGCGGTTTCCTCTGTAAGGAAAATGTGTAAGCTAGCAAAACTAATAAAGCACTAATTAAAATTTCGAATATCATTGTCAGTCACAATGAGCACAACTATTACTATTTGATATATTTTCCACTCTAACGCCAGGCTTGGTGATCTGCAGAAAATGTGCATAAATCTTGCTCATGTGTGCGTGTCTTATCTCTGTTTTTATGCAAATGTAATACAACTGCAACTTTTTTGGTAGAATCCTTTTTGTGGTCCCTAAAAACATTTGCCAAGTTGCCAATCATATATTGCGAAATACACTCAACAATATTGTTATAATTAGGGTCCACAATCGCCTTTGCGAAAGTGATTATAATTCTATTTTACTCACTTTGTGGTTATTTTCTTAAATGTTAAATGCCTACTCGCATGTATAGTCATTATTTTGATGGCTCAAAAATAATCGTTCTCCGAGACGACAATCAATTTTTCATATGTGTGTTCACAAATCTCGGATAAATCTCAGACATCAAGAATTTGAAAATCTGACAATGTACCCCTGAAATCTCAAGGTGATGGTCAATGCAAAAAATACTCTAATAAAGACTCAATCCTCGTAACGATTAAATTTTGGTATCGTAATCACTACGACTTTTTGCAAAGCAGATTGTAGACCACTAATATAATTTCTGCTATCATAAGTTGTAAATTACTTGTCAGTTTCACTGGTTGAAGCGAATGACATGAAAGGTTTTCCTAACATCGTTGCAGATCGGAAAACCGGATGCCCTTGATTTATATAATACGTTAAACCAAAATTCATATGACTGCAGCTGCACGCTTTGTTAGCTAGCTGTTAATCAGCCAAAACAAATCGCCTGGAACCTACGGTTTCTCCCTTTATCAATTTATATTAGATGCAAATTCTGGTCATGTATGCAACACAAGAAAAAGAAATTAAATCCTTATTAAATAAATTGAATAAACCCAGCGTATCTTTGAAGATGCACCCAGATCCTTTATGAGACAATTGATTTGCTCGTTAATAATTACATTTCCAGGTTTTATATACCTGTATTTATCAAAGTACTTCCTTTCTGCTGCCGCAGTATATTTTAATTTATGTAGTATGTACTAAACAGCCAGTTTTCCTTCTTATTTGTTGCTTCTTCTTTGGTGTAACAAAATATGCTTTTATTTTCAGTTAATATTTTAGTGTTCATTGAACTTGGGTTATCTTTGGTCGCTATTAATGCTTCAGGTTTTGCTAAAATAAGATTGAAAAAGGAAAGATTAAGTGGACTACAATAATATGAGTACAATTGTACAATGAGTAGTAGAATCTCAATTCGTAACCTAAAAAGTAGTTTCACGGGGCAATGCGATTGCTTTAGTTTAGTATTTCATGCCACGGAAATATCAAGTCACATGGTAATACAAATCGTGAAGCAGTTTAGAGAAATTTACAAAAAATCAATAAAAGAATAATGAAAATACACTTTTGTAAGTTTTCAAATTTTGATTTTCACTTTTGAGTTATTGAAAGCCAACCCCACTTTGTAATTGATAAGCGGCTAAGCATGTGTTAACCGAATAATCATTTTATGATAAACAGTACTTGATCAATTTACGGTCGAAAAATTAAAAGGTTTTTTTGACATATTTTAATTTTTCACTCATATAAACGACAAACTTGGAGTGAAACTACTGAAATTTCTTTATTATTGATTTCTCTGTGGTAATTATGCACTATCATTTTATCATTGCATTCGAAAAAACTAAGGTATTCTTGAACTTTTTAATCTGTGGTAACTTTTTGCTTAATTTAATTTAATACGCAACACTAAAGTTTAATGTTTCGTACATGGTAAATCATTTCCATTTTATCCATTCTTCTTCTTTTGTCCACTGGTCTTGGTTGATTTAGCAAACAGAGTATTTAGCAAATTAACTGCCTCGGGCAGAGGCCACTAGGCAATAAGTATTGTTGCGCCTTATTCTTTGCCTCATAATGACCGTAACGTAACGTAACGTAACGGGCTTTGGGCAATTGCTTTTATTATTGAATATTACTTATTCCTTATTAATTGCGTAAGTAGTGGACGCAATGACAGTCATGTTTATTTCATAAATTATATAATGTATTTCTTTGTTTTAGTTACTGATTTCTGAGAATCTCTAAAGTTTAATGATGGAGGATATTATTCGATGTGTGTATTGCTTGAACCCGTATGAGACGACACGCAACAAACGTAAGAAAAATGTGGAGCTGTATCGCAGTATCCTTGAATGCAGTCAAAATCATTTGAAAATTGCAATTACTAAGACTAGCGGCTTGGATTCGAAGTTGTTGTTTGATGTCCCACTTTGTAAGCAGTGCTTTACAGCGTCCAAGAAACTGTATTCATTTACTAATAAGTTAGCCGAAATGGAAAAGCAGTTACGTGGTCTTATAGCTACAATTACACGTGAAATAAAATCTCGAGCTTTTTCTAATGGATGCAACAGTTATTCAATCCAAGAACAAGGACTTAACGATTCTATGGAAGTAATAAAAGTGGAAGCGAACTTCGTGAATGACGAAGACGAACACGGGTATTTGGATTTTGAAAATGAGAACGAATCGAACGATGAAGCGGTGGATATATCCTTTTCGGATGAACAACATTCTTCGGAAAACTATAAAGATAATTATAAAAACACCAAGAAAACTTCAGTATTAAATCCCAGTTCGTCCACTGTAAAGAGTCCATTTGTCCTTCTAGAAAGTAAGTGCACAGTAAGGCTATAGCGTTTGCTTGTTTTCTTGCGAGAAAAGGTCCAAAACGAAAACGTCCAAATGACATTCGAGAAAAGGTCCAACGACACTCGAGAAAAGGCCCAAAGACATTCGAGAAAACGTCCAATTAGAAGTAGTGCTCATAATACATTCAAATCTCTTAAGTTTTGAATTAAAAACGACAAATAATTTGATTTAATTGCCTTGTACACAACATTCCTACCTTGCAATAATTTATTATGAGCACTACTTCTAATTGGACGTTTTTTCGAATGTCATTGGACCTTTTCTCGAATGTCATTTGGACGTTTTCGTTTTGGACCTTTTCTCGGTACACCGGCTATAGCGCTTGCTTGTTTTGAAGTACCTCGATTATAAAAATGCTTTGACTGATTTGTTTTTCTTACAGGAATTGACATTGGCAGTAAAGTTAAAGTCCGAAGGAAAATTAAAGGTCAGAAACGAAAATCCGCAGTACCGGCAGTATCTACTAAGAAAAAATTCGAGGGAACCTATTTGGTTAAAACGTACTATGAAGAAAAGGAAGAAGGAAAATATGAGTGTATTGCCTGTAGAAAGGTGTTCCCAAATGAAACTCGGATAAAAAGTCATGTTTATCAAGTTCATCTTCACAAAGGAAAACACGTCTGTGAAATATGCGGAATAGCAATGAATCGAAAAAATCGTTTAGCGCAGCACATTCTTGCTGTACACAAAAATATACGGAATTACACCTGTTCTATATGTGGAAAGGGGTTTGGCTTTCCCACCGGTTTGAAAAGACATGAAGAAACCCATAAGCAAGATTCAGAACGGAGAAAATGCAAATGTGATATCTGTGGAGACAAGTACTTCTCGCAAACTGCAGTGCTATTTGCTCATCAGAGTCAATATCACACAGTGTACACAAATAACAATATCACTTGTCACAAATGCGGAAATAAATTTTCCGACGAATCAGAAATAGTTAAACACAATAATCGGTTACGTAACGACAGTCGTCTTAGTTGCTACATCTGCCAAGAATTATTCGTTAAATTTTGCGATCTGCTTGTTCATTATGAATTGGAACACCCGACCGAAAGACACCACTTTCAATGCGACCAATGCGACCTTGTCTTTAGTTCACTGGCGCTTTTAAATAATCATAAAACGGACAATACATGTTCATACAGTTTCGAAAAGCGTGAGAGTATTGCAAAAGGAACTTACAGATGTGATATTTGCTTAACACATTTCTCACAGTTACAGTCATTGGAAAGACATGTGAAAATGTCCAGTACGTGTAAACCAAAACTGAAGTTTATTGAATAATTAGTAATAAGAGGACTTTATAATAGTTTATTTAGTTTTTTAACAATACTTTTAATACCTATATATCATTTGATGTGGATGTACAACTTTTATTACACCTAAGGAAAAAATAAATAGATACCTAGCAGTATACGCATAATGTAAAAATCATTGCCAGTAGGCACATCACATGAGCTTTTTGCAAGCTCAAAGAGTTATTTGTAGGATATTTTCTTGGTCAACTCAATATTTAAGGGTGAATGAATACCATTGTAAAGTTTTGCAAAACACTAAACATATACCATTTTTCGTTATGTTCGTATGCTTCTTGTATTGATCAACATTTATGAATAAGCTAAGTCTGCTGTATTAATTTACATTATTTATTCCAGAAATCTAGATGTGAGTTGAATAATTTTGAAAGATTAAATTAAATTCCAAAGAAAGGAAGATAATTTGGTTATTGGTTGGTATGTAATTGTGGTCATTTTGTTAAAATGAAAATCAAAGGATGCCGGATGCCAAAATCAACTATTTTGCATATCCAGTTTAACCGATACTAATTTCTCTAGGACTGGTAATGTTACTGAAAGACCTATTGTAGATGCTCAAATGAGATTCGATAATATTTTTCAAATGCCAAGGAATTTATTTATACGATTTCAACATAATGTAAGCAATTTGTGGTAATCCACGAATGAAAGTTTGTTGCTCAACATTGTATTTTAAGTATTTTTCCATTATGTAATAGACTTTGTGATATAACATACCAAATTTGAAAATTCAATATTGAAGGGTAATTGGGTAATATCCAATAATTTCTTTTAATACATATAAGTCTTGCATAGAATAGGAAAAAATCAACAAGTTAGGAAGTGAAAATTCAACTTCCGTTGTTTTGTTAGCATATTTATACTTACTGTTGTGTGTTGTTTAACTTTAAATATTTGTCTAGAAATGGAAAAAGAAACTCATTGCATGGAGATGGACATCAGAAGTGGGCATTACCATGGCGTATTGCGATGTTCCAAAGAGAAAAGTGAACATAACCTTAATAGAAAGCATCCATAAAAGTAAGAAAATATTTGCGTGCATTTCGTCATTATACGTCACTGCTTTCATGACAGTGGCAAAGCAATACTTTAACACAAGCATCAACAATCAACAATCGACATCACTTACCATTTGGCTAAAGAGAGTTGAACATTTTATTAAAACACTAATATCGGAAGCATATGTTGCATTATAGTAGTAGCAGTTGTAATCCTTGTGAACATCAAAACTTTTATACATTACAGAAAAAGTGTACCTTTAAAAGGTTATTTTTTGATCTGGTCATGCAAGAGCAAAAAGTATCTAATCATTTATAGAATCAGGAGTTGCTAGCCATTCAAACGGTGATGCCGAAGACTGGGGGAAAGACTCCAGAAGCAGTGGACCTCGGTATAACCCTATTATGAAGTACAGAGATGGGTTTGTTAGGTTTAGAAGTGCAGAGGATATTACCACTAAATCTGAAAGAAAAGCTTCCCAAAAACAATTCCATGCTCGCCAAGGTGATCATGGAGATGAGGATGACTTCGAGGTAGAAGATCCGTATGGAAATTATATAGTATATAAAATGTACTCAAGAAAATAATGTTTAGTGAAACCAGTTTACAAATAAAAATTACTTGGATTTCCTTTTGAATTGTGTTTCGATGCTTTATTGATTAAAGTCATTAATTCATTCCCCAATAATCCTTTGATAATCATAAAGCATTATAACATCATAAAATCTTACAAAATGTAACGAAATATTGCCGATGGCAGATAGGATGGAAGGAAAAACAACTGGTAGATTTGGCAGACAACGTACAAGCCTTCGTAATAATCTTTAATTAACACATAGTAGTACGTCTTTCAGCCCCCATTAATATTTCTTGTTCGCTGCTTATTTTTCAGTATTTTTTTAAAAGTTTTTATGTACATTCTATTCAGCTGCAAAATTGTCATTTGTCTATGTTGCTCCTGAGTCCTGACACTAAGTAAAATGACATCTAAATCACAGTTCATCAAAATTCATGTATACCTTTGGTAAAAAATTAGTTATAATAAACAAAAGGTAGCAATAAACAAAATTCATTATAATTTACAGAAAGCAGCAAATAACAGAGTTCGTTATAAATCAGAACAATGCAGTAAGAGGCAAAATAAAGTAAGATATTCGCCAAGAAATTCATAAAAACAAAGTTCTAACATCTAATATCTATCTAGTATTACAGTAATTCATTGATTGATAATAGTATGCACCCTAAGAAATGTTAACATTGAGGTTGGTGGGGCATTTTAACTAATTACAGGAAATAATGAATTAAATACGTAATAATAAAGATCTAGCAATCGTGGACACATGAAGTCACAACTGCTGGACATCTGGATTGTCAACATCTGGAGTTTCTGGATTTGCTGCTGCAGTTTCCTCTGTGGATCCCGGTGGGTGACAACACACCCCTAATGTGTTCACCGTGTCAAATTGCTTTTCCGAAGCTTCCCTTTTCACGTTGACCTCCGCCTTTTCCTTTTCGTAAGTGTTAATTAAATTTGCCATTCTTTTGTGTTCCGCTTCCAAAAATGCCAAACGGATCTTCATCCTTTTTTCTTTAACTTCTTTAGCAAAGCGACTTTTCCGAACAGAAATTGTATTTTTGAGGCGGAACTGCTTGTACTTCTCGTCCTTTAGCTCCTCCGGGACAAACTGAAAAATAAATAGAAAACTTAGTCGTACAAATAATGTTTTTGTGTTTATTCTTAGATTTCGATAACCTTCCTACCTTCCTTGAGGATTTCCTCTTTCTCGATTTGATGACCAATTCTTCCGGAGTGAATGGAATTGTCTGCAGTTGGGACACGGGAATCTCCACTTGGACCATTTGAACTTCTTGTGAAGAATCTGCTTCCTGGATGTTCTGAATCACTGGGGGAATGAATTCCTCCAGTACAACATTTTGAACATCTGGCTGCAAAACTTGTTCCTGGACCATTTTAACATCCGGAGTGACAACTTCTTTTTGCACCATTGGAACATTTGATGTGATAACTCTTTCTTGGACAATTGGAACATTTAGTGTGATAAATTCTTCATGAGCCCTTGGAACATCAGGTGTGATAAATTCTTCATGAGCCCTTGGAACATCAGGTGTGATAAATTCTTCATGAGCCCTTGGAACATCAGGTGTGATAAATTCTTCATGAGCCCTTGGAACATCAGGTGTGATAAATTCTTCATGAGCCCTTGGAACATCAGGTGTGATAATTTCTTCTTGGACATTTGGAACCGTTGGTGTGATAACTCCTTCCTGGACTCTTGGAACATTTGATGTGATAATTTCTTCTAGGACGATTTGGTTTATTGTTGTAGGAAGTCCTACGATGGTGTTTGGATCTTCGGTTGTGGAACAGAATGTAGCATAATTCTGATCAATCGTGCCGTTGTTCAAATTCAAATAAATTTGGTTATCCATTTTCGACGATCTTCTTCCTTGATTCTTGACTGACACAGGAAACCGATTTTGGATAGCAGCTTTCTGGCGTTCTACAAAGATAGCATACAATCTCATCAATTAAGCACCTTTTACTTAAATTTAATAACAGAAAACAAGTGAGATTGACTGTTAACTAACTGCAAAATATTTCAATATTTTTCTTTATATATTTTATCACAAAATTTTACCTGAATTTACAATATTTAGAGTAGATGAGAATGTCTGGTTGATCTGAATACACAAGGACTCTGCTTTGCTGGAATAAAGTAGATACTAAATAAATTGAATTCACTCCATGAGAGGAGAATAGAGAACTGAACAGGCAACAACTCCAGACGACTTCTGAGCTTAAACTGAATTTTTGAATACTGAAAATATGAACGCACTTAAAAGAAATGTAACTTTATGCCGTACCACTCCGTGCTGCTTTTCCTCCTTCCTTCTGTGCAGTGATATCTCCTGTGTAAATTCTATTTCCTTTCTTGGGGATATCTCGAAACGACACTGCCTACCGAATTTAAATATTTGGAGAGTTATTTTCCAAAGTCCTTGCAATTTTTCTTTCTTGCATTCGCTTTCGCTGCTTCTGCACCGAGATATCTCCTCAGGACACTCAGCGTGTAGCTGAAATATTCAAGGGTTGGATATACATTTCTTGAATTTAACACAATCTTCACTTTTTTAATTCCTTGCAACAAAGAATCAACCCTTAAGTTTGGTAACCATTTCTGGTACTTGATTTATTATACTTTATTCAAACCTTTAATCAACAACAAAAATAAATATGCAATCAATGCATTAAAAAGTTTGACATTTCTTTCGTTAGTTGTGTCAAAAGAATATTATTTGAAAACTATATTTTGTAAAATAAAATGTATTGTACATTACATGCTTATCACAATTTTGCAATGAACAATTATAAGGCTAATAACGCATAAAAAATTTGACACAAGCGAACTAGTTATTTGAATGTTTAATTTAGAGAATCGATAGGGGGATGTGGAAGGAAGGGATCAAATTCAACTCTGAAGTTTTGGAATATGGCTGTTGTGAAAAGAAAGAGTTCATCTCTTGCAATACTTGCAAATGATTCTCCAGGACAACTTCTGCGGTCAACACCAAATGCAATTAAAGATCCTCGATGATTCACTTTCTCTCCATTTTCTGTCAAAAATCGTTCGGGACGGAATTTTTCTGGATCACCCCATATTTCAGGATCTCGGAAAACAGCCAAAGATAACAGTGCCTTTGAGAATTCGATAACCATGGAATTCGACATCTACCGCCTCATGCGCAAGGCCCATGGGAAAAATATTAGAAAATCGCAATACTTCTTCAATCACAGCCTCAACATAAGGTAAACTGTAGATGAACAAATAAATCAGATATTTTTAATCAATGCAACTTTATTTGTAGCAATAGCAGCCTTCCCATATAGTGCATATTACTAGACGTTTTCAAAGTTAATTACCTGCTTCTGTCCTTTAATGAAAGTACTGTTTCTTGCTCCAATATCTGCTTTATAGAACTAATAAACTTTCTCTGTACTTCAGGATGATGAGCCATAAGGAAGACGAACCACCTCAGTGTTGTCGATACAGTTTCCGTTCCAGCAATGAATAAGTCAAGAATACTATTTACAAAATTTATTTCTATAAAAATAAAAATTAATTCTGTTACAATTCCTAGAATGTCAAATTTTTCTTTCTAAGCCTTAATTATGTAGAAGAAATAATTATGAACAGGATTATATGGTATTCTTCAAGAAATTTAGGGAAAATTTGTTTCCAAAAATTAGGATTCGCTAAATATTAAATAAAAATTGATGAAATTGATATAGTATGTACCAAACAATTGTTTCAGATTTTCAAGATCGGCTAAACCTTTGATTTATTAGATACCACTGAGTATTGTTAAACTATAATAGGGGTGTTTCCAATGATTGAACTTTAAATGCAGAATTTATACCTCCAATAATTCCAGTTTCCGGTCTAACAAAATGATTCATTGTGCAACGACCACTAAACGCATTTAGGTTAAAGGCCTCCTTGATGAGCTTGTAATTATCCTTAAATTCGTTATGCGAATAATATGCCATAAAATCTTTCTTAATTTTAAATTTCCACAAAATATGAATTACAAAACATTATCTATATTTTATGTTTCAAAAATGCAGCATTGTGCGAAGATGGTATTTCTAAAACACAAATTATAAACAAAGTATTTTAAATACATCTATTTTCCGTTTTTTGATGCTCGGTATGAAAGTTTTATGAAGTTCCAACATATAGTTCTAAAAAAGGCAAATAATTAGAGAAGGTGTAAATAATTGTCTGTTTACCGGCGGTCGCCGAGATCGATTCCAATAATGTCTCAGTAAGTTCTTGTCATTTTCATTAAACTCTTATAAGGCTCTATACCAAGGTGCAGCAGGTTTCCAAATATGGGTAGAATGAATGGACCTATATACCTATACAATAATAAGATATTTGGCAAATGTTTCAATAATTACAAAACAAAAATGTTTTTAAAAATAAAATGAACTTAAACCAAAAATGGACACAGATTTCTTACTTGATGGAAATACAGGTGGTTTCCTCTGTAAAGAAAATGTGTAAGCTAGCAAAACTAATAAAGCACTAATTAAAATTTCGAATATCATTGTCAGTCACAATGAGCACAAGTATTACAATTTGAGATATTTTCCACTCTAACATCAGGCTTGGCGATCTGCAGAATATGTGCAAATCCTGTTCATAATTGCGTGTGACATTTCAGTTTTTATGCAAATGTAATACAACTGCAACTTTTTTGGTATAATCCTTTTTATGGTCCCTAAAAACATTTGCCAAGTTGCCAATCATATATTGTGAAACACACAACAATATTGTTGTAATTAGGGTCCACAATCTCGTTTACGAAAGAGATTATAATCCCGTTTTGTGATTATTCTTTTAAGTGCCCCTACCCACATCCATCGGGATAATTATGGGGCACAACAATAACCCTTCTTCGAGTCGACAATCAATTCTTTTCATGTGTGTATGCACAAGTCTTGCATAATTCAGTCATCAAGAGTTCGTAAATCTGGCACAATAACCCTGAAATCTCAAAATGAATTATCTATGCAAAAAAGTACTCTAAGGACTCAATCCTCGTGACGGTTAAATTTTAGAATCATAATCACTACGATATTTTGCAAAGTAGATTGCAGACCACTAACATATATCTATTATAATAAGTTCCAAATTACTTGTCAGTTTCACTGGTTGAAAGCGAATGACATGGGTTTCCCTAACATAATTGTAATATAACATAATAATCGGAAAACAGGATGCCTTTGGTTTATATAACACGTTAATCCAAAAGTCATATGACTGCACGCTTTATTAACTAGCTGTTGATCAGCCACAAACAATATCGTCTGGAACCACGGCCTCTCCCGTTATCAAATTATATTAAATGCAAATTGTGGTCGTATATGTGACATAAGAAAAAGAAATTAAATTTTTACGTATCTTCAAAGATGCACCCAGATCCGTTGAGACAACTGCCTCGCTCGTTAATAATTACATTTCCAAGTATTATGTCCCTGTATTTATCTAAGTACTTCCTTTCTGCTCCCGACTTCCGAAGTATAATATATATGTATTATGTACAATATCTTTTTAAGAAGTGACATTTTTTCCTTTCTAGCAGAATACCATTAGTCTTGACTAAAACATTTGATAGTGACTTAAAGATTGACATGATTTCATGTAATTTCACCCGATGGAAGTATTCATAATGGGAAAAGTAAAATGTCGAATTTTCATTTAACATTTGTCACTCCCCAGAGATATGAGAAAAACAGCCAGTTTTCCTTCTTTGTTGTAATAAAATATGGTTTTTATTTTCAGTTAATATTTTCATGGTCATTGAGCTTGTGCTTTAAGGTTTTGTTAAACTACGATATTATTGAAGAATTAAGCGACTGCAGTGCAGTACATAAAATATAGTAGAATCTCAATTCGTAACCTAAAAAGTAATTTCACGGGGCAATGCGATTGCTTTACTTTAGTGTTTCATGCCACGGAAATATCTAGTCACATGGTAATACAAATCGTGAAGCAGTTTAGAGAAATTTACAAAAGATCAATTTAAAGGAATAATGAAAATACACTTGTAAGTTTTCAAATTTTGATTTCCAATTTTGAGTTATTGAAAGCCAACCCCACTTTGTAATTGATAAGCGATTAAGCACGTGTTAATCGAATAATCATTTTATGTTAAACAGTACTTGATCGATTTACGGTCGAAAAATTAAAAGGTTTTTTGACATATTTTAATTTTTCACTTATATAAACGACTTTCCAAAATTGGAGTAAAACTACTGAAATTTTTTTATTATTGATTTCTCTGTGCTGTGGTAATTATGCACTATCATTTTATCATTGCATTCAAAAAATCTAAGATATTCTTGAACTTTTTAATCTGCGGTAACTTTTTGCTTAATTTAATTTAATACGCAACACTAAGGTTTAATGTTTCGTACATGGTAAATCATTTCCATTTTATCCATTCTTCTTTTGTCCACTGGTCTTGGTTGATTTAGCAAAGAACCGACCGACACTTAATGAACTGCCTCAGGCAGAGGCAACAGGCAATAAAGTATTGTTGCGCCGTATTCTTGGTCTCATAATGACCGGAACGTAATTAAGGGCTTTGGGCAATTGCTTCGGGAGCGTTAGCCATTGTTTCAATGTAGGGTGTATTTATTTCCAAAGACAGTCATGTTTATTTCATAAATTATATAATGTATTTCTTTGTTTTAGTTACTGATGTCTGAGAATCTCCAAAGTTTAATGATGGAGGATATTATTCGATGTGTGTATTGCTTAACCCCGTATGAGGCGACACGCAACAAACGTAAGAAAAATGTGGAGCTGTATCGCAGTATCCTTGAATGCAGTCAAAATCATTTGAAAATTGCAATTACTAATAGTAGCGGCTTGAATTCGAAGTTGGTGTTTGATGTCCCACTTTGTAAGCAGTGCTTTACAGCGTCCAAGAAACTGTATTCATTTACTAATAAGTTAGCCGAAATGGAAAAGCAGTTACGTGGTCTTATAGCTACAATTACACGTGAAATAAAATCTCGAGCTTTTTCTAATGGATGCAAGAGTTATTCAATCCAAGAACAAGGACTTAACGATTCTTTGGAATTAATAAAAGAGGAAACGAATTTCGTGAATGACGAAGACGAACACGGGTATTTGGATTTTGAAAATGAGATCGAATCGAACGATGAAGTAGTGGATATATCCTTTTCGGATGAACAACATTCCTTGGAAAACTATAAAGATAATTATAAAAACAGCAAGAAAATTGCAGTATTACATCCCAGTTCGTCCACTGTAAAGAGTCCATTTGTCCTTCTAGAAAGTAAGTACACAGTAAGGCTATAGCGCTTGCTTGTTTTGAACTACCTCGATTATAAAAATGCTGTGACTGATTTGTTTTTCTTACAGGAATTGACATTGGCAGTAAAGTTAAAGTCCGAAGGAAAATTAAAGGTCAGAAAGGGAAATCCACAGTACCGTCTACTAAGAAAAAATTCGAGGGAACCTATTTGGTTAAAAGGTACTATGAAGAAAAGGAAGAAGGAAAATATGAGTGTATTGCCTGTAGAAAGGTGTTCCTAAATGAAACTCGGATAAAGAGTCATGTTTATCAAGTCCATCTTCACAAAGGAAAACACGTCTGTGAAATATGCGGAATAGCAATGAATCGAAAAGATCGTTTAGCGCAGCACATTCTTGCTGTACACAAAAATATACGAAATTACACATGTTCTACATGTGGAAAGGGGTTTGGCTTTCCCACCGGTTTGAAAAGACATGAAGAAACCCATAAGCAGGATTCAGAACGGAGAAAATGCAAATGTGATATCTGTGGAGACAAGTACTTCTCGAAAACGTCAGTGCTATTTGCCCATCAGAGTCAATATCACACAGTGTACACAAATAACATTATCACTTGTCACAAATGCGGAAATAAATTTTCCGACGAATCAGAAATAGTTAAACACAATAATCGGTTACGTAACGACAGTCGTCTTAGTTGCTACATCTGCCAAGAATTATTCGTTAAATTTTGCGATCTGCTTGTTCATTATGAATTGGAACACCCGACCCAAAAGCACCACTTTCAATGCGACCAATGCGACCTTGTCTTTAGTTCACTGGCGCTTTTAAATAATCATAAAACGGACAATACATGTTCATACAGCTTCGAAAAGCGTGAGAGTATTGCAAAAGGGACGTACAGATGTGATATTTGCTTAACACATTTCTCACAGTTACAGTCATTGGAAAGACATGTAAAAATGTCCAGTACATGTAAACCAAAACTGAAGTTTATTGAATAATTAGTAATAAGAGGGCTATATAATAGTTTATTTAGTTTTTTAACAATATTTTTAATACCTATATATCAATTGATGTTGATGTACAACTTTTATTACACCTAAGGAAAAAATAAATGTAAGTAGTAAGAATAGATACCTAGAAATATGCGCATAATGTAAAAATCATTGCCAGAAGGCACATCACATGAGCTTATTATGCAAGCTCAAAGAGTTATTTGTAGGTTGTTTTCTTGGTCAACTCAATATTTAAGGGTGAATGAATACCATTGTAAAGCTTTGCAAAAACTAAACATATACCATTTTTCGTTATGTTCGTATACTTGTTTTGATCAACATTTATGACTAAGCTAAGTCTGCTGTATTAATTTACATTATTTATTACAGAAATCTAGATGTGAGTTAAATAATTTTGATAGAAAATTAAAAGAAAAGAAGATAATTTGGTTATTGGTTGGTATGTAATTGTGTTCGTTTTATTAAGATGAAATTCAAAAGAATGCTGGATGCCAAAATCAACTACTATTACTATTTTGCAAGTATTTTGCACTTGCATAAAATATCCAGTTTTATGCGATACTAATTTCTCTAGTACTGGTAAATGTTACTGAAAGACCTATTGTAGATGCTCAAGTGAGATTTGATAATATTTTTCAAATGCCAGGGAGTTTATATATACGATTTGATTTCAACATAATGTAATCAATTTGTGGTAATCCACGAATGAAAGTTTTTCGATTAACATTTTATTTTTCCATTGTGTGGTAGACTTTGTGATATAATATACCAAATTTGAAACTTCAGTATTGATGTGAATTTTTTGGATAATAATGTTATAATTTCTTTCAATACATTCAAGTCTTGCATAGAATAGGAAAAAATCAACAATTTAGGAAGTGAAAATTCAACTTCCGTTGTTTTGTTAGCATATTCATACTTACTGTTGTGTGCTTATTGCTTTCTTTCCGTTTCCTTTCTCCGTCTCTGCTTTCTTTTGATTGAGAAAGCGTCGATTTTGGGTAGAGGTAGTTCAATAGAGTTAGCATGATATGTCATTAAGTTTTTCGCAGCATTAGCGATTTTTCTTTCGAATTCAATCATTTCTTCCACTTGTGAAATCATTTTCAATTCAGTTCGCCTAGGTACACTTCCTTTTTCTCATAGAAAAATATCCGGAGAAACCATTTTTTTGTAGCGATTAAAACTACTAAAACAGAATTGGCAATGACTGAAGCATGGGTCTCTTTCTCAAGGAGAGCTGATTGGGGTATGAAAAATGAAGGTTGGATAATCTGAAACCAAGAAAAGAAATATCAAACACCTTGTTTATTTAATTATTATTAATTATTATTACTTCTTTAAATTGTTTTCTTGTAACTAAAATAAATAATAATAATAAATAAATAAAATTAAACACAAATATTATATTATGTTCTACGAATTCTTTGGTATACAAATAATTCAATATACCTTGTTTTCAATCGATCTAAGAAATTATGTATTCCGTCAGTAACTAAAATTAATTTCTTTGCTTTCCCAGAACTTTAAGCAAAAAGCCTATTTAACTCTATGAAATACGTACGTTGGCAAGAATACTTACTTCAATTACGTTTTGGTTAAGTATTAAGTGCGTGGTTCTTGATTAACCCTAATTCCGAAAATTGCAGCTGTGGAAAATATCCTTTCAAGGTTGGTGACAGATTTTATAAAGTCAAAACGCTCATGATTCCAATTTTCATCTATTAGGGGTAGACCTCCGTAGCTATCTAAAATTTCGAATAGGGGATGCAGTCCATCTTTTTCAAGCTGTTCTGCAAAGAATTATAGTATACCTATGCTGAAATATTAGTAAATAAAAGCAAGAAGAGTAATAATTTATGTATGATGTAAATTCTTTAAGCAAACTCAGTAAACATAAAAACAATTTTACAGGTGTTTCTTTACAGATTTCTTTTATGTTCAATATCAAGACTTATATAACCAGAATTTTGAATTAAAAATAAAATAATATAATTTCTTCTATCATCAGAACAAAGATATGGAGAATAAGATATTCGACGCAAGACATACCTACATCTGTGCAGAGTTTAAAAAATCTCTTTGCAGAGCTCAGTGTTCAAGGATCATTTTCATCTACTATAGACTTATTCAAAATACCTATGCAAAAAATAAAGCAAATAATTAGGTATAGCTTTCATGATTCATGAAGAATATAATTATCTGGAGAATCCCCATCGGAAAGCTTCAAAAGATTTCGTCGAGAGGGTCAATTTCATTGCTAATAGTCATTACAATGTATTGACAATAATCAAAGAATAGCTGTGCGAAGTCGCACTAATTCTTTTCTGTTCTTGGCGAAACTCTATGCGTCAGTTGTCTAGAGATTAAGTTGGAAAGAATTTTTAGTTATATTTTACACTTACTAATAGTCATTTCATTTGACTTCTGTTCAAGAATAGCAAAAGTATCAAATTGGGAATCAGTTTCATTTTCTATATATGGTTTGTTACTCCATTTTCCGCATACAAATTGATAAAAATCATGACAAGGGTCGACAGAAGTGTCCATGGAATTCTTTAATGCGAATGCTACAAATACAAATAACGATCACAATGGTTAGTATTCCGGATGTCTTGTAATTATTTGTTTCCCAGAAAAAATACGGTATGCATCTTTGTTTTACCTGACTTATAGCACTCTTCAGTAACACAAATCGGAGTTGTTGTACTCTCCACTAGTTTTATACTCTCTCATTTTACTGTATTTCTCCATGTGGTCTTCGCTTAAATTCATCTTTTGATTCAGCTTATGGTTCAGAAAAGCCATCGTCATAATGATGAGAACAACTGTTCCTAAGATAGCGATCGTGCCCAAAGAGTAAGGGTGTCGACATTTGGCCTTTACCATTTTTTACAAAACTGTTTCAGTATTACAATGCATCAATGTCCCAAAAAGTATTACAGAATATCATTATTTCCGAATTTAGTTTTAATTGAAATCCAAATAAAGTCTCTATCTTCAAGTAATAATAGGAATGGTTAAATAATAATTTCTTACCAGCAATTCTTTGGACGTACACGATGTGAAACTTCCTGTGGAACTGTCCCGTAGCTTTCTAATTCCAGTATTTCTGCGTTAGACATTACTATTTCCGTTTAATAAACAAAGGGGAAAACATTTGTTTTGTTGCATAAGAGATCACTATCTGCGGCAATAATTGTTCGATCCACAGTGAAATTTGCACACCACCGTTAATTGCGACAACTGTAAATGATTAATTCCTAGCGAGGACTTTGATTTCCGCGAAACCGAAAGTATTGTTCGTCAAAGAATAAATCAATGTATTTAACTGATCCGATACTGAACTACATACGGACAGACATTATAGTTACATTCTTAGTAGCTAGGAACCTGCATTACTTGCACATGAGTAATACGCTTTTGTAAACAGATTAACTTTAAGCTTCTTGAGGTCGGAGAGATGACTAATTACTGAGCTGGACATATAAATCGGCCTTATTATGGCTAGTTTATTTTTAACCAAAATGCTTAAGCGATTTCAATTTGTTCTTCGGAAAATGCAAAGTAGTATAAACGTTCTCAGAATATTTGTATATGGAAGTGAGCCAAAATCAAAAAATATGAAATGCACTTCGTGGCAGTTTCTGCGTGTTTCTTATGAAGTGTCCAAAATACAGATTGCCCATTCGAAGCTTGTGTATTAAAAAGGGAAATTTATGCGATAAGACACCATATCCTTTCAAGCAATTATTTGGGCACTTGGAAATCATCACCTGCTAGTAGAGGTTAGAGAGAAGAAACGTACGCAAAACAGGTTTTGCTTTTCGTAATCAATAAACTAAATCTAAAAGTATAAACGAACTAGCATTCTAAAAATTTACATTAAACTTATTCCTAATTGTCAAATATTCCTTGCATTTCCAACTTTTTTGCATAATTTTTTATAAACATCAAAATAAAATATGCAATACTGAAATTAAAATGGGTCAACTTTTCTGTTGCCTCAAATACCAAATCATTTGCCGATTGGAAGTCTTCCTTCACTTCTAATAGAATACAGAAACTGTGACTATACTTCAAATTCTTCAACATGTTACTGAAATACCTCCTGACTGCAAAGCAAAAGCTACATAATGTATTTCAAACGGATAGTAGAAGATCAATAGTATAACTGAAGAGAATAGCGAAGAAAGAGAATGTTGTCGATCTTTGAAGGAAGAAGAAAGGTCCGATTTCTATTCTGATGGGTTTGAAACTTCGAATTACCTTCTTCATTTCCATATCTCCTAGATAGTGCCACTTTCTGGCGATTAGTAAGGAATAGGCATCCATTTTAGCGCCTTGTGGAATGAATCCCATTTCTAAGGCCATGAGAAAGAATACAGCAAATGGGAGAACTGGATAAATGGTCAATGGTATTGAACCAAATAGTGCAATGGTTGCGTAATTGACTACCAAACCTAGAAAAAATGCTTCAGCAATAAGACATGGAGATACAAAAAGGCAGAAATCATTCAAATGGACATTGAGGATTCTCAGTGCATTGAACCAAGTGCGAACAAATTTCGGAATATCTTTGTATTGAGAATGGGATTTTGCGGCAAAAATCGGATTCCTCTTCATTATTTCATAGTACTTCGGAAGGAATTCGGTGAGTCTGCGCATTTGATAGTTGGTCACACGAATGTAGGTGATTCCTGCCAACAATACCTGGAAAATGACTGTAAATATGTACAGAACTCCTATATATGATGCTGCGAGAGCAAAGAGTTGAAACCCCAGATTTTCGGAAAGCCAAGCAGGAAGGAGTTCTTTCATTGTGTGGTTAACGGTCCCTATTTCGATGAAGACAGTGAAGATTGCTGTTAAGAGTGCCACCAAGAACACGAACGGATAAAGACAGAAAGCAAGGCCAACTATGTCTATTGTCGAACCACACAGCTTCTTCTTTGTCAGATGTTTTATAGTTTCTGTAGAAAATGGGAACATAAATGTAATACTAATTATTGAAGCTGTATTTGAAAAATAGTTTACTAATTAAAATTGTTCTTTTCGTAATTAGGCAAACAGGTTAAAATGCTACTGTTTTAACACTAAATTTATACAAATTATTGAAAACAGCATTGATACGGATAGTACTGATGATGAATGTTCGAATTGCTCGAAAATAAAATTTTGTTTGTAAAATTTCAATTTTATGAAATGAACACCAAAAATTCCGAAAAAATCAAATACCCTGTAATAAAATTTCAAATATTGTGTATACTCAGTATCTGTACACACTTGTTCACACTTGGACCAGTCACTTGGACCACCCGGAGCCACATATAAAACCAATGGGTTTCCGGGTGGTTCAAGTGTGTACAAATATGTCCAGATCTGTTGAACGGACAACCAGTACGTATTACGTATTCTGCTCCATCCTGGTATTATAAAAATACATCTATTATACATATTTTACATATTGATATTGACAGGTATTGCAAGTATTGTTCTGAATATTTTAATTTTTGAGCTGAATTCAACGGTCACTTTAATCCGCAAATCCGCAATGTAAAGTTATACTAATGGTAAAATATAGATGACATTAAATGAAGCGTAACTAATTAATATCTGCCCGTGTAACGACGACTTACCTCGAAAAACTTTATCTGAGTAAATGAAACGGTTGATAATCATAACTCCATCCGTTTTAACAGCCATGGTTAAGTTGATCCCATTTGTCAGAATGCAGAGTAGCCAGCAAAGGGTGTAAAACATAAGGACGACTGGTGAAAGAGCTCTTTCCTGAATATACATGTGTACCAGTATCCTGAGTGATAAATACACTGTAATGATAACCATTGATACTGCTAGGACAGCCCATTGAATTTTCTTCACCTTATCGTCAGTATATTTAATTATTCTACTTTTAGGATTCCAATCAAATTGTATAAATTTAATTTTATCGTTTATGGAATAAAATATTTCGAAAGCCAATTCGGTGTGCTTTGTAAACATATTCTGACTTTCTGTTTCTATTACTACTTGTAAAAAGATAGTTTTCTTTCTTCTCGATTCTGCATAATACACACTACATACATACACAATACATACAATGCAGCAGATACACAATGACATACTGAGGAAGGAGTAGTATTTGCCAATTTGCCTGTATGAATATTTATTTCAATTAGGTAGTCTAACATATCAAGTATGAATATAGCATTCCAAAACTAGCACGCGTATCCCTTTTACCGTTGTACTTAAACATTATTAGCAAGTGTATTAAAGCATAATTTGATGAACATAGGATGTTGTCTAAATTATATGCTATGAAACGCAATTTATAAGAAATGTCAGTGCAGAAATTAAATAAATGTGGTGCACTTTTGAATGTTCTGCATACCTAATGAAAAGCAAACGACACTTTCCAAGTTAATTTTAGGTTTGAACATTTTTAAATTCTACATTCAAAAGAAAACAAGGCACCACAATCCATATTTTTAAGGTCTTCTAAAAGAAAAGCCAATGTCACGTCCGTGAATAATTTGAAAAAGGTGTCCACTTCAATTGAATTATTTATTTAGTCTATTCTAGAGGTACTAGTCAATATGTTTAAATACAAACTTTTCAGTGAATTTAACCAACCAAAATGTTTGACTGAATTTAATAGATATAATACTTATTACTGGTGAATTGCGTACACTTTTCGAACTTCAACTCATCATACGGCAAAATTTTGGAGCATTTTACTTTGGCCAGGAGCTACTGATTTTTGATGTGATAGTTTTGCCCTTGATAGTTGGAGTTTTTGGTCCGTGATCAGAGAAATGATTTTAAATGTACAAAGGTTTCACTGTTCACTAAGACCACAAAGTACTGCAGTAGGTGGTATTAGTAAAAGTAATCAAAATTATAATGCTTCATGCTTCAAGTTTTCGAAGTTAGAACATGTTACAGAATATTATACAAGTAAAATACAGCATAATCTTTTTGTTGTTATATGTTAAGAACTAATATTATGTTTACCATTTTGGAAGGTAAATACATTTTTCTTTCCCACCTTGACTTACATGTATTACATTAGATTAGACCAACGTACTACTCTTTTAAACGTGCTTCCGCAGTAGGAAAGAGTAATCATATCTACACGACATGTGCTATTATGGCATGGTATGGTATGGTTTTATTCAAGATTATCAAGACATAAAACAGATGAAGAACTATTAATGGGACAAGCCTTGATGACAAATTTGCTCACTAAAGAATGAGGTCTTCATTGCATTATGGTATTATTATTATTACCATAAATGCAGCAGTAACAAGACCACCCACGAAATCCACTGGTTTTCATAGATCAAAATTCAAAACCAAAAGCAAGATATCTGAAATACTTGTAATTTCAATAGCCACATAAATTCCCTTTTTCAAAAAAAGGTCGCAATGTTGATTCCTTTGATTTTACATTTTTTATTTACCTAGTAACTCGGTTCTTACTTTTGCTGCGTACAGCTTACAAAGTTGAGATGGTGAAATAGTGTCCAAGCAAATAACCGTTGGTGTTTGGATTATTAATATGGATTATTGAGTAAATAATTTACAATACATAAGTAATGATGTATTAAACAGTGCATATTTTTATTCCAGCAAAATAGTTTTATACCTATTATACATCTCTTATTAATTAGTGGTAATTTAATGTGCATGTGCATAATAAATATGTTTTAAATATACATACTTCAATATCCAAAATACATACTTTGCTTAGAGATAATTTTGCTTTTAAAGTTAAGGGTTAGGCGACAAACAAAAGTCTAACTTGGAGACAAAGGGAATGGTTAATAAGTAAATGAAATTACAATTATGATGCTTTGTGGTGCAATATTAAATGGTGCTTCACAGTTCGGGCAACTTTTATTTGCATTTCAGTTCAATCAAGCTATGTCATGAGGCTTAAAGGCTTCAGAGATCACAGAGTGTACAGTTCCCTTCAGAGTACAGTTCTTCCATCCAGAATGTTCTGTCGATGAGATTAATGACTGTGACTAACCACGTACCCAAGAGCAACCCCAAAATAAAAGAAAATAATGCGCCTACTGAAAACATGTAGAGAAGACCAACTAATTCGACCACAACATCCAAACCCAGAAACGCCAATCTGAAAACGACCCAGGTCTTCATCAAAGAAGTCAACTCCTAGTGAATGCAAAGGGAAATAACTATGCAATACACAATATACACTCTGCAAACTCTGCATATTTATGCGAGTAATAGCAATCATATATTTTCTCACAAAAATGTGATAAAAATAGTCAGTCTGGTCACTGGTTAACCACCAAACAGGTGAAAGTTATTAACGTAACGGTTATTGTAAATGCAATAGATATCAAAATTAGTTTCTGTGTGTTCCGAATATGAAGATGAAGGGTTATTGGTACCTTTCTGACACCATGAGTCAGAATTGATCCAACAGTCACTCCGACGATTCCGGAGATGATAAATAAGTCTCCAATTTCGGAAGTGACACCTGAAAAATTAACATAATGAATAAAATCTGATTATTGAAATTAATAAGCACTAATCCTATGGACAATTGAAAAATATCCAATTCTTGTCTCCTTAATTGTTATTTCGCCTTTACGAAGAATATGTGGTAAATCTAATTGACCTGGTCAATTATAAAAAAGTTTAATTGAGGCTTTTCGTATTTCCCAAATCGACTAGGGCGACCATGTAGTTGGAAAAGTTAGCTTGCGACATTTAAAATTGTGACTTCATTTTGCCCGATGTAGTCAACTTGGGAAATTCGAAAAACCTCAATTACTTTTAATTTCTACTATATTGAACTTTTTCACTTTTGAAAATATTTTGAAGTACTTGTTATTACCTCCAAAATTTCCATTGTAATAAAAGTCACCAGTCATTTGTCGATTGGAGGGATGAATTTCCTTATTAGCAAGGCCAACCCAAAAAAGCACGACACCCAAGATAAAGAAGAAGATTCCCCCCATCTAAACAATTTAAGATTATCTTTGAGTACAAAAATTCAGGAATTTGCTTTTGCAGGTCTGTACTAGTAGCAGTAGAGTAGGTAATAATATAATTTGCATTTACATTACAAATTGTTGAATACTTACAATCTCGAGAATGCCAATTATAGTTGATCCCGATTTTAGGGAGAAACAGCAGCATGATTTACGCATATTAAGTACCACACATAAAATGAATTAACACACCAAAAATCAGTGTACAGAAGTTGTTCAATTTGTATAAAATAATCTTTCTTTGATGAAAAATGAAACTCACAATCACGACAATAATTAATACTTGGACTATTATCACCTCTATTATCTCTGTCTCTATTGTTACACAAGTACATTCAGATGAAGAAAATATTATACGGACAGGAATGTGAACAGAGGTTATTGGCAATGCTACTGAAATGGTTTTCATACTTCGCTTTGTACAATTGATTCCCCTTTGCTTGTCAAACAAATCAATGGTAGCAGCTATGATGGGGATAATGGGGAAGCAACTACGACTATGGGGCGCTTTAGGTTGCCCCCAAGGTAAGAGTAATTCCCAATCTACACGACATAATGTGTTATTAAACAGTAATAAAATTATTGTATTGCCTGCCACGGACCAACCATCATGACATAAATAGCATAGATAAATTAAAATCTAAACTAAACAGATAAAGAACCATTAATGGGACAAACCTTGATGACATATTTGTTCACCAAAGAATGAGAGGATCATCTTCATTGTATTATGGCATTGTTATTACCCCAAATGTAGTAGTAACAAGACCACCCACCAAATCCTCTGATTTTTATAGATCAAAATTAAAAACCAACAGCAAGATATCTGAAATAATGTCAATAGCCACATAAAATTCCACTTACAAAGAAAGGTCGTAATGTTGATTCCTTTGATTTTAGATTTTTTATTTACCTTGTAACTCGGTTCTTACTTTTTGTTGGGTACAAAAGTTGAGATAGTGAAGTATAGTGTCCAAGCAAATTGTCGTTGGTGTTTGGATTCTTAATATCGATTATTGAGTAAAGAATTTACAATACATAAGGAATGATGTATTAAACAGTGAATATTTTTATTCCAGCAAAATTTTTATACCTATTATACATCTCTTATTAATTAGTGGTAATTTAATGTGCATGTGCATAATAAATATGTTTTAAATATACATACTTCAATATCCTTATATATCCAATATACTTTATAGCAAAGCTGTGATGGTTGTACGTACCAAAGAAGGCTTAACAAGCCCCATTAGAATGAGTCAAGGTGTAATGCAGGGAGAATTATGTTCTCCACTCCTTTTTGCGCTATTTATTTATGACCTAGAAGCAACATTAAATAATACTATTCTTTCCAAGGTAGACATAGGACAGGGTAGGGGCATTCACCTTCTGATGTACGCCGATGACCTTGTAATTATTGCAAATTCCGCGAGGTCATTACAGCTAAAATTGAACGTTCTATCAAAATATTGTAAGCAGAAAAACTTAACAGTTAATTGCCAGAAAACAAAAGTAATGCAGTTTAGAAAAGCGGGAGGCATTCAGCCTAAGTGGACATTTATGTACAATTCAAAGCTTTTGGAGGTTGTTTCAGAATATATTTATTTGGGGGTCCTCTTTTCATCATCGGGGATGCTTAAAAAAGCTGCCCTTCGGTTACAAAAGCAATCGTCCTCCCAACTCAGTGTTGTTTGGAAAATCTTACAAAGATCCAAAGCAGAAACATGGAAATGTAGATTCTATCTATTCGATACAATATGTCGGTCTTCTGCTCTCTACTGCAGCAGTATCTGGGGGTTAGCGAATCATGAAATCGCTGAATTTACACACCTCGGGTTCATTAAACGGCTGTTGCGTCTCCCAAGAAATACCCCAGATTATGCAGCAAGATTAGAGACAGGAAGATACAATACATTATGCCAAATCTTTAAACTATCTGTCAAATATTGGTATAAGCTCCTAAGAATGTCAGACGCAAGGTATCCAAAAATGGTATACAATACACTACATGCGCTTGACCACAATAACCCCTCTAACGTAGACAAAAAATCTAACTGGGCTGCGCAATTAAAACACCACGTTAATCTCATTGGTTTTAGATTTGTCTGGGACTCCCAATCTCACGAAATAGTCCACGATAATATAAATAACATGGTCGAAACATATAGGGAATATTTGATTCAAGTAGACAAAGCAAAACTGGCTAACTCTCACTCTCTAATATATAGGTATACGAATCTAGACAACTGCCAGGTTTATCTTGGATACAAACTCTCGCTGGAAAAGATTCGTGTAATTTGCCAGCTAAGATTAGCTAATAGATACTCATCGCGCATAATTGTGAATAATAATAACTATCACTTGGCTCAAAATGAAAAATGTAGTTTATGTAGAAATGAGAATAATGAGAAGGAAGACTGGTACCACTTTTTCTGCAAATGTCTAGTATATAAAGGCTTTAGAGAGAAATATAATATATGTAAGTACGTTGACTGTGAAAATCCTAATGACTTCTATACTCTATTTGAGTTTGATGATAACAGTATTGGAAGGTTGAATGATATTTATTATTTTGTCTCTATCTCATTTCGCTTAAGAGCCTGGATAATTAATGAGTAATAATAATAGGAAAATAAGTATTGCCAAACCATTGAAGTTGTTATAGTATGTTTAAGCTTAGTATTTAGTCATTGTTCCTAAAAGTACATAATTATAATTAATTATCTTCAATTTAATTTAAGATATCAAAAAAATGTTTGTTCAATTCAATATGGCTTTGTGTGTATTGACGATTGTCAGAGGAAGCACAATAAAGTATTTACTACTACTACTTCAATATCCAAAATACATACTTTGCTTAGAGATAATTTTGCTTTTAAAGTTAAGGGTTAGGCGACAAACAAAAGTCTAACTTGGAGACAAAGGGAATGGTTAATAAGTAAATGAAATTACAATTATGATGCTTTGTGGTGCAATATTAAATGGTGCTTCACAGTTCGGGCAACTTTTTTTTTATTTCAGCTCAATCAAGCCATGTCATGAGTATGAGGCTTAGAGGCTTCAGAACGCACTGAGTGTACTGTTCCCTTCAGAGTACTTCCATCCAGAATGTTCTGCCGATGAGAATTAACGACTGTGATTAACCACGCAGAGATGAGCCACCCCAAAATTGTAGAAAATAATGCGAATACTGAAAACATGTAGAGAAGACCAACTAATTTGACCACCACATCCAAACCCAGAAACGCCAATCTGAAGACGACCCAAGTCTCCATCAAAGAAAGCAACTCCTAGTGAATCAAAGGGAAAATAACTATGTGATACACAATACACACACTCTGTATATTTATGCGAGTAATAGCATATATATTATTTTCTCACAAAAATGTGATAAAAATACAGTCAGTTTGGTTACTGGTTAGCTACCAAACAAGTGAAAGTTATTAACGTAACGGTTATTGTAAGTGCAAATGATATCAAAATTAGTTTCTGTGTGTTATGAATATGAAGATATGTAGAGTTGGTACCTTTCTGACACCATGAGTCAGAATTGATCCAAAAGTCACTCCGATGATTCCGGAGATGATAAATAAGACTCCAATTACGGAAGTGACACCTGAAAAGATAACATAGTTAACAAAATCTGATTATTGAAAATAAGCACTACCCCTATGGACAACTGAAAAAATACCCAATTCTTGTCTCCTTAATTGTTATTTCGCCTTTACGAAGAATATGTGGTTAATGGGTAATCTAATGATTAAAAAGCTTAATTAAGCTTTTTCGGTTTTCCTATTTCCCAAATCGACTAGGGCGACCATGTAGCTGGAAAAGTTAGCTTGCGACATTTAAAATTGTGACTTCATTTTGCCCGATGTAGTCAACTTGGGAAATTCGAAAAACCTCAATTACTTTTAATTTCTACTATATTGAACTTTTTCACTTTTGAAAATATTTTGAAGTACTTGTTATTACCTCCAAAATTTCCATTGTAATAAAAGTCACCAGTCATTTGTCGATTGGAGGGATGAATTTCCTTATTAGCAAGGCCAACCCAAAAAAGCACGACACCCAAGATAAAGAAGAAGATTCCCCCATCTAAACAATTTAAGATTATCTTTGAGTACAAAAATTCAGGAATTTGCTTTTGCAGGTCTGTACTAGTAGCAGTAGAGTAGGTAATAATATAATTTGCATTTACATTACAAATTGTTGAATACTTACAATCTCGAGAATGCCAATTATAGTTGATCCCGATTTTAGGGAGAAACAGCAGCATGATTTACGCATATTAAGTACCACACATAAAATGAATTAACACACCAAAAATCAGTGTACAGAAGTTGTTCAATTTGTATAAAATAATCTTTCTTTGATGAAAAATGAAACTCACAATCACGACAATAATTAATACTTGGACTATTATCACCTCTATTATCTCTGTCTCTATTGTTACACAAGTACATTCAGATGAAGAAAATATTATACGGACAGGAATGTGAACAGAGGTTATTGGCAATGCTACTGAAATGGTTTTCATACTTCGCTTTGTACAATTGATTCCCCTTTGCTTGTCAAACAAATCAATGGTAGCAGCTATGATGGGGATAATGGGGAAGCAACTACGACTATGGGGCGCTTTAGGTTGCCCCCAAGGTAAGAGTAATTCCCAATCTACACGACATAATGTGTTATTAAACAGTAATAAAATTATTGTATTGCCTGCCACGGACCAACCATCATGACATAAATAGCATAGATAAATTAAAATCTAAACTAAACAGATAAAGAACCATTAATGGGACAAACCTTGATGACATATTTGTTCACCAAAGAATGAGAGGATCATCTTCATTGTATTATGGCATTGTTATTACCCCAAATGTAGTAGTAACAAGACCACCCACCAAATCCTCTGATTTTTATAGATCAAAATTAAAAACCAACAGCAAGATATCTGAAATAATGTCAATAGCCACATAAAATTCCACTTACAAAGAAAGGTCGTAATGTTGATTCCTTTGATTTTAGATTTTTTATTTACCTTGTAACTCGGTTCTTACTTTTTGTTGGGTACAAAAGTTGAGATAGTGAAGTATAGTGTCCAAGCAAATTGTCGTTGGTGTTTGGATTCTTAATATCGATTATTGAGTAAAGAATTTACAATACATAAGGAATGATGTATTAAACAGTGAATATTTTTATTCCAGCAAAATTTTTATACCTATTATACATCTCTTATTAATTAGTGGTAATTTAATGTGCATGTGCATAATAAATATGTTTTAAATATACATACTTCAATATCCTTATATATCCAATATACTTTATAGCAAAGCTGTGATGGTTGTACGTACCAAAGAAGGCTTAACAAGCCCCATTAGAATGAGTCAAGGTGTAATGCAGGGAGAATTATGTTCTCCACTCCTTTTTGCGCTATTTATTTATGACCTAGAAGCAACATTAAATAATACTATTCTTTCCAAGGTAGACATAGGACAGGGTAGGGGCATTCACCTTCTGATGTACGCCGATGACCTTGTAATTATTGCAAATTCCGCGAGGTCATTACAGCTAAAATTGAACGTTCTATCAAAATATTGTAAGCAGAAAAACTTAACAGTTAATTGCCAGAAAACAAAAGTAATGCAGTTTAGAAAAGCGGGAGGCATTCAGCCTAAGTGGACATTTATGTACAATTCAAAGCTTTTGGAGGTTGTTTCAGAATATATTTATTTGGGGGTCCTCTTTTCATCATCGGGGATGCTTAAAAAAGCTGCCCTTCGGTTACAAAAGCAATCGTCCTCCCAACTCAGTGTTGTTTGGAAAATCTTACAAAGATCCAAAGCAGAAACATGGAAATGTAGATTCTATCTATTCGATACAATATGTCGGTCTTCTGCTCTCTACTGCAGCAGTATCTGGGGGTTAGCGAATCATGAAATCGCTGAATTTACACACCTCGGGTTCATTAAACGGCTGTTGCGTCTCCCAAGAAATACCCCAGATTATGCAGCAAGATTAGAGACAGGAAGATACAATACATTATGCCAAATCTTTAAACTATCTGTCAAATATTGGTATAAGCTCCTAAGAATGTCAGACGCAAGGTATCCAAAAATGGTATACAATACACTACATGCGCTTGACCACAATAACCCCTCTAACGTAGACAAAAAATCTAACTGGGCTGCGCAATTAAAACACCACGTTAATCTCATTGGTTTTAGATTTGTCTGGGACTCCCAATCTCACGAAATAGTCCACGATAATATAAATAACATGGTCGAAACATATAGGGAATATTTGATTCAAGTAGACAAAGCAAAACTGGCTAACTCTCACTCTCTAATATATAGGTATACGAATCTAGACAACTGCCAGGTTTATCTTGGATACAAACTCTCGCTGGAAAAGATTCGTGTAATTTGCCAGCTAAGATTAGCTAATAGATACTCATCGCGCATAATTGTGAATAATAATAACTATCACTTGGCTCAAAATGAAAAATGTAGTTTATGTAGAAATGAGAATAATGAGAAGGAAGACTGGTACCACTTTTTCTGCAAATGTCTAGTATATAAAGGCTTTAGAGAGAAATATAATATATGTAAGTACGTTGACTGTGAAAATCCTAATGACTTCTATACTCTATTTGAGTTTGATGATAACAGTATTGGAAGGTTGAATGATATTTATTATTTTGTCTCTATCTCATTTCGCTTAAGAGCCTGGATAATTAATGAGTAATAATAATAGGAAAATAAGTATTGCCAAACCATTGAAGTTGTTATAGTATGTTTAAGCTTAGTATTTAGTCATTGTTCCTAAAAGTACATAATTATAATTAATTATCTTCAATTTAATTTAAGATATCAAAAAAATGTTTGTTCAATTCAATATGGCTTTGTGTGTATTGACGATTGTCAGAGGAAGCACAATAAAGTATTTACTACTACTACTTCAATATCCAAAATACATACTTTGCTTAGAGATAATTTTGCTTTTAAAGTTAAGGGTTAGGCGACAAACAAAAGTCTAACTTGGAGACAAAGGGAATGGTTAATAAGTAAATGAAATTACAATTATGATGCTTTGTGGTGCAATATTAAATGGTGCTTCACAGTTCGGGCAACTTTTTTTTTATTTCAGCTCAATCAAGCCATGTCATGAGTATGAGGCTTAGAGGCTTCAGAACGCACTGAGTGTACTGTTCCCTTCAGAGTACTTCCATCCAGAATGTTCTGCCGATGAGAATTAACGACTGTGATTAACCACGCAGAGATGAGCCACCCCAAAATTGTAGAAAATAATGCGAATACTGAAAACATGTAGAGAAGACCAACTAATTTGACCACCACATCCAAACCCAGAAACGCCAATCTGAAGACGACCCAAGTCTCCATCAAAGAAAGCAACTCCTAGTGAATCAAAGGGAAAATAACTATGTGATACACAATACACACACTCTGTATATTTATGCGAGTAATAGCATATATATTATTTTCTCACAAAAATGTGATAAAAATACAGTCAGTTTGGTTACTGGTTAGCTACCAAACAAGTGAAAGTTATTAACGTAACGGTTATTGTAAGTGCAAATGATATCAAAATTAGTTTCTGTGTGTTATGAATATGAAGATATGTAGAGTTGGTACCTTTCTGACACCATGAGTCAGAATTGATCCAAAAGTCACTCCGATGATTCCGGAGATGATAAATAAGACTCCAATTACGGAAGTGACACCTGAAAAGATAACATAGTTAACAAAATCTGATTATTGAAAATAAGCACTACCCCTATGGACAACTGAAAAAATACCCAATTCTTGTCTCCTTAATTGTTATTTCGCCTTTACGAAGAATATGTGGTTAATGGGTAATCTAATGATTAAAAAGCTTAATTAAGCTTTTTCGGTTTTCCTATTTCCCAAATCGACTAGGGCGACCATGTAGCTGGAAAAGTTAGCTTGCGACATTTAAAATTGTGACTTCATTTTGCCCGATGTAGTCAACTTGGGAAATTCGAAAAACCTCAATTACTTTTAATTTCTACTATATTGAACTTTTTCACTTTTGAAAATATTTTGAAGTACTTGTTATTACCTCCAAAATTTCCATTGTAATAAAAGTCACCAGTCATTTGTCGATTGGAGGGATGAATTTCCTTATTAGCAAGGCCAACCCAAAAAAGCACGACACCCAAGATAAAGAAGAAGATTCCCCCCATCTAAACAATTTAAGATTATCTTTGAGTACAAAAATTCAGGAATTTGCTTTTGCAGGTCTGTACTAGTAGCAGTAGAGTAGGTAATAATATAATTTGCATTTACATTACAAATTGTTGAATACTTACAATCTCGAGAATGCCAATTATAGTTGATCCCGATTTTAGGGAGAAACAGCAGCATGATTTACGCATATTAAGTACCACACATAAAATGAATTAACACACCAAAAATCAGTGTACAGAAGTTGTTCAATTTGTATAAAATAATCTTTCTTTGATGAAAAATGAAACTCACAATCACGACAATAATTAATACTTGGACTATTATCACCTCTATTATCTCTGTCTCTATTGTTACACAAGTACATTCAGATGAAGAAAATATTATACGGACAGGAATGTGAACAGAGGTTATTGGCAATGCTACTGAAATGGTTTTCATACTTCGCTTTGTACAATTGATTCCCCTTTGCTTGTCAAACAAATCAATGGTAGCAGCTATGATGGGGATAATGGGGAAGCAACTACGACTATGGGGCGCTTTAGGTTGCCCCCAAGGTAAGAGTAATTCCCAATCTACACGACATAATGTGTTATTAAACAGTAATAAAATTATTGTATTGCCTGCCACGGACCAACCATCATGACATAAATAGCATAGATAAATTAAAATCTAAACTAAACAGATAAAGAACCATTAATGGGACAAACCTTGATGACATATTTGTTCACCAAAGAATGAGAGGATCATCTTCATTGTATTATGGCATTGTTATTACCCCAAATGTAGTAGTAACAAGACCACCCACCAAATCCTCTGATTTTTATAGATCAAAATTAAAAACCAACAGCAAGATATCTGAAATAATGTCAATAGCCACATAAAATTCCACTTACAAAGAAAGGTCGTAATGTTGATTCCTTTGATTTTAGATTTTTTATTTACCTTGTAACTCGGTTCTTACTTTTTGTTGGGTACAAAAGTTGAGATAGTGAAGTATAGTGTCCAAGCAAATTGTCGTTGGTGTTTGGATTCTTAATATCGATTATTGAGTAAAGAATTTACAATACATAAGGAATGATGTATTAAACAGTGAATATTTTTATTCCAGCAAAATTTTTATACCTATTATACATCTCTTATTAATTAGTGGTAATTTAATGTGCATGTGCATAATAAATATGTTTTAAATATACATACTTCAATATCCTTATATATCCAATATACTTTATAGCAAAGCTGTGATGGTTGTACGTACCAAAGAAGGCTTAACAAGCCCCATTAGAATGAGTCAAGGTGTAATGCAGGGAGAATTATGTTCTCCACTCCTTTTTGCGCTATTTATTTATGACCTAGAAGCAACATTAAATAATACTATTCTTTCCAAGGTAGACATAGGACAGGGTAGGGGCATTCACCTTCTGATGTACGCCGATGACCTTGTAATTATTGCAAATTCCGCGAGGTCATTACAGCTAAAATTGAACGTTCTATCAAAATATTGTAAGCAGAAAAACTTAACAGTTAATTGCCAGAAAACAAAAGTAATGCAGTTTAGAAAAGCGGGAGGCATTCAGCCTAAGTGGACATTTATGTACAATTCAAAGCTTTTGGAGGTTGTTTCAGAATATATTTATTTGGGGGTCCTCTTTTCATCATCGGGGATGCTTAAAAAAGCTGCCCTTCGGTTACAAAAGCAATCGTCCTCCCAACTCAGTGTTGTTTGGAAAATCTTACAAAGATCCAAAGCAGAAACATGGAAATGTAGATTCTATCTATTCGATACAATATGTCGGTCTTCTGCTCTCTACTGCAGCAGTATCTGGGGGTTAGCGAATCATGAAATCGCTGAATTTACACACCTCGGGTTCATTAAACGGCTGTTGCGTCTCCCAAGAAATACCCCAGATTATGCAGCAAGATTAGAGACAGGAAGATACAATACATTATGCCAAATCTTTAAACTATCTGTCAAATATTGGTATAAGCTCCTAAGAATGTCAGACGCAAGGTATCCAAAAATGGTATACAATACACTACATGCGCTTGACCACAATAACCCCTCTAACGTAGACAAAAAATCTAACTGGGCTGCGCAATTAAAACACCACGTTAATCTCATTGGTTTTAGATTTGTCTGGGACTCCCAATCTCACGAAATAGTCCACGATAATATAAATAACATGGTCGAAACATATAGGGAATATTTGATTCAAGTAGACAAAGCAAAACTGGCTAACTCTCACTCTCTAATATATAGGTATACGAATCTAGACAACTGCCAGGTTTATCTTGGATACAAACTCTCGCTGGAAAAGATTCGTGTAATTTGCCAGCTAAGATTAGCTAATAGATACTCATCGCGCATAATTGTGAATAATAATAACTATCACTTGGCTCAAAATGAAAAATGTAGTTTATGTAGAAATGAGAATAATGAGAAGGAAGACTGGTACCACTTTTTCTGCAAATGTCTAGTATATAAAGGCTTTAGAGAGAAATATAATATATGTAAGTACGTTGACTGTGAAAATCCTAATGACTTCTATACTCTATTTGAGTTTGATGATAACAGTATTGGAAGGTTGAATGATATTTATTATTTTGTCTCTATCTCATTTCGCTTAAGAGCCTGGATAATTAATGAGTAATAATAATAGGAAAATAAGTATTGCCAAACCATTGAAGTTGTTATAGTATGTTTAAGCTTAGTATTTAGTCATTGTTCCTAAAAGTACATAATTATAATTAATTATCTTCAATTTAATTTAAGATATCAAAAAAATGTTTGTTCAATTCAATATGGCTTTGTGTGTATTGACGATTGTCAGAGGAAGCACAATAAAGTATTTACTACTACTACTTCAATATCCAAAATACATACTTTGCTTAGAGATAATTTTGCTTTTAAAGTTAAGGGTTAGGCGACAAACAAAAGTCTAACTTGGAGACAAAGGGAATGGTTAATAAGTAAATGAAATTACAATTATGATGCTTTGTGGTGCAATATTAAATGGTGCTTCACAGTTCGGGCAACTTTTTTTTTATTTCAGCTCAATCAAGCCATGTCATGAGTATGAGGCTTAGAGGCTTCAGAACGCACTGAGTGTACTGTTCCCTTCAGAGTACTTCCATCCAGAATGTTCTGCCGATGAGAATTAACGACTGTGATTAACCACGCAGAGATGAGCCACCCCAAAATTGTAGAAAATAATGCGAATACTGAAAACATGTAGAGAAGACCAACTAATTTGACCACCACATCCAAACCCAGAAACGCCAATCTGAAGACGACCCAAGTCTCCATCAAAGAAAGCAACTCCTAGTGAATCAAAGGGAAAATAACTATGTGATACACAATACACACACTCTGTATATTTATGCGAGTAATAGCATATATATTATTTTCTCACAAAAATGTGATAAAAATACAGTCAGTTTGGTTACTGGTTAGCTACCAAACAAGTGAAAGTTATTAACGTAACGGTTATTGTAAGTGCAAATGATATCAAAATTAGTTTCTGTGTGTTATGAATATGAAGATATGTAGAGTTGGTACCTTTCTGACACCATGAGTCAGAATTGATCCAAAAGTCACTCCGATGATTCCGGAGATGATAAATAAGACTCCAATTACGGAAGTGACACCTGAAAAGATAACATAGTTAACAAAATCTGATTATTGAAAATAAGCACTACCCCTATGGACAACTGAAAAAATACCCAATTCTTGTCTCCTTAATTGTTATTTCGCCTTTACGAAGAATATGTGGTTAATGGGTAATCTAATGATTAAAAAGCTTAATTAAGCTTTTTCGGTTTTCCTATTTCCCAAATCGACTAGGGCGACCATGTAGCTGGAAAAGTTAGCTTGCGACATTTAAAATTGTGACTTCATTTTGCCCGATGTAGTCAACTTGGGAAATTCGAAAAACCTCAATTACTTTTAATTTCTACTATATTGAACTTTTTCACTTTTGAAAATATTTTGAAGTACTTGTTATTACCTCCAAAATTTCCATTGTAATAAAAGTCACGAGTCATTTGTCGATTGGAGGGCTGAATTTCCTCATTAGCAAGGCCAATCCACAAAAGTACGACACCCAAGATAAAGACGACGATTCCCCCCATCTAAACAATGTAAGATTATCTTTGAGTACAAAAATTCAGGAAGTTGCTTTTGCAAAGGTACCAGTAGCAGAAGGTAATCATATGTCATATTTGCAATACAAAATGTTGAAAACTTACAATGTCGAGAATGCCAATAATAGTTGATCCTGATTTTAGGGAGAAACAGCAGCATGATTTAGGCATATTAAGTACCACACATAAAACGAATTAACACACGAAAAACCAGTGTACAGAAGTTGTTCAATTTGTATAAAATAATCTTTCTTTGATAAAAATTGAAACTCACAATCCGGATAATTAACACTGGCTGCTATTATCTCTGTCTCTATTATTACACAACAAGTACTTCAGTTCAGATGAAGAAAATATTATGCGGACAGGAATGTGAACAGAGGTTATTGGCAATAATGTTATACTGAGATGGTTTTCACTCTTTTCCCAATACTTCGCTTTGTACAGTTGATTTGATTCCCCCTTGCCTTGCTTGTCGAACAAATCGTTATGATGGGAAAAAGTAATTTGGACTAGGAGACGCATTCGGTTGCCCCGTAGGTACACATATTGTACACCGGAACTAAAAATTAAAGACCAAGTCCAAGAACATCCTGTCCTGAGGCATTCTTTATTTTAATGTGCTAACCTTAATTCTTATATTATTCGATATCCGTTGCCTACTAATTTAATTCTGCAATATACCAGTGAATTTTTTTATATCCTATGATAATTTTATATTTCCAGATTGTAATTTCAGTTCAGACTGGACTACCTATAAGCTTTAGGGTACCCCCAGTACCCGCCTATGATCTTTCGTGAAATAAATACGTATACGCACATACAAAGCTCACCTTTCTAACTTTACCAAGCTATGACTCTGACTCTCAGTCACGAATATAATCTTACAAGTTTGTATAACAACTTTACACTTAAATGCACATAATTAATTACACATTACTTTGCAAAGTAGTAAATAATGATAATGAATGCGTTACTTAATTACTAAATTACTTAGGTAATAATTGCATTTGATTCAATTAATAATATAATGTAATTCTAAAACGCATGGCTATACATCTTTTCCATTTGATTTTCTACCAGAGGTTATGAATCTTATAATTGTGGACTCACTCTAATAGGGTACTGATCTGACGGTGGTCATATATAGAGAGGGCATTTTATTTGACACCAGTTTGACTTAAACACAGCACAGTGTACATTTAGTAACTTCAGATTTTATTCAAGTGCAATTAAATATTGTTATAAACTACAAATCCTTCTAGGACCTAGGACTGCTAAATTGCAATTTAGAGTTTTGTATGCACACGGCTGCTTTTATTAAGGTTAGAAACATTTATTATCACTGCATTTATTAGAATTATTGTTGATTGCTGTTTTGAACTTTTAAAGCAGTGAAAGATTTGAATTTATTAAACAAGTAACAGTAAATTAATCAAATTCTCCACCAGAATAGATATAAATGTAAGTGTTGTAAAGCGTGATAAATAGAAGAAAGGGCCGATTTGTATTCTTAAGAATCGGCGACTTGAATGCCACTTCCTCATCTCAGAAGCCGAAGTTTTACTCAGCATAGAAATGCTAAGAAGACTCCAGTTCTTCATGAAATCATTTGACTTTTCATTCATTTTAGACCCGTATGGTAAAAGACCGCTTATCAACAAAAGCAGCATAGCGCTGGTCAGCGGAAATGCAAGATAGAAGGGCATTCCAATTGCTGAGTAGAGTTTAATGCTGGAATACAGTGCGAGAAGTGTTAAAAGTAAGCCATCTAAAAGCATCATAGGGGCAACAACGACAGCATGACTATTAACCTGTTTGGGGAAGAAAAATTTGATGAACAATAAATTTATTATACCTAGCTAAAGTAATAAAATGTAAAGGGAAAACATTACCGTAGTGTTTTGAATGGCCAGCATGTCGTAGCAATTTTGTGTGTGCATTCTGGTGAGTTCTTGATCTTCTACGTCTGTGGGAAGTCCGTTTTGAAAAAAATATTTCGGGAGCCAACAAGAAATGTGGTCCATCCAAAAGTTGGCAATTTGAATGTATATTATGGCTTCCATTGCGTAAAAGAAAACAATGAATCCCACAAATAGAGTTTCCACAAATAATATGAAAGCTAAAAAGATTTTCCCCAGGACAGTTGGCATGAGCGAAGCGGAAAATAGATCACGGTCCAATCTCCATAAGGGACTCTTCGGATACCAAACATTAAAGGCCGTCATCAGAATGGAATTTAGGATTACTCCAGGGATAAAAAGACAAAGACCCAACCCTATTACGTCCACTTTAGAATTTGGGAAGTTTCGATACTTGGAGAAATATTCTAAAATTTTAAACATGTCCTTTAATTTTTTTGATTAAAAATGTTGAGATTTTTGTACTAGTGGCAGTGTATTTTAAGTCTAAATTAAAATTTATTTAAACCTTTCAGTTTCGGCTCCTGACTCTGCCAGTTATGACGAATTGCAGCTAATTCTTCTCCCTTCCAATACAGCGTTAACGTAAAGCCGTTAACAATCCATGTGCATAAAGCAAACAGAATAAATATTATTGTTTCCCCAGAATGAAAATCTGCAGTTGGTGAAAACAGTTCTACAGTGACTCGACCCAGGAAGTACATGGACAAGAAAAAATTCAAAAACACTTTCACGAGCCAGTAAAACATTTTTCTCTTGCTTTTCGTGTAAGGCATATATGGAATGTTCCCCGGTATTTCATCAAAGGGTACAATGACAAAAAACTTGCTGTTCACTACAGAAAGCGTTTTAAACGCCACTGTGAAAAGCCTTGTTGTCATCGTTTTCTGGGTTCAGGATTTGTTTCTTGTATCTGTGTTCTTCTATAACGTCCTTGTCCTTATACCAATTTTTGGGAACAGTAATATTTTTGGGATCAGAGAAAATCAAGTAATACGATAAATAGATGTAGACAATAATTTTCAATTTTTTCACTTTTAAGACAATTCAGCAGTGGAAAGCTACTTTATACGATCTGTTTGTTAGTTAGTTAGTTAGTGAGGGTTCAAATATCTGAAGAATGTATTGAAATATTTTTGTGACACTTTCAGTGTGTCTTCTATGTACTAAGTGTAGCTTTTGTTTTTTTCACTACCCTATTATATAAAGTGCAATAATTTATTTTAGCTACTATAGCTATTATCGTCAATTTTGCAAACCTGGCATACAACAACCTTATAAGTTTTACAATTGTATTTGCATAACAAGTTACACAGCTTTGCGCGACAGTTTAAAGACTACTTTTAAGTAGAAGTCTTCTACACTTGTACTATGGTATTATATGGTATGGTAGTTTAATAGTTTTACATGAGACATTATTATTGACACCCCTATTATACTCAATTTCACCCCAAAAAATACTACTTCTCAAAAATACTAATGTTTTTCCCTATTTTCTCTTTTTACTCCCCAATTAATATGGAAATCTACCCTTTAAAAACTATATGGTCCCCTATTTATAGTACTATCAGCCTTGAGTAATTAATAGATTGTGAACGACAAATACTAATAAAAATGGTTTACTGACATGAGTGAATAGATATTACAGTAAATGGAACTGTGGAAATGAAACATATGTGCATGCATAAGAGGGCCGGCCACCAGCCGGCTTTAATATCTCCCCGAAAGTCATATATGATAAGTATTCTATGTTGTAGATGACATCTTCCTGATTAATTTTGGTTAGGTAGTTTTTCCAAAATAATCATTTGGGTGACCTCCAGAGCCCAACAAAGAGGCATTTTTGGTCACTTTTTGATGTAAATATGAGTGAATCTTGAGAACGGTAGTGGCGATGATGTTCATATTCACACTGAACTTGTAGCCTCCAAAGCAGGCACGTATCCAGTGGGTGGCTTAGGGGCTAAAGCCCCACCCAAATTCTTGAAAAAGAGGAAATTTTTCATCGAAATACCAAAACTTTTTCTGGAACATATTTTTCGTTAAGCCCCACCATTATGATTTTTCTGGATACGTGCCTGCTCCAAAGTTGCACATAAATAGCGTGTATTAATTAAACGGCGCATTTTCCCAAAATTGAATGTAATAGGTCACAAGAGCACTTTTGGATGATATTTTTAATTTTTTATATTTCAATATTTATAACCATGTTTTGAAGAAAACTAGTTTTGAGTAGGAACACACATGGGATTAGTAAAAATGGCATTTTTAAGTACTAAGACATCAATAAATGCAAAAATCGGTCTCATGTCCCCTGTGGAATTTTTCCCTCTTATATTATTCTAATATTTAATATTTATTTAATATCAAATATTCTAATATTTACTTTGGAGGCTACAAGAAGTTTTCATTGTGAATATGAACATCATCGGGACACTTTGGGTGGGACCCAAAAATGGGGGTAGTCAAGTTTCGAATATTCAGCATTATTCTACATATACGAATAGCCGTCGACTGGTACTAACCTTTTCTCTCTAGCCACTACCGATCTCAAGATACACTCATATTTACATCAAAACGTGACCAAAAATGCCCCCTTTGGTTGGCTCTGGAGGTCACCCAAATGATTATTTTAGAAAGACTTCCTAACCAAACTAATAGGGGACCATATAGTTTTTAAAGGGTAAATTTCCATATTAATTGGGGAGTAAAAAGAGAAAATAGGGAAAAACATTAGTATTTTTGAGAAGTACTATTTTTTGGGGTGAAATTAAGTATATTAGGGGTACCGATAATTACAGTCCGTTTTACATTTCATATTTACTTGACTTTTAAGCACTAACAGAGTGTATTCTACATAGGAAGGTTGCCTGAAAAAAGAAGTGTTGACAATTGAGAGTTAAATTCAATTGATAATGAATACAATAGCACCTAATTAAAGAAATTTCGAAACAATAGTTTATATACTAACTTGTAAAAGTTCTGTAAAAACAACTCACCGTAAGATTACTAGTAAATTACTGTTATTACCGTACCCATATGTTTGTGTAACCAAAAAAGTTCGTATTTTTTAAAGATTACAAATGATAACCCTACACCGACTTTGGTCGATATTATGTTCTAAGAAACTTGTGAATACTGTTAAATTCGTCTAGTAATCCAAATACTTTACTTAATATGTTTTACATTGAAATCGTAATAATCATTGAAAATAAAGTTTTTAACAATTTTGTTACTGCCTTCTCAAGAAAGAATTTGCTACTTATTTTACATAAATAAATAAATAATCCCAAAAGGAATTATGTATCAAAATCTGAATTTGCAACATTTCTAAGTGTTTTAACAAAGACAATAGCCTGCTACAAAAAACTAATTCATACTTCTCTGAGCTGACTCCTTATATTCAGATTTCACTGTAAGTTGACTTGACGAGCTACACAAAATTTGCATTTTGAGTCATAGTAAGCTCAACCTAGATTCCATAAAAATATATATGAAATATTTGTTTGCTTCCATTCTTTTCATTAAGATAATTTTTCTGAAGCTAAACTATTGAAATACTCAGAAGCGGTTTCCAATTAGGGTGTTTTTGTTTTTGATGCAACTAGTCTGTGAAAGAAAATTGCATTGATTTTAGTTTACTGTGAGTACGCTTCATAAGTCTGGTAAGCACTTCATTAAATGATATGCATTCCAGCTCATTTTAAGAGTTTTGGGGAACTAAATATTTTATTTTTAAGATTGCAGGGTTACCATAAAGAGGTATTTTGCTAGTATATCTCCATTATGTTCATTTACTTTGGATTTGCAATTAGACATAATAAGTGGTTTCCGATGATACATACGACTGACGAATTTTCTTATTGGTTTTGAAGATGATTGAAATTCTGGTGCGGTATAAATTTTTAATAAAATATTTACCCTATCATATATTCGTTACTTCATATTCATACTATTCAATTGAAACAATTCCACTTAAGTTGTTCCAATAACATGAACATTTTGTATCGGATCCCTTTTCATTTCTTACAACATATTAATTTATATTTGCACAATTTATTGCTTAATTCAATTACTACTATTCATCAATACATATAGTATATGGTTATGATTGAACACACCACTTCTACGAAATACATTGTAAATGCCATACAAATCAAATATTTTCTAACGGTGCTTATTTTGAGGCTTGTTGATGTAGGTGACTTATGCTTCTTATATTATGCTTTTCTAATCATACAATTTGTCTGAGTAGACTTTCAGGAATGTTTCCATATCTAATTACATTGCGTGATTTATTGATAGTATATTAAAGCATTTACAAAGTTACAAACTACAACAATGCTTGGATCATACGGCTTTTCCTCCACAGGAATTATATCAATTCAGCGGAAGGGAAAAAATTATTTATGAAAGCTTTATGTACCTTACACCTTTGTAATTTCTAATATTCCCATTGGGAGCCTTAACCTTATAATAAAATTATTATAATACATATCTGTTGGGATTAGCTAAATTAAAAATTAAATATCATGAATTAATTTTTCTATGTGGGGCGCATCTATTTCTCAACAATGGTTTACTGCGTTAACCAAGTAACAGCAAATCGATCAAGTTTTCCACCAAAATGGCTATAAAGGTTAGTGTTGTAGAGCGTGATAAGTAGAAGAAACTACCAATTCGTACTTTGAGAAGTTGCCGACCTGATAGCCATTTCCTCATTTCAGCGACCGATTTTCTATTCAGCAGAAAGCTTTTCAGAGAAAGCCAGTTGTCGATGAAGTTTTTTGATTTTTCATTCATTTTAGCACCCTGCGGAATGAGACCAGATTCCATTAGAATCAAGATTAAGCTGAACAATGGGAATGCAAGGTAGAAGGGCATTTCAATCACTGAGTAGAGATTAATTGTGGAATACAGTGTGAGAAGTGACGTAAGGAGCGCCACTAAGAGAAACATCGGTGCAACAATGACGGCATGGTTATTAACTGTAAAAATGCAAATAAAGATTCCTTTTATACTTATAATAAATTAAAATAAGTAAAACTAAACTAAAAATTTAATATTCATAAAATATATTTGAAAAAACTATAAATTTGTTTTAAAGAAAAAGCTTTACCCATAGTGTTGAGGATGATCAACACATCGTAGCAATTCTGTGTGTGCATTCTGACGAGTTCTTGCTCCTCCACTGCTACGGGAAGTCCGTTCTGGAAAAAATATTTCGGGAGCCAAGAAGAAATGTGGTCAATCCAAAAGTTGGTAATTTGGATGTATATTATGGCTTCCATTGCGTAAAAGAAAACAATGAAAGCCACGAACAGAACCTTATACAAAAGGTAAAATTAATTTTCTGTAGAATTAAAAAGCATTCAATACTGAGAAACTTTAAATAAAAATTCTTTTTTAGTAATCAATTAAAATAATAAGCAAAATCAAACAAAATATTCTAAAAATGTTTTTGAAAAACACTAATTTTATTTTAAATGGACTGCTTTACCTCTACCAGGAATAAGAAGCTAATAATAGCTTTCCCCAGAACTGTTTTCATCACCAAAGCGGAAAACAGATCACGGTCCATTCTCCATAACGGACTCTTTGGGTACCAAACACCAAATGCTGTCATCAGAATACCAGTTAGAGATGCTCCAGGGAAGTAGAGACAAAGGAAGAGACCAATGACGTCCAATTTCGCGTCCTTAAATTCTCGATAGTTCGAAAAGAATTCTACAAATTTAGGAAAATTGGATTTTAAGTAAAGAATGTTAAGAAAACTTGAACTCAATTGATCAAAATCGGTTTGCAATAAAAATTAAATATTTTAAAAGATATATATTTTAATTTTTCCTCGAAAAGATAAAATGCAATATGTAGTAACAACTATTTTTAATGCTCTAGGGAAATGAAAAAACTAACCTTTCAACCTTGGTTCATAGCTCTGTAGATTATGCCGAATTCGAGTCATTTCTTCTCCCCTCCAAAGCAGAGTTATGGTAAAGCTATTGACAATCCATGTGCACAGTGCAAACAATATGAAAATTATGACTTCTGCCGAATGGAAATCTGCAGTCGGTGAATACATTTCTACAGCGACTCGACCCATAAAGTATATGGACAAGAAGAAATTTATGAATACTTTCAATAGCCAGTAAAACATTTTTTTCTTGCTTTTTGTGTAGGGCATGTACATAATTTTTCCCGGGATTTCGTCATATGGCACAAAGAGAAAAATCTTACTGTTCACTACAGAAAGCGTTTTAAACGCTAACGTGAACAGTTTTGTTGTCATCTTATCTGTTCTGAATCCTAATTCGTGTCTTAATCTTCAGATTGCTCAATTTCGGTAAGTAAAATCTGAAAATCAATAAGAATATTATTTTTAATTTTCCACGATTTTTAATAAAAATAGATAATAGTAAAATTGAATAGCCATAAACCTTCCTTAGTAGTCGTAGTCACCCAAGTAAAGAACGCTATCTTTTGTTCCTTAGACAATTTCACCAGGAGTCAATCTTGTTGTGACACAAAACCTTTCTTTTGTTACTACAATATCTGATAAATACGATTTTAAAAATTCCATAATATTGGGAATTCATAAATTCCGTCTTAAGAATATATGATTGATATTGTATAATTTATTATATTAAACAATTATTTCAATACTAAGCATTTACAATAATATATTTACTTCTAATATATGTAATCAAATTATTATTTAAAAACAGTTATATACTCCTGACAAAGTCTCTTGGTTTGCATTATTGCATTAGGTACAAAATCATGCAACGGATATATTTGTTTCTAAGAAATTAATAATTAGAATTATTTTGATTTCTTATTATATTCACGAATTCGGCTATTCCACTTAAGTTATTAGAAAATTAGTTATTCAAAAGCAAAAGTCTAGGAATAAGCTGCGATGATTTATCAGTGGAGAATATAATATAATTTCTTAGCAAAGTATGGAGAATATTCCAATTTATTTATTTATTAAATGATAAGTAACGTACGCCAATCATCATTTAATAAATTATGGTGTATTGTTGGAACGTTTACCTTCTATAATAATTGGGGTTTCAATTTACATCAACATACAATATTTTATGACTTCCGTAGTTTCATTATAGCACATCCCAGCACAGTAAATCACCGATATTATACCGATATTATATTATATTATAAAGTATCTAGGGAAACAATATTTTTATTCAGTGTGAATTTCACAAATGTTCGATGTGATTAATATTATACATGTATAGCAATGTAACCTTTTGCGTGTCTTTCCAATGTAAATTGTCTTTCCTATGTAAAACGGGATGTCGCGTACTTAGTTCCTCGTACGGTAGGTAGGTTAATAGGCTCTTTCGACAGTTTTATAATTATTGGCTTTATTTGGGGCAAATGAAATGGAATCTCAGCAAATAAAAAAATGTTAGTCAATTTTCGATTTGTTGAAATACTCTTCCCAATTGCTGACATGGTTTCTAAGAAGGAGCCGTAGAATTTTGTGTATCGTTTTTATAACTATTATTTAAATGCTGCTTCCTTAAAGTAATTTGACGTATTAATGATGTAACATAGCATTAATTGGAAGTAATTCATATTCCAATTAATTACCTTGCGTCTTCGAAATAGAAGCTGCAATCTTCAAGTAAAGGACAATAATTATAATTATTATTGTTTCTTATGCATTTAATTTTATTTCTTGAAGTTACTAAATTATTTTTATAAATCATGATAATTTAATCTGATATTCAGTGAAAATTATTATTAGAAATTATAATATTCAGTTCAGTTATTTTGGCACTTCTTCATTTGCATAATAATTACATACATAATTTTTCTGTCCCCAAAATAAACAATACCGTTATTGTTCTTCCAATGTTCTCATATTCTAATACAATCCTCTTTATTCTTTAAACTGAAACATACAAAAAGAAAAGCGAAAACATAAGTTTACAGTATAAAGACGTAATATCCGTTATATCCATAGATGTTAAATTACATTACTCTTCCAAACAAAGACGCAAAGTTATTTAGAATACTAATTAAATGACTGAAGAAGCAAAAAAGAAGTCACATTAAAATTAAGTCTTACTTAAAAATATTGTTCACATTTATTATTATCACAGTTGTCTGCAACGATATATACCTATCGTACAAAATAAATTGAATATCCACTTTATTGGAACAAAGAGTGGACACATCCGTTCTAAAATACCTTTATAACGGTCCAGTGAATTAACCCCCCCTCCCCAGCTTAATTTAAACTACAATAAATGTTTAACGCAATTACTTTAGCTATACCTATACAGCAACAGATTCTTATATCGTTACAAATCGCATTTTCCCGAGCTGTCATATGGCAAAAACTCCAGTTTTGCGATACCTAATCCATGGAGTAATTTGATTTCATTGGGGAATATGCAGTAAATACTGACAAATCAATTTTACTCAAGGTATTATACATCAATACGAATATTGATGAGAAAATCTTCATCCAACTCAAATGCGAAATAATACGCAATATTATGGATTTTGATTTATAGGATTTTTTCATGATCAACTCAGTTGGTAAAATAATGAATGCAATATGTACACCAGTTTTCGTTATATTATGCTCGCATGTTTCATGTTTCGATTTATTCAAAATTTAAAAGCCAAGCCTGCTATACTAATATATCATTGGCATTTATTCCAGAAATCTAGATATGAGTTAACGATTTTGAAGGAAATTAATTGCAAACCAAAGAATCAAGAGACAAAGCGGTTGGTGTGTAGTTAAGTGCGGCTATTTTATTAAATTGTAGAAATACAAAACACATTAAACTCAACTATTTTGCAAATATTTTCTTATCCATGCAATGTTTCTTATCTATTCTACTCTATAGGGTATTTCATATTTTTAGTGTTTCATTTTTTAAATGTTTTGAACAGACAGTGGCAATATATACCAATGTAAGTGTTAGTGTAGGTAAACCGAATTGGAAAATTAATATATGGAAAAAATTGAGAATGGATAGTATGATGGACATTAAAAAATAACAAAACCCAGCACTAGGAAAACATTTGTTTAGTACGAGTAAAGGTCTTAGAAAAGTTATTTAGTATAAACTATTCTAAATACAGTAACTGTTTTACAATACATTTGGCCTACAATGCAAAATGCTCACTAACAATTAATTAGGAATAAGGTATACCTGAGCCTTATGTACTTGGCGAACTCAAAAATTGAGCATTTTAATATAATAACACACAGAGGATTACATTAATTTGCGTATAAAGGTGAGCGCATAATACTATGCAGCCTTAAAAGAATAAGTGACACAATATTAATGAAATACGAGAGCAAATTCTTGTGCATTATTCCAATGAGATTCAGAAGAGTAGATATTTTATCAGACATAATAATGTAAAATTACTACAAATTATATACTACTGCTTTCAGTGATGTAAATACAATTCCTCTTGTATTCATTTTATATATATCCTGCAAACCCTATAGGTTGGTGTAAAACTTTGGTATTAATACAACTTTCAAAAAATACACTAACATAACATGGTACTTTTTTTAGACTAGATTGGTTTTGGTTTTACACATCTTTCAAATAGTTCAGTTATGCTACACAAATTCAAATGATTTCAACAGTGGATGTTCAGGACGTTTGAATTCTGGGTCATTCCTCAAAGACGTCATTATCCTTCTAAACTTCAAGGCGAGACCATTCGGCTTTCGGCAAGTCTGGCGGAAATAGAAAACCAAGTTTGGATTATTACATATTAAAAAAAACTTTAATGTAGCAACTAAGACAAAAGTACAATGTGATTATATACTAGATGGAGTTTGACCGTTGAGACAACTTAATTTCCCAAAATAAGTTACTCTTAACTTATCTTTACCCATAAAATCCCGTAAATGTCTATCTCAACTAAAAAGAAATCCTATTGTGTGTATTTATATAGGTAGTCTTTCATTAGGACATTTTTTAGTTTCTTGTGATTTTTAATGATACATTATAAAAACTTACTAAGGGTTGGTCATTTACGACAGTATCGATATATCCTTGCCAAGCCTGCTTTCTTAAAAAGGTTCGAGTTGGGTTCCCAGTTAACATTTCTTTTCGGACGTACAGCAACATTACTGTGACCTCTTCTTCTGAGTAACGTGACCTGGGAGCACTGAAAAAATATCACTTTTAAAAATTAAAATCTACCAATACCAGGACCAAGATGCCTAGACAACGTATTTTCTCTACCTAGGTGATGCCATACTTATAAACATAATATTATTCGACCAGTGCCAAGACCACAGAAAGGGGATTCATTGAGTAAAATCACTCTATGGTCGAAACTATTACATATTCATCCCATGTTTATCAGTATGGCATCACCTAGGTAGAGAAAATACGTTGTCTAGGCATCTTGACCAGGACAATATATTTACTTATTTTTACGCTTTTGACTTTAGCTTCTTATAGAAGCAAAATAGAATGTAATATAAGTTACAGCCAAAAAACATGGTGAAATTATTAAATAAAATGCCTGTTGAGAAGATTTGCAAGGGCCCTTTCTCGTAGTCTCCTTACTTCATCAAGAAAATATTCTTTTTCGTCCTTCTTTGGGGATATAGCAGTAGGAGTGGGTTCATGTCTGTTGTACAAGGAAAAGCAGTGGATATAAAATTGTAAAAACAAGTCCAAAATAAAATACATCAAGATTCATGCAAGCCTACTACTGGTGCTTTTACATTTAATTAGAATCAAAAATTACATTGCTTAATGCTTACCTAAGCAAGGCAGACTTTAGTTTTAGCACCAGTCCCCATAGTCTGGTGGTTGGATCAATTTTCGGTTTCAAATGTCATACCAGGAATAGACATAAAATATAAAAAGCGTTATATTAGTCAATCTAACTTCAAATGGATACATGTAAATATGCATGCAAATAGCAAAAAGAAAAAATATATTTTAAGTGTTGATCTTACCTGCTCGTGCTCAGCCCCGGGACATCTTGGTCCTCCTCGTCTGGCCGTTCTTGTTGTGCATCCATTGCGAGTTAATATTCTCCCATTTTCATACAGTAACAGTCTGTGCTACATTTATTACAAGTTTCATTTAATACTAAGATACAAATAATGATTCCCACGTATTTATTACTTAAGTACTTCAAAATGCAAAAAATGTACTGGAAAACAATTCTACCACAAATAAAGTACCACACCCGCCCATTCAACATAGTCACGAAAATAATCAGACTTTTCACAGTTGTAATTGTATTTTAGTCTTCACAAAAGCAAATGAATATTTTTTGAAATATTTAAATATATATTGGAACGACTAAAAAGTCCCGTCATCACATTTACGAACCCAATAGTTTCAAAATAGACCCAGGGGTTTGCTCTTGCAACTTTGAGTTTTACAATGGTTCAGTTAAGCAACTGTTTATATCTCGTGTTTGATTCCTGCCTATTAGCAATATCTATTATTTGCACAAAATAAAAATTGTAAAATACCTGACAATTATTCTGTGGAGAATTGGCTCTTGGAGCAGGGTTCTGTTTGCCACCCGAGCTAAGGAACAAATGAAAATTATACTTTCTAATACTTTGGTGTACTTCTCGCTCACCTCCTACTATCTCCATATTATTGTCATGTCATGAATATGTAAATGACTTAGTTTAAGTTTGAATCTACCGACAGTTTTATCATTCCTCTGAAAACGTACTAAATTAAATGCATTTACCTACTTACTGATACATTGAATGAATAAAGATAGTGCGAGAGCTGACAACAAATAGTAAATATGAGTACGAATGTAGGAATACTATGTATTGGCTATCCTCTGTGCTGCTTGTATGAATACTAGGGGTAGGCGTACTTTGAATGGACTTCAATAGATAAAATATAATATGCATAATCTTTACAAAGTTATTCAGGTTCTTAACAATCTTTAGCTTTGTCAATCTTATCAACTTATGGCATGTTTAATCAAATGACATAAGAATTGCCAATTTTTGAAGCGATAACGATAACGGACTGTCAAAAGAAGAGCATTTGCTAATTTTAATTGAGTATAAAATACCAATTTTTTTAGTATTAAAAAACTAGGCAATTTTATCATTAATTTTCAGTGAAACTGAATTCAGTAAAGTACACAGGTCAAAGCGATAAAACATTTCTTTTGTTTTAGTACTACTACAAAGAACTTTATAATTATTTTTATACTAGTCGTCCTAAACGTATTTCTGTACATAAGGAATAAAAAGCTGATGTGGATTCTTGGCTATTCACACTTTCATGTCACGGTCTGGGGGGTTTTTCTTCGAAAAAGGATAACAAGGTAGATTTGAGGATGAAGTAAAAGTTATTCTTGAAAATTGATTGATATTTTGATTTCAAAGTGAAAATTTTTATATGATTGATATCAATGGAATGTTTTAGTTTTACATTCTAGCATTTTATGGCAAACATTAGCCTTTAAGAAGAAGTGTTTAATGTTATAGGAAGAATTTGCGCAGGCTGTGCAAATATTTCCAAAGTAGACTTTGTGCGAACTCAGTGAATTGGGAGTAATTGGAAAGCTAACAATATCAAAAACCTAAAACTAAATCAAAGTAGTTTTAAAATTATTAATTTATTAAACTCCAAAACTACATGTTAGTTAAATTATATGGACTGTAATTATCGATACCCCTATTAAACTGAAATGTTACCCCAAAAAATACTTATTCTCAAAAATACTACTTTGTGCCCAACGTGTACTTTTTGTAGCCCCAATTAAAATGGAATTTTACCCTTTTAAAACTATATGTGCCCCTATTTTTACTACACTCTACCTCGATGATTTACATGTATTTTGAGTGTGTTCAATTTAAAAATTATGGGCATGCAATAACTTTGTCAAAAATTGTCTATGATGAACCCTTATATATTATGTAAACCTTCATATTGAATGCTGAGAAAGGTGCTGGAAAGTGATAAAGCGTTTAGTCTTATACTGGTGGAGTCGTATAGCATACAGTGAAATCTCAGACGACGAAAATGAACCCGTTAACAAAAGAGGCAGATCAGTAGGTTTGAAATGAGAGAAGATCAATTCATATCCAACTGTCAAAGAGCCGAAAAATGCGAAAAATAGAAATTAACATGGAATTGGTGCAAAATGAAACTCAATTTTTAGCAGACGTTTCCATTTTTCGCATCTCGCAGTTTTTTGCGTTCTGCGATTTAAAGCGCTTGAAACTTTTTTTCACCCTCCATTGTATTAGAATTTCCCTTGCATCTCCACATCTTTTCAAGTTTAATTGAATTTAATGCCTCTTCGACAGTTGGGTATGAATTGATCTTCTCCCATTTCAAACCTACTGATCTGCTTCTTTTGTTAACGGGTTCATTTTCGTCGTCTGAGATTTCACTGTCCGAATTTCTGAAAACTAGTGGTTGAGATTCCATCACTTGTTCTGCTATACGACTCCACCAGTATAAGACTAAACGCTTTATCACTTTCCAGCACCTTTCTCAGCATTTAATATGAAGGTTTACATAATATATAAGGGTTCATCATAGACAATTTCTGACAAAGTTATTGCATGCCCATAATTTTTAGATTGAACACACTCAAAATACATGTAAATCATCGAGGTAGAGTGTAGTAAAAATAGGGGCACATATAGTTTTAAAAGGGTAAAATTCCATTTTAATTGGGGCTACAAAAAGTACACGTTGGGCACAAAGTAGTATTTTTGAGAATAAGTATTTTTTGGGGTAACATTTCAGTTTAATAGGGGTATCAATAATAATATCTCAAATTATATTAACCCAAATTGATTTGTGCAGCGCACTAAAATAAAAGTGAGAATTGGAAATTACTGAAGCGTTGGAGCTTGTGTGTGTGGTATGGGAACAGCTTGTCCAGAGCGACTGGCTCGGACAATTTGACTTCGAAGTCTAATCAAATCCCTTTCTTCTTTGGGTTTAAAAATTGGTGGTGTAGCTAAGACCTCTATTGCAGTTTTGCGTCGGTCAGAATCATCATTGATTAACGGTGGCAAACTTTTCGTTCTGCTTAAAATTGAATGACCTTGCTCGTGAGCTTGAGGCCCAGCAGTCGAATTCGAAACTTGAGAAGACTGTCTGTAATAACTCGGTTTTTGATAGTTATCAGTTGCCGAAGTGGTTTCCACAGATTGGTCCTCCAATTTGGTTTCAACAGAAAATGATGAGGTATCTTCTTCCATTTTGTTTTCAGGAACATCTTTTTCAGGTATCTTTAATGTTTCCTCCCAAGATATTTTTAATTCATTTTCACCTACTTCTTCCTTTGTCGATTCTTTGGTAGAAATTGGTAATTCCTCTATTGGCTTATCTTCGGAAGGCTCTTCCTGTAATATCAGTTCTATTTCCTTTCTGTCTACTTCAGGAGTGGACATTATCGTTGTGGATACACTGATGATTGATCTATTTTCACTCAATTTCCTGGTATTATTATTGATTTCTGCAAACACATCCCATTTCGTGTCTTCGTTCGGGCTCAATAAGTAATTGTCATGCCCTTCAAGCGTTTCTTCAAACCTGCCAAGTAATGCATCTCCAGTTGGAGAAGTGCTTACAGGTAAAGGGGAATCAACAAAGTCGACGAACAAAGATGCTGAATTAGGTGGAGGTGTTTTCTGGAATTGTGAAGAAACCGAAAGTTTATTTGGCGGAGGTGTTTTGGGTAGTGGAGGAGAAAACACTTCTTCATCGTCCTAAACAAAAATTAAGTACAGTGTTGTGTTGAATATCTTTCCCTACATAAAGAACTCTGATAATGCTTAATTTAGGAAATATTTTCCAAACCTCGTCAGGGTCAGGTGTCACAATTGTTATTGGAGTAGGTTGATGATGATTGAACGCAATGTCATCTTTCTGAACGGAAATCTAACATTTTCATAATCAATATATGTTTCCCATTTGTTAAAAGAATTTGAAATTTTTGTTAATTAGATTGCATTACTTGTTCTATTGTCATTAATTTTGCGCCATCATTTTCGTGATTTGTAGCTGGAAGATGAGCTTCCTTCTCAACAGTAGTCTACCAATTATATTATATACTATTTATTTTCATTCATGCAGGAGATATATTGTAATTACAAATGTTATTTATCTAAACCTGTTTCTGAGCTTCAGTTGGTATTATTTCCTCCGTAGATAGCTGAGGCGATGGAGGATTCAAATTGGCAGAGTTGTCAAAAGACTCCTGAAATTATTTAGTCGTTTAAGTATTATGGAAAACAGTTCTGGCTATTTCAACTACTATAACATAATGATCATGAACATAGCGTAAAGAGATTCAAAACCTGCTCATTTGACAAAGCTACTTTTACAGTAGATTGAAGACTTGAATGTTTCGGAGGATCATTTTTAGGCTCTTCTACCTAATTAACAGTGTTATTAAATCAAATTATTGTTAGCATTAGTTGTTAATATAATATCTTATCGCAATACTATGCATTAAGTGTAAGTATATATCTTATATGAGTTGTATCATTGCTTATTGTTGTTATTGATTGATTTTGTATTCTTGTAGTGTAGTCATGTCTTAAAAGGATAGAGCAGCAGCCAACAGTGTTGGAATTGCTGATTCTGTTGGCTAACTTTATGTTTTGGGCTTTGAGTTGACATGTCAATAAATATGAATTGAATTGATTACCTGTGGCACAGTGGTTGAAGTTGTCTTTCTTGTCGTATTTGGTTGAGAAACTATTTTCGGTTTAATTACGGAATCCGGAGATGCCTGTCGGTTATAGTAAATACACGAATAGAATTAATTAGTTTACGTATTATTTCATTGCCAACACCTAGCCAAGCTATACATAAATACAAGGTGGTGAAAGGATAAATCGCGGATTTAAAATCTGTGATTTGTTTTTATAATATTATGGACACTGGACACCACTAGGTAATTTGAGGTACCCCTGGGAGTGGTTACCGCTGACAGAGCTTAGTTAATTAACCACCACCATAACTGCCATCAGCCACCATAATTGACAATAATTGTAAACTATAGGCAACTGCACTGAAGCAATTAGTACCTTGAATTTCATTGCTAACTCCTTTACCGATGGCATTTGAACATCTTTTGATTCAGGAACCAACTCCTCAACGTCTATACTTCTTTCTTTGGACAAATCAGGCTTGGGAAACTATATTCAAATAATAAATTACTAATAACATATTACGGGGTAATTGCAATACTGCATTATATCTCCTGCTCCTGTTGCTTATCATATTTTTAAGTTTCAATGAAAGTAGTACAAAGTACAATCTACCTTTAACGCAGAATTTCCTCGGCTAATCTTCTCTTTTGTAATGTTACGCCAAAAACTGATGGATGAAATAAATAAAATTGCTAATTAATTTTCACGAATAGGTAGTGCAAATGTAATAATAGTTTTATGAGTGTATACTTTTTGACGTCCTGAGGCGTAGACTTGACTTCGTCATTGTTGGCAGCTTCCTCAGCATGTAAAGCGCTGTAAAATTTTAAAAAAATGCCATTATGCACTAGATCTAATATGCAATTTTTATGGTGAATATTCTACTTGCCTTTTTTCCATTGCAGGGTCGAGAGTGAATTAATTCAAAAATGGATATCTGAATTATGTGCAAACAGTTTGATCCAGAAGGAATTCTAAGTAGCTCTGGAAATCATCAATAATCCTAAAACAGATGCTATGCTGGTTTAAATTAGGGAAATGTTTTCATGAGTACTCCCATCAATCTTCACGATTAGTTTTAATTACCTATACGATTGGACATTGAATTATTTCCGTCAGTGTTTCTTATTCATGGTACAAACAAATACAAAATTCATAGCAAATAGTTTAGTATTCAAATATGGCAATTACTATTATATATAATATCTCAAATACCCCACCCATCATTTCACAAAATTTGTGAAGGTAAAACAGATATTAATTCGTAATTTATTTCCACAGTTTATATTTCTTTCAAAAGATATTTTACTTTTTACCCATGCAAAATTACAAAATAAAACCAAAAGCTCAAAGAATATTTAGATGCTGTATTATATAAATATAATGTGTAAATTACATAATTTTTATGTGGTTTTTCGACAATTATAAATTATTTTTCTGTACCAAAAAATCTGAGTCCTTTGTGCATGATATTGATAATTGTCATTGAATGTTGACTATTATTTTAGATAGCTTGTCTTATCCGACAGAATTGACTTTCTGATAAACGTATCTACTAATACACATGTAAAACAACAAAATAAAAGTTATAGCATGCGTCAATGAAACTTTCACATTTCTGATAAGATTTACAATTAACAACGAAATATTTAAAGTATATATCTACATCCGAAAGCAGAGATTGATAGGTATTTCAAGAGCAGTGCCATAAAAGGAAACACTATTATCAAAACAAAATAGGTAACAAAAAGCTTAAAACGGTACGATAAACAAACATGATATACAAATAAGAATAATTTTAACAACATCCCCTTTTGTCATTAGGAAAGGTCATTGCATAATAAAGCTGTACATATATTGAAGTATTAGTTAAGTTCTGCCTGAATATTATTATTATTATTGCTCTTTGTCTTATTTGTAATAGCTGTGCACATTTTTAAACTGAATGTAAGGGAAACACATAATTATAATAAGAAAACTTTTAGTAGGCCAGAAAATACAATATTTTAAGCATTAATATATTATACTCTCAATTTGCAATTAAGCTTTTTGTATTGTATTAATATTACAAATTGTAATCACACGATTGGGGGTTTAGGAACTGATAATAGTACGGACCTGACCTTTGTGATCATCTCAGTTGTAAATTACAGACGAGGCTTACAGATGAGTACAGTTTACATATAAATCCATTTACTTACTATTTCCAAGTAATGGTATTATTCCACAGTTAGGCATCGGAGATACTTTATAATAATGCCCATCAGTCTGTCCGTCCGAGCTATAACTTTCGAACGAATTGAAACAGTATAAGCTCAAATATTGAATAAGTCTAGCTGAGGTATGCATATATAATTGAATTAGTCTCCTATATAAGAATCTGGAGTCCTTTATAAGAACTTTAGTTTTACAACTGAACACAGCATGTACTGGGACTACTGTCCCGATATATTTCGATTATCGATTTATATATTCAAATCCTTATGTCTGCTGTATATTCTAGAAGTTACTTTGTTATGCCCAGTGAAAATTCCTTCGTTATTTCATCTCATTTTCCACAAAGAAACTTAAAACTAGCATAGTGCGTTGTAGTCGGTACATATAGTAGACAGCTTTGTAAAGTAATTTCTGAGAATTGTAATAGTGTATATACTGTAATTCAAATGATTTTTATTATGCTGCTTATTAAAATTACTGCATCAGAAAGAACATATTCTAGCTGATAATCCCCAAATGATTTTTTTCTTAAAAATTTTGATAACCAGGCAGGAGTAAAAAACTAGCGCCGGAGCGAATGTTCATGAGTATGTCTTCACCTAATAATAATGTATTTGAAGAAGTCAGAGTGAGATCTTCAAACCCCATCAAGAATATGAATAGTCACGCACGGTAATAAAGATTGATTGATCCCCAATCTACATCTTCACTACAGACTTCGACCTCTGTTCACACTGAAATGAGTTGTGCAGGGAGAGCTAATAAGAGAGACCTTTTTATCAGCAACTCAAACAGATGTCCTTACTTTGGCGCGTTTCAAGAAATCTTAAAAACCAACTTGATTCGTTCATCTACTTTAGCCTCTTCACAATTTAAGTTCAGAATAAATCGAAGAATAATTTTAGGCTGTATCCCCGATTTCCAATTTCATCAGTATTGTGTCCACTCATCCACTCCTAGTCTCCAGAGTCTCCACAGTTTTCAGTAAGCGATGGATACCGTTTTTCAATGCCTATTTTGCTTGGACCGAAGGGGAAAAGGAGGAAATGCTAATATTCAAGAGAGAAATGATTATCAAGATATTATCGAATGCAGCAAAGGACACTTAAAGAATCAAATCAAAAGAGACTTTTCACTGGGATCTTCCTCGTTATCTTTATGTACAGAATGTTTCGAATGTTCAGAAAAGATATACAACATAAACAACCAGCTGAATGAAATTCAAGAAAAGTTGAAATCGTTGGTTAAAGAATTCGTTGCAAAAATAGACCTCCGGGTTTCACAAAAGACTGACACTGCAGATGAAACTTGTAGCTTAGAGGGTGGCGTAAAAGTTGAGGCTGACGATGACCTTAACATCAAAGACGAAACTATTTCTATGGTTGGCGATGAATATGAAGAACCAAATATGGATTCCGAAAACGAATCCTATCCTGTCTTCCATTCGGACAGTGAAAGTGATTTAGATAAAGAAAACCCCTTAGCATGTGGGACAGCGCATGAAAGTAATTATGCTACTATCTTTAGATCTGTTTTCCAAAATGACGAATTTATTGTATATTATTATTACTCGAGTAATCCATCATTACGGCCTGGGGTAATAATA